>CM038216.1:70209835-70479835 GCA_021442155.1 Cymbidium sinense
AAAATAAAAAACAAAATAAACTCAAATAAATAAAATTAAATAAACTAAATAAACCATAAACACTAAACCCTGAACACTAAACCCTAAAACTAACCCTAAATTTTAGACCCTAAACTCTAAATTAAATAAAATAATAAAAAAACCCTAACCCTAACACTAACCCCTAAATTATAAACCCAAAACCCTAAACCTTTAACACTAATCCCTAAACCTTAAACACTTAACTAACACTAAACCCTAAACCCTAAAAACCCTAAACCATAATGCCTAAAAGCTAAACCCTAAACAAACCTTAAACCTTAAGCTAACCCTAAACACTAAACTCTAAACCCTAAACTTTATAGCCTAAACACTAAACCCTAAAGCATAAACCCTAAACCCTAATCCCTAACCCAAACCCCAAAAACCTAAAAGCATAAATCCTAAAATCCTAAACCCTAAACCTTAAACCCTAAACCCTAACCCTAAACCCTAAATAATAAACCTTAAAATAATACCTGAAAATAAATAAAAAATTAGAAACTAAACCATAAACTAAGGAAAAAAACTTAAACATTAAATAAAAATAAAATAATTTTAAACCTACAGTATAATTAACTAAACTAAAATAAATAAAACCTAAACCTAAACCTAAACTAAACTAAATCTAAACCCAAAACTAAATAAAATAAAATAAACTAAAAATAACCCTAAACCTAAATGTTAAACCCTAAACCCTAAATACTAAACCTTAAAACTAACCCGAAACCCTAAACCCTAAACCTACAACCCTAAACCGTAAATCCTAAACCCTAAACCCTAAACCCTAAAACCCAAAACCCAAAACCTTAAACCCAAAACCCAAAACCCTAAACCCTAAAATCCTAAACCCTAAACCCTAAACCCTAAACCCTACAACCCTAAACTAAAAACCTAAATACCTAAACCTAAACTAAATAAAACCTAAAAATAAAATAAATTAGAAAACTTAAACATATATTAAATAAATAAAATAAAATAAAATAAAGACCTAAACCCAATCTTAAGCCTAAAAATAAAATAAATAAAAAATAAAAAAACTAAAATATAATAAATAAAAACCTAAACAAAACTAAAAAATGAAATAAACCTAAAAATTAAAAATCTAAATAAAATAAAAACTAAATCTAAAATAAAAATAAAATAAACGTATAATAAAATAAAATAAAAACTAAACATAAAAAATAAACTTATTCATAAAACATAAAAATAAATAAAAAATAAAATTAAAGCCTTAAAATAAAAAAAACCTAAACCTAAAATAAAGAAAATAAAATAAACCTAAACCTAAACTAAAATAAAAAAACATAAATGTAAAGCTGAAAACCTAAACCTAAACCTAAAATAAACTAAACCTAAACCTAGACTAAATAAAATAAAATAAAAATAAACCTGAACCTAAACTAAAAAATAAAACCTAAAAATAAACCAAAAATAAAAACCTAAAACCTAAACCTAAAAAAATTTTAAAAAAAATGTAAACCTAAAAAAAAAAAAAAAAAAAAACCTAATCCTAAAAAATAAAATAAAAATAGAACTAAACTAAAAAATAAAAATAAACCTCAATGGGAACGTAAAACATAAATTGAAATAAGAAACCTAAAGTAAAATGATTAAACTAAACAAAAAAAATAAAAAATAAACCAAAATATAAATAAAAAATATGATAAACTAAAACAAATAAACTAAATAAACTAAATAAACTGAATATACCTAAACATATTAATTAATTTAAATAAAAAAAAACCGTAAAACCTAAATCCTAAACCCTAAACACTAAATCCTAAACCCTAAACCCTAAATAAAAATATTAATAAAATAAACCATAAGACGAAACCCTAAACCCTAAAACCTAAACCCAAAACCCTAATGCCCAAACCTTAAACCCTAAAACCTACGAGAAACACTAAACCCTAAACCTTGAACCCTAAATCATGAAACTCTAAACCCTAAACCCTAAACCCTAAATTCATAACCTAAACCCTAAAAGCCTAAACCATAAACCCTAAACCCTAAACCCTAAAACCCATAGCCATAAACCCTAAACCCTAAACCCCAAACCCTTAACCCTAAACCCTAAACCCTAAAAACCTTAAAGCTTAACATAAACTAAATAAAACCTAAATATATAATAAATAAAAAAACCATAACCTAAATTAAATAAAAATTATAATATAAAATAAAAATTTAAATTAAAACCTGAACCTAAACCCAAACCTAATCATAAAATTAAAGTCAAATAAAAAATAAAAATAAAACAAAAATATAAATAAAATAAAAACCTAAACTAAAGTACAAAATAAAATAAACCTAAAATTAAAAAACTAGATAAAATGAAAACTAAACGTAAAATAAAAATAAAATAAACCTAACATAAAATAAAATAAAAACTAAATAAAAACCTAAACTAAAAAAATGTATAAAAAAACCTAAAATAAAGAAAAAATAAAACCAAACCCCTAAACCCTAAACCTTGAACCCTAAATCATGAAACCCTAAACCTTGAACCCTAAATCATGAAACCCTAAACCCTAAACCCTAAATTCTAAACCTAAACTTCAAAAGCCTAAACCCTAAACCCTAAAACCTATAGCCATAAACCCTAAACCATAAACCCCAAACCTATAACACTAAACCCTAAACACTAAACCTTAAACCCTAAAAACCTTAAAAGTTTAACATAAACAAAATAAAACCTAAATATATAATACATAAAAAAACCATAACCTAAATTAAATAAAAATTATAATATAAAATAAAAACTTAAATTAAAACGTGAACCTAAACCCAAACCTAATCTTAAAATTAAAATAAAATAAAAAATAAAAACAAAACAAAAATAAAAATAAAATAAAAACCTAAACTAAAGTACAAAATAAAATAAACCTAATTATTAAAAACCTATATAAAATAAAAACTAAACGTAAAATAAAACTAAAATAAAACTAATATAAAATAAAATAAAAACTAAAAAAAAACCTAAACTAAAAAAAACAAACGTATAAAAAAACCTAAAAATAAAGAAAAAATAAAATTTAAATCCAAAACTAAAAAAATAAAATAAACATTAGCCTAAATTAAAATAAATTAAACTAAAATAATTAAAACCTAAACCAAAACTTAAAATAAACTAAACCTGAACCCTAAACTAAATAAAATAAAATAAACTAAAAATACACAGAAACCTAAACTAAAAAATAAAACCTAAAATAAAGCTAAAATAAAAACCTAAAACCTAAACCCAAAAAAATTAAGTAAAAACCTAAACCTAAACCTAAAAATAAAAAATAAAACTAAACTAAAAAATAAGCATAAACCTAAACTTAAATCTAAAAAAATAAACTAAAATAAGAAACTAAACTAAAATAAATAAATCAAAAATAAATAAACTAAAATAAATAAAAATAAAAAATAAAATGAACTAAAATAAATAAAAAATAAACTAAATAGACCTAAACCTACCAATTTACTTAATATAAAAAAACCCTAAACCTTAAACCCTAAACCCTAAACCCTATATCCTAAACCCTAAACCCTAAACCCTAATCCCTAAAACTAACCCTAAACCCTATACCCTAAACATAAAACCCTAAACCCTAAACCCTAAACCCCAAATAAAAACAAAAAATAAATAAATAAATAAAACCCTAAGACTAAACCCTAAATCCTAAAACTAACCCAAAACCCAAAACCCTAAACACTAAAAACCTAAACCAAAACTAAAAAAAACCTAAAAATAAAATAAATTTTAAAAATCTAAAAATAAATAAAATAAAAACCTAAACGAAAACCTAAACATAAATATAAAGATAAAATGAATTAAAAAATTAAAGTTATACTAAAATAAAATAAATAAGAACCTAAACTAAACTAAAAAAATAAATAAAACCTAAGAATAAAAAATCTAAATAAAATAAAAACTAAATGTAAAATGAAAATAAAAAATTTAAAATAAAATAAAATAAAAACTAAATAAAATCCTAAACAAAAAATAAACCTAAAAATAAATAAAAAATAAAACCTAAACCCTAAACTAAAAAAAAGTAAAGATAAAATAAAAAACCTAAACTAAAATAAATGAACTTTAAATAAATAAACTAAGCCAAATAAAAAAAACTTAAATCAAAATATAAAATAAAATAAAATAAATAAAAAATAAGCTAAATAAAGCTAAACCGTCTGGTTCACTTAATTAAAAAAAGAAATAAAATATAAAAAAAACCCTGAACCTACAACCTACAACCCTAAACCCTAAACTTTATAACCCTAAACCGTAAAAATTGTAAACCCTAAACCCTAAACACTAAACCCTAAACCTCAAAACCCTAAACCCTAAACCTTATACCCTAAACCCTAAACTATACAAACTGTAAACCCTAAACCCTAAACCCTAAAATCTTAAACCCTAAACCTTAAACCATAAACCCAAAAACTTAAATCTTAAACCCTAAACCGTAAACCCTAAGCCCTAAACCCTAAACCCAAATAAATATCATAAATCCTAAACCCTAAACCCCAAACCCTAAACCTTGACCCCTAAACCATAAACCCTTAACTAACCCTAAACCCTAAACCATAAAAAGCCAAAACCTTAAACCTAAACTAAATAAATTTTAAAAATAAATAAACAAAAAACCTAAAGCAAAATAAAATAAGGAAATAAAATCAAATAAAAACATAAACTGAAATCTAAACCTAAACCTAAAAAGAAAAAATAAAAAATAAAAACTAAACTAAAATAAAATAAATAAAAAAATCCAAACTAAAATATATATAAACCCAAAATAAAATAAAACTAATAAAATAAAAAATAAACCTAAAATAAAGTAAAATAAAAAACTAAATAAAACCTAAGCCTAAAAAAATAAACATAAAAATAAATAAAAAATAAAACCTAAGTCTTAAACCAAAAAAAACTTAACCTAAAATAAAAATAAAATAAAGCTAAAAATAAAATAAAATAAAAACTAAATAAAAACTTAAACCTAAATAATAAACCCAAAAATAAAACCTAAAAATATCTAAAAAATAAAACCTAAACCCTAAACTTAAAAAAAAACCAAAACCTAAAATAAAAATAAAATAAACCTAAACCTAAACTAAAGTAAACTAGTAAACTAAACAAAAATAAAAAATCTTAAACCTAAACCTAAAATAAACTAACCCTTAAGCAAAACTTAAACTAAATAAAATAAAATAAACTAAACATAAACCTAAACCTAAATTGAAAAATAAAACTTAAAAATAAACTTAAAATAAAAACCTAATACCTAAACCTAAAAAAATAAAATAAACCTAAACCTAAAAATAAAAAATAAAACCTAAATTTAAGAGATGAAATAAAAATAAAACTAAACTAACAAGAATCCTAAACCTAAACGTAAAATTGAAAAATGAACTAAAATAGAAAACCTAAACTAAAATAAAAACACATAAAATAAATAAAATTAACTAAATAAAAATAAAAAATAAAAAACAAAAATAAAAAATAAAATAAACTAAAATTAGTAAAAATTAAACTAAATAAACCTAAAAAAACCACTTCACTTAATTAAAACTTTTTTTAAAAATAAAGAAAATAAAAAAACCCTAACCCTAAACCCTAAACCCTAAAACTAACCCAAATCTCGAAATGCTAAACCCTAAACCTACAACCCAAAACCCTAAACGCTAAACCCTAAACCCAAAATCCAAAACCCAAAACCTTAAACCCTAAAACCCTAAACACTAAACCTTAAATCTAAAACCTTAAAACCTAAACCCTAAACCCAACAACCCTAAATCGTAAACCCTAAACACTAAATCCTAACCATTAACCCTAAACCCTAACCCCTAAAAACCTAAAACCTAAACCCTATATAAATAAAAACTAAACTAAACCTAAATCAAAAACACTAAACTAAAAATAAACCTAAATAAATCAAAACTAAAGATAAACTAAACAATAAACCTAAATCTAAACTAAATCATAAACTAAACTCTAAAAAATAAACTAAAATCTAAACCCTATAATAAACCCTAAATAAACCTAAACCTAAATTAAAGCCAAAACTAAACAAAAATAAACTTAAACTAAACCTAAACCCTAAAATAAGCTAAACAAAATCCCATAAATAAGCTCAATAAACCATAAAATAAATAAATACATAAAATAAAATACCATTAAAAAGATAAACCCAATAAACTACATAAACCTAAACTAAATCCTAAACCCTAAACCATAAAACCTAAATCATAAACCCTAAACCTAAACTCTATAATTAAACTAAACCTTAAACCTTAAACACTAAACTCTAAAAATCTAAACCTAAACAAAAAAAACCTAAAAAAATAAAAAATAAAACTAAACCTAAATTGAGTAAAAAAATAAAATCAAAAAACCTAAACTAAAACCTAAACTTAAACCTAAACCTAAACCTAAATTTAAAAAAAACAAAAAAAAACGTTGAACTAAAATAAAATAAAATAAAGCATAAACTAAACTAAGCAAATAAAATAAGCCTAAAAATAATAAAATCTAAATAAAAAACTAAACGTAAAATAAAAATAAAATAAACCAAAATAAAATAAAATAGAAACTAAATAAGAACATAAACTTAAAAAAATAAACCTAAAACAAACCTGAAAATAAATAAAAAATAATACCAAAACCCTAAACTAAAAAAAAACCAAAACCTAAAATAAACATAATAAAATAAACCTAAACACAAACTAAAAAATAAACCAAAAAATAAACCTAAAATAAAAACATAAAACCTAAACTTCAAAAAAAATAATATAAAAACCTATACTTAAACCTAAAATAAAAAAAACTAAACATAAAAAATAAAATAAAAATAAATGAAAACTTTATAATAAACATAAACTTAAACCTAAACCAGAAAAAAATAAACTAAAATAAAAAGCTTAAACTAAAATAAATAAACCTTAAATAAATAAACTAAACTAAATAAAAAAATGAACCTAAATAAAAATAAAAAATAAAATAAACTAAATAAACTATAAACACTAAATCTTGAACCCTAAACCCTAAACCCAAAACCCAAAACCCAAAACCCTCAACATACAACCCTAAACCCTAAACCGTAAACTCTAAATAAAAAAATAAAATAAAATAAAAAACCCTAACCCTAACCCCTAACCCCTAAACCCTAAAACTAACCCTAAATCCTAAACCCAAATCCCAAAACCTACAACCTTAAACTAAAACCCTAAACTCTTAACTAACACTAAACCCTAAACTTTAAAAACCCTAAACTACAATGCCAAAACCCTACACCCTAAACTAACCTTACACCTTAAACTAACCCTAAACCCTAAACTCTAAACCCTAAACCTTATAGACTAAACACTAAACCCTAAAGCATAAACCTTAAACCCTAAAAAACTCTAAACCCTAATCCCTAACCCAAATGAAAATACCTAAAAGCATAAATCTTAAAACCCTATACCCTAAACCTTAAACCCTAAACCCTAACCCTAATCCCTAAACCCTATATAACAAACCTTAAAATAAAACCTAAAAAAAATAATAAAACCTAAACCCTAAACTAAGGAAAAAAAACCTAAACATAAAATAAAAATAAAATGATCCTAAACCTACACTATAATTAAATAAACTAAAACAAATAAAATGTAAACGTAAACCTAAAATAAATGAAACCTAAACCCTAAACTGAATAAAATAAAATAAACTAAAAATAAACCTAAACCTAAACTAAAAAATAAAACCAAGAAATAAACTTAAAATAAAAACCTAAAACATAAACCTAAAAAAATAAAATAAAAACCAAAAACTAAGCCTAAACGTAAAGATAAAAGATAAAACCTAAACCTAAAAAAAACATAAAAATAAAACAAAACTAAAAAATAAACATAAACCTAAACCTAGACCTAAAAAATAAACTAAAATAAAAAACCTAATCTAAAATAAATAAACCTAAAATAAATAAACTAAACTAAATAATTATTAAAATAAACCTAAATAATAAATGAATAAAATAAATAAAAAATAAACCTAAACCAACCGGTTTACTCAATTTTTTAAAAAAAGACCCTAAACCCTGAAACCTTAAACCCTAAAATTAACCCTAAACATTAAACCCTAAAACCTAAACACTAAACCTTAAAACTAACCCAAAACCTATAAACCTAAACCCTAAATCTTAAACCCTAAACCCTAAACCATAAAACCCAAAACCCAAAACCTTAAACCCAAAACCCAAAACCTAAAACCCAAAACCCTAAAATCCTAAACCCTAAATCCTAACCCTAAACCCTAAACCCTAAAACCTACAACCCTAAACCCTAAAAACCTAAATACCTAAACCTAAACTAAAAAAACCTAAAAATAAAATAAATAAAAAAACTTAAACCTATATTAAATAAATAAAATAAAATAAAATAAAAACCTAAACCCAATCCTAAACCTAAAAATAAAATAAATTAAAAAATAAAAATAGAACTAAAATATAATAAATAAAAACCTAATCTAAAATAAAAAATAAAATAAACCTAAAAATTAAAAACCTAAATAAAATAAAAAATGTAAAATAAAAATAAAATAAACCTAAAATAAAATTAAATAAAAACTAAACCCTATTCATAAAACCTAAAAATAAATAAAAAATATAATCTAAGCCTAAAATAAAAAAAAACTAAACCTAAAATAAAGAAAATAAAATAAACCTAAACCTAAACTAAAATAAATAAAATAAAAGTGAAAGCTAAAATAAACTGCCCCTAAACTTAAACCTAAACTAAATAAAATAAAAAACTAAAAAAATACTAAACCTAAACTAAAAAACAAAACCTAAAAATAAACAAAAAATAAAAACCAAAAACCTAAACCTAAAAAAATAAAATAAAAATTTAAACCAAAAAATAAAAATGAAAAATAAAACCTAAACCTAAAAAATAAGATAAAAATAAAACTAAACTAAAAAATAAAATAAACCTAAACCTGAACCTAAAACATAAACTAAAATAAAAAACTTAAACTAAAATGAATAAACTAAACAAAATAGAAATAAAAAGTAAACTAAAATATAAATAAAAAATATAATAAAGTAAAATAAATAAAAATTAAATAAAATAAACTAAATATACCTAAACATACTAGTTTATTTAATTTAAAAAAAACTAAACTGTAAACCCTAAATCTTAAAACATAAACCCTAAACCTTAAACCCGAAACACTAACAAACCCTAAACCGAAAACCATAAATAAAAGAATTAATAAAAATAAACCATAAGCCAAAACCCTAAACCCTAAAACTAACCCTAAACCCTAAACGCAAAACCATAATGCCCAAACCCTAAACACTAAAACTAGCCCGAAATACTAAACCCTAAACCTTGAACCCTAAACCATGAAACCCTAAATAGAAAACCCTAAACCATAAACCCTAAACCCTAAACCATAAACCCTAAACCTTAAACCCTAATCCCTAAACCATAAAAAATTTAAACATTAAACCCTAAACGCTAAACCCTAAACCCTAAACCCTAAACCTAAAACATTAATTCTTAAACCCAAAACCCTAAACACTAGACCCTGAACCCTAAACCCAAATAAATACCCTAAACCCCAAACCCAAAACCCTAAACCATAAACCTTAAACCTTAAACCCTAAACTAACCCTAAACCCTAAATCGTAAAAACCCAAAAATATAAACCTAAACTAAATAAATTATTAAAATAAAATAAATCAAAAAACATAAACTAAAATAAAATAAAGAAATAAAATGAAATAAAAACATAAACAGAAACCTAAACTTAAACCTAAAAAGAAAAAAAAAACAAAAAATAAAAACTAAACTAAAATAAAATAAATAAAAATCAAAACTAAAGAAAATATATAACCTAAATAAAATAAAAATTAAACAAAAAATAAAAATAAAGTAAACATAAAATAAAGTAAAATAAAAAATAAATAAAAACCTAAACCTGAAAAATAAACATAAAAATAAATAACAAATAGGACCTAAGTCTTAAACCCTAAAAAAAACCTAAACCTAAAATAAAATAAAATAAACCTAAAAATAAAATAAAATAAAAGCTAAATAAAATATAAACCTAAATAATAAACCTAAAAATAAAACCTAAAAATAGCTAAAAAATTAAACCTAAACCCTAAACTTTAAAAAAAACCTAAACCTAAAATAAAAATAAAATAAACCTAAACCTAAACAAAAGTAAACTAAATAAAAATAAAAAATCCTAAACCTAAACATAAAATAAACTAACCCATAACCAAAACCCAAACTAAATAAAATAAAATAAACTAAACATAAACCTAAACCAAAACTGAAAAATAAAACCTAAAAATAAACTTAAAATAAAAACCTAAAACCTAAACCTAAAAAAATAAAATAAAAATCTAAACCTAACCTAAAAATATAAAATAGAACCTAAATTTAAAAAATAAAATAAAAATAAAACTAACCTAATAATAATCCTAAATCTAAACATAAAATTAAAAAATTAACTAAATTGAAAACCTAAACTAAAATAAAAAACCTAAATTAAATAGACTAAACTAAATAAAAATACAAAATAAAAATATAATAATAAAATAAACTAAAATAAATAAAAATTAAACTAAATAAACGTAAACTAACCACATTACTTAATTAAAAAAATTAAAAAAAACCCTAACCTAAACCATAAACTCTAAAACTAATCTAAAGCCCTAAACCTTAACCCCTAAACTACAACCCTAAAACCCAAAACCCTAAACCCTTAACCCTAAAACCTATAGCCATAAACCCTGAACCCCAAACCCTTAACCCTATACCCTAAACTCTAAACCCTAAAAACCTTAAAACCTTAAAACCTTAACATAAACTAAATAAAACCAAAATTTATAAAAAATAAAAAAAACCTTAACCTAAATTAAATAAAATTTATAATTTAAAATTAAAACATAAATTAAAACCTGAACCTAAACCCAAACCTAATCCTAAAATTAAAATAAAATAAAAAATAAAAACAAAACTAAAATAAAAATAAAATAAAAATCTAAACCAAAGTACAAAATAAAATAAACCTAAAAATAAAAAACCTAGAGAAAATAAAAATTAAACGTAAAATAAAAATAAAATAAACCTAATATAAAATTAAAAAAAAACTAAATAAAAACCTAAACTAAAAAATTAAATGTATAAAAAAACCTAAAAATAAAGAAAAAATAATACCTAAACCCTAAACTAAAAATAATCCTAATCCCAAAATAACTAAAATAAAATAAACATTAACCTAAACTAAAATAAACTAAACTAAAATAATTAAAATCTAAACCAGAACATATAATAAACTAATCCTGAACCCTAAACTAAATAAAATAAAATAAATTAAAAATACACATAAACCTAAACTAAAAAATATAACCTAAAAATAAAGCTAAAATAAAAACCTAAAACCTAAATTAAAAAAAAATAAAAGCCTAAACTTAAACATTAAAACAAAAAATAAAATTGAAACCTAAAGAGAACTTAAAAATAAAACTAAACTAAAAAATAAATATAAACCTAAACTTAAATCTAAAAAATAAACTAAAATAAGAAACCTAAACTAAAATAAATAAATCAGAAATAAATAAACTAAACTAAATAAAAAAAATAAAATGAACTAAAATAAATAAAAAATAAACTAAATAGACCTAAACCTACCAATTTACTTAATCTAAAAAACCCTAAACCCTAAACCCAAAACCATAAACTAACCTTAAACCCTAAACCCTAAACGTTAAAAACTAAAGCCTAAATCCTAAACAATAAAAAACCCTAAACCCTAAATAAAAACAAAAAACAAATAAATAAATAAAACCCTAAGACTAAACCCTAAATCTTAAAACTAACCCAAAACCCAAAACCCTAAACACGAAAAACTTAGACCTAAACTAAATAAAACCTAAAAATAAAATAAATTTTAAAAATTTTAAAAATAAATAAAATAAAAACCTAAACTAAAACCTAAACATAAATCTAAAAATAAAATGAATTAAAAAATTAAAGTTATATTAAAATAAAATAAATAAGAACCTAAACTAAACTAAAAAAATAAATTAAACCAAAGAATAAAAAACCTAAATAAAAAAAAACTAAATGTAAAATGAAAACAAAAAACCTAAAATAAAATAAAATAAAAACAAAATATAATCCTAAACAAAAACTAAACCTAAAAATAAATAAAAAATAAAACCTAAACCCTAAACTAAAAAAAAGTAAACATAAAATAAAAAACATAAACTAAAATAAATGAACTTAAAATAAATAAACTACGCAAATAAAAAAACCTAAATCAAAATAAAAAAAAACTAAAATAAATCAAAAATAAGCTAAATAAAGCTAAACCTTCAAGTTTACTTTATTTAAAAAAATAAATAAATTATAAAAAAACCCTAAACCTACAACCTTAAACCCTAAACCCTAAACTTTAAAACCCTAAACCCTAAACCATAAACCATAAAAATTGTAAACCCTAAAGCCTAAACCCTTAACCTCAAAACCCTAAACCCTAAACCTTATACCCCAAACCCTAAACCATAAAAATTGTAAACCCTAAACCCTAAACACTAAAACCTTAAACCCTAAACATTAAACCCTAAACCCTAAACCTTAAATCTTAAACCCTAAACCCTAAACCTTAAAACCAAATAAATATTGTAAATCCTAAACCCTAAACCCCAAACCTTAAACCTTAAACCCTAAACCCTAAACCCTGAACTAACCCTAAACCCTAAACCTTAAAAAGCCAAAACCCTAAACCTAAACTAAATAAATTATAAAAATAAATACACAAAAAACCTAACCCAAAATAAAATAAAGAAATAAAATTAAATAAAAACATAAACTGAAACCTAAACATAAACCTAAAATGAAAAAATAAAAAATAAAAACTAAATTAAAATAAAATAAATAAAAATCAAAACTAAAATATATATATAACCTAAATAAAATAAAAACTAAACTAAAAATAAAAATAAAATAAACCTAAAATAAAGTAAAATATAAACTAAACAAAAACCTAAACCAAAAAAATAAACATAAAAATAAATAAAAAATAAAACCTAAGTCTTAAACCAAAAAAAAAATCATAACCTAAAATAAAAAAAAATAAAGCTAAAAATAAAATAAAATAAAAACTAAATAAAAAGTTAAACCTAAATAATAAACTAAAAAATAAAACCTAACAATATCTAAAAAATAAAGACTAAACTCTAAACCGAGAAAAAAACCTTAACCTAAAATAAAAATAAAATAAACCTAAACCTAAACTAAAGTAAACTAAACAAAAATAAAAAATCCTAAACCTAAATCTAAAATAAACTAACCCTTAAGCAAAACTTAAACTAAATAAAATAAACTAAACTAAACATAAACTTAAACCAAAACTAAAAAATAAAACCTAAAAATAAACATAAAATAAAATCCTAATACCTAAACCTAAAAAAATAAAATAAACCTAAACCTAAAAATAAAAAATAAAACCTAAATTTAAAAAAAAAATAAACTAACCTAACAAGAATCCTAAACCTAAATGTAAAATTAAAAAATGAACTAAAATAGAAAACCTAAAATAAAATAAAAACACATAACATAAATAAACTTAACTAAATGAAAATAAAAAATAAAAAATAAAATAAACTAAATAAGTAAAAATTAAACTAAATAAACATAAAAGAACCACTTTACTTAATTAAAAAAATTTTTAAAAATAAAGAAAATAAAAAAACCCTAACCCTAAACCATAAACCCTAAAACTAACCCAAATCCCTAAACCTTAAACCCTAAACCTACAACCCAAAACCCTAAACCACAAACCATAAACCTAAAACACAAAACCCTAAACCCTAAACCCTAAAACCCTGAACATTAAACCATAAATCCAAAACCTGAAACCCTAAACCCTAAACCCAAGAACCCTAAATCGTAAACCCTAAACACTAAATACTAACCCTTAACCCTAAACCATAACCCCTAAAAACCTAAAACCTAAACCCTATATAAATAAAAACTAAACTAAACCTAAATCAAAAATATTAAACTAAAAATAAACCTAAATAAATCTAAACTAAAGATAAACTAAACATTAAACCTAAACCTAAACTAAACTATAAACTAAACCCTAAAAAACAAACTAAAAGCTAAACCCTAAAATAAACCCTAAATAAACCTAAACCCAAACTAAAGCTAAAACTAAACTAAAATAAACTTAAACTAAACCTAAACCCTAAAATAAGCTAAACCAAATCCCATAAATAAGCCCAAAAAACCCAAAAATAAACAAAAACTTAAAATAAAAAGCCATTAAAAAGATAAACCCAATAAACTACATAAACCTTAACTAAATCCTAAACCCTAAACCGTAAAATCTAAACCATTAACCCTAAACCTAAACCCTAAAAATAAACTAAACCATAAACCCTAAACCCTAAACTTTAAAAACCTAAACTTAAACTAAAAAACACCTAAAAATAAATAAATAAATAAATCTAAACCTAAATTAAGTAAAAATAAATAAATTTAAAAACCTAAACTAAATCCTAAACCTAAACCTAAACTTAAACCTAAACCTAAATTTAAAAAAAATAAAATAAAAAACAAACATTGAACTAAAATAAAATAAAAAAAAACATAAACTAAACTAAGCAAATAAAATAAGCATAAAAATCAAAAAATCAAAATAAAAAAACAAAACGTAAAATAAAAATAAAATAAACCTAAATAAAATAAAATAAGAACTAAATAAGAACCTAAACCTAAAAAAATAAACCTAAAACAAACCTAAAAATAAATAAAAAATAATAACTAAACCCTAAACCTAAAATAAACATAATAAAATAAACTTAAACCTGAACTAAAAAATAAAACCAAAAAATAAACATAAAATAAAAACATAAAACCTAAACTTAAAAAAATAAAATAAAAACATACACTTAAACCTAAAATTTTAAAAAAAAACTAAACCTAAAAATAAAAAAAAATAAAAGAAAACTAAATAATTAACACAAACTTAAACCTAAACTAGAAAAAATAAAATAAAATTAAAAACTTCAACTAAAATAAATAAACCTAAAATAAATAAACTAAACTAAATAAAAAAATGAACTTAAATAAAAATAAAAAACTAGAAAAAACTAAATAAACTATAAACACTAAACTCTAAACCCTAAACCCTAAACCCAAAACCCTAAACATACAACCCTAAACCGTAAACTCTAATTAAAAAAAATACAAAAATAAAAAAAAACCCTAACCCTAACCCCTAAACCCTAAAACTAACCCTAAATCCTGAACCAAAAACCAAAAACCTACAACCTTAAACCTAAACCCTAAACTCTTAACTAATAATAAACCCTAAACCATAATGCCTAAACCCTACACCCTAAACTAACTTTACACTTTAAGCTAACCATTATCCCTAAACTCTAATCCCTAAACCTTATAACCTAAACACTAAACCCTAAAGCATAAACCCTAAACCCTAATCCCTAATCCCTAACCCAAATGACAAATACCTAATAGCATAAATCTTAAAACCCTAAATCCTAAACCTTAAACCCTAAACCCCAACCCTAATCCCAAAATGCTAAATAATAAACCTAAAAATAAATAAAAAAATAAAACCTAAACCCTAAACTAAGGAAAAAAACCTAAACATAAAATAAAAATAAAATAATCCTAAACCTACACTTTAATTAAATAAACTAAAATAAATATAACCTAAACCTAAACCTAAAGTAAACTAAACCTAAACCCTAAACTATATAAAATAAAATATACTAAAAATAAACCTAAACCTAAACTAAAAAATAAAACCTAGAAATAAACTTAAAATAAAAACCTATAACATAAACCTAAAAAAATAAAATAAAAACCAAAACCTATGCTAAATGTAAAGATAAAAGATAAAACCTAAACCTAAAAAATAACATAAAAATAAAACTAAACTAAAAAATAAACATAAACCTAAACCTAGACTTAAAAAAATAAACTAAAATAAAAAACCAAAACTAAAATAAATAATCCTAAAATAAATAAACTAAACTAAATAATTATAAAAATAAACCTAAATAATAAATGAATAAAATATATTAAAAATAAACCTAAACCTTCCGATAAATTCAATTAAAAAAAAGTCCCTAAACCTCAAAACCCTAAACCCTAAAACTAACCCTAAATCTTAAACCTTAAACCTTAAACCCTAAAACCCTAAACCCTAAACCTTAAACCCAAAACCCTGAAATCGTAAACCCTATACCCTAAACCCTAAACCCTAAAACTTACAGCCCTAAACCCTAAAAACCTAAATACCTAAACCTAAACTAATTGAAACCTAAAATAAAATAAATAAATAAACTAAAAACTAAATTAAATAAATAAAATAAAATAAAATAAAAACCTAAACCAAATCCTAAACTTAAAAATAAGAATAGAACTAAAATATAATAAATAAAAACCTAAACTGAAATAAAAAATAAAATAAACCTAAAAATTGAAATCCTAAATAAAATAAAAAACAAATTGTAAAATAAAAATAAAATAAACCTAAAATAAAATAAAATAAAAACTAAACCTAAAAAGTAAACCTATTCATAAAAGCTAAAAAAAATAAAAAATAAAATCTTAGCCTAAAACAAAAAAAAACCTAAACCTAAAATAAAGAAAATAAAATAAACCTAAACCTAAACTAAAATAAATAAAACAAAAATGTAAAGCTAAAATAAACTACACCTAAACTTAAACCTAATGTAAATAAAATAAAATAAACTAAAAAAAACCTAAACCTAAACTAAAAAACAAAACCTAAAAATAAACCAAAAATAAAATCCTAAAACCATAAACTTAAAAAAACAAAATAAAAATGTAAACCTTAAAATAAAAATGAAAAATAAAACCTAAACCTAAAAAATAAGATAAAAATAAAACTAAATTAAAAAATAAAATAAACCTAAACCTAAACCTAAAACATAAAATTAAATAAAAAACCTAAACTAAAATGAATAAACTAAAGAAAATAAAAATAAGAATAAACAAAAATATAAATAAAAAATATAATAAAGTAAAAGAAATAAAAAATACATTAAATAAATACTAATTTAATAAAAAAACTAAACAAGAACCCTAAATTAAACCATAAAACCCTAAACCATAAACCCTAAAACCCTAAACCCTAAACCATAAAAAAAGAAATAAAAAAATAAACCATAAGATAAACCCTACACTAAACTAACCCTAAACCCTAAACCCAAACCCAAACCAAACACTAAAACTCAAACACTAAACCCTAAACCTTGAACCCTAAACCTTGAACCCTAAACCATGAAACCAAACCCTAAACTCTAAACCCTAAACCAAAAAACCATAAACCCACCCACTATCATGATCCTCTCTGATTTTATGGTTATGCTTTCGTGGTTCTGTAGCTTGCTATTCGCCTCGATCATGCTGTCATTGTTTATGATCCTCAGATTTGTGATTCGGCGATCAATGGCAGAGGCTTCACCATCACCATCTCATCTCTCGATGAGCCGACTATAACCACTAATCCTAAAGGTACTCTGGATCCGATTGCTATTGTTAATACACCTGTTATGAAGTCCTTTAAGGACGCTCTTTCTGGTAAGATCCCTTGTGCTAATGCCTCAGTTAATCTAATCTCTACATTCTGGGATTGCCTACATGTGTTCCCGGATGTGGAGAAATTAGCTAAGCCTTATGAATACTCTTTGGTTGGTAAATTCTCTGGTGCCCTACTCTAGATAATATCCTTCTTCTTCATAGCTTAAAGCTTTTGAGTTTTCTTGTGGGCTGATCCTAGACACATCCTCATTCCAATTATCAAATGATTTAGATTACTCTGTCTTTGCTCCAGCTCTTATTATGTGTATAATTGCAAATGCATTTCTTGAAATGGTCACCTTTTTGATGTCAAGGAAGAATCCCCTATTGTTCCTTTATGGCTTGCTTTCCCAAACATGAGAATTCACTATGTTACTCATCAAGTATTGTTTGCGGTTGGGGCTCTATTTGGTAGACCCCTTCAAATTGATCAAGCCCGCACTAGATCTCGACCATCATTATTGCATCTTGGTTGAAATTGACATTACCAAAAAATATCCCAAGAAGTTTGGATTGGTTTGGAGAAATTTGGATATAATCAAAAAGTTGAATTTGAAAACTTCTCAGTCTTTTGTTCCCACTGTAAGATCCATGGCCATGATCATACCGAATGCTTTGTGCTACACCCCAACCTTAAAAAGAATATTTCACAGGACACTAGTACCTCTCTTGGAACAGGGAAAACCACTAAGTTAGCTTATGTGCCAAAAGCTACTCATAATGGAATACATCCTCCTACACACCTTTTATTGATTTGCCAAATGAAAAACATTACGAGCTATATACACTATTGAGGTGTGTGCTAAGACTAATGCTAACTAGCACTTCTCCTACTTGCAATATATTGGCTTCTCATGATAAACCTTTGCTTAATTTAAAGCTTAATGCAATGATGAAAAATTTTACATTGGATCAAAATAATGTTGATCCTTGGTGTAGAATATGTATCATGGCAATGAAAATGTTATTTACATTATTAATGGTGCAAGAACCTCCCCCTCTACTTCTCTACAGAGTGATACTCAGGCTATCCAAATTTCTCATCCTAACTCTGATACTGAAGAAGGAGAAATCACCACTACTAAAACTTTGACTGATACTGCTCCTACTCTAGAAAACAAAAACCAATCCCTTTCTGATGGAGATACTTTGGATTCTGATAGACCTTTCCAAACTGTTCTTAAAAAAAATCTTATAAAGCTAAAATGACTAATAATAATTTCACTAGAACCACACGTTCTTCCCTTACACCTCATAAATAATTATGTCCCTCTCTCTTCATTTTTCCATTTCCCGTTTCTATCCTTTCCTTTTCAAAATTTTTATTATGATAAATTTTCTAATTTGGAATATCCGGGGTTGTGGGACACTCCCTGTCCGCAATCGTGTTAGGAGCCTCTGTCGCTCTCATAACATCAAACTTCTTGTTATTATTGAGCCTTTCATTAGCTCTTCCAAAATTGCCTTTGTTGCTAGATTGCTTGGATTTCAAAATTTCTTCTTCAATCTTAATAACAAAATTTGGTATTTTTGGGATAATTCTATCACCATTTCCATCATTGATGATCTTGATCAATTGGTTAATGTCAAAATCTCTTTAGGTGATTTTTTGGCTTTTGGTTCCTTTATCTATGCTTCTTGTAATAGAGGTGGTAGGAACATCCTTTGGAATCATTTAAGAACCTTTGCCTCCTTAGTTAACCTACCCTGGTTGGTTGGGGGCAATTTCAACACTATCATTGCTTCTTCGGAAAGGAGGGGAGGATGTTCTCCTAACCTTCATTCCATGGAAGACTTCTCTAATATGATCCTTGATTGCAATCGATTGACATTGGTTTTTTGGTCGATTACATTGGCACAACTCTAGACTTTGGCAGCGTCTGGATAGGCCCTCTTTAATTCTCTTTGGATTAATCAATGGACTCATACTTCTGTTGAAAATTTGAGTAGGACTTTGTCTGATCATGCCCCTCTTTTGATCTCTATCAAAACTCCCCCCACTAACCCTCCTATTTCCTCATCTTTTCGTTTCCAAAATATGTGGACCCAACATAGTGATTTCACTAATGTTGTTTCCACTAACTGGATGGCTCCCGTTCATCCGGATAATTCCGTTAAAGGTATGGTTCGGCTTTGGCTTAAGCTCAAGAGGCTTAAACAAAACCTCAATTGGTGGAACAAGCATATTTTTAAAAATCTCTTTACCAATCTTAAAGCTATGGAATAAGTGGTTTGTTCACTTGAAGAGGCTATCTTAGCACCGTAAGCTTGAAGAGTTGAGCATTGCCAAAGATAGTCGATTAACTACCAAAATATGGAGGAAACCTATTATCAAAAGTTGCTAGCAAACATATTCGATGGTGGCCAAACACTAGGTACTTCCATGCTATTTGTAATAAATGGAAAGCTCTTAACTTGATTAAGAAAATTAAGAACCCTAATGGTGGTTAGATAACTGATAATAATGAAATCAAGGATTCTATCATACATCACTTTCAAAATTTATTAAACTCTAATCCTTCGTTAGAAACTCCCTCAACACCCATCTTATCTCTTCTATGATTACCAATGAGGATAACCATTTGCTCACTATGCGTCCTTCAGAAGCGGAGATTAGTAGTACTCTCAATAGCATGAACAATGACTCTGTTGCTGGTCCTGATGGTTTCACGATGCATTTATTTCAACATTATTGGCCTTTTATTAAATATGATCTTGTTAATGCTGTTATTGATTTCTTTGATGGCAGCTCTATTCCCAGATATTTTTTAAGTACTTCTATAGTCCTTTTTCCCAAAAACATCAATCCTGAATCCTGGGGTGACTTTAGACCTCTTAGTCTTTGTACCTTTTTCCAAAAACTCATTGCTAAACTAATTAATAATAGAATTAGCTTCATAAAATCATCTCCCCTAACCAAAGCTGGTTTTGTTAAAAATAGAGCCATATCGATAATATTCTCCCTCGAAAGGTTCATGACATTGATGTTTCTTCAGGAGGTAATATGCTTTTCAAGCTGGACATCTCTAAAGCCTTTGATAACCTCTCGTGGGATTTCCTTTTCCAAATCTTGCATTTGTTTAGTTTCTCTGATCATTTTATCCGGATTATTAAAAGTTGTATCACTAACACCTAGTTTTCTATCATCTTAAATGGTGAGTCCATTGGTTTCTTTTCTTTGAGCCATGGTTTGCGTCAAGGCGACCCCCTATCTCCTTCTCTTTTTATCATTGCTGTTGAATATCTTTCGAGAAGCCTCAATGACCTTTTCATCAAAAAACCTAACATGGCATTTAAAACTCATGGTGGTTTCCTTGTTTCTCATCTTAGCTTTGCAGATGATTTTATAATCTTCTGTAATGCCTCCCTTCATCATGTCAAAAATATTAAGAATCTCTTAAATGATTTTGGCAAAGTTAGTGGTCTTTTTCTTAATGATAAAAAATGTTGTTTTATTCCTTCAGCTAAGATTCCTCCCAATAGATTGAATCAAATCTCCAGAATTACTAATTTTAAGCAAAGTCAATTTCCCATTAATTACCTCGGGGCTCCTCTTTATAAAGGCCAGAAAAGATCTCACCTTTTTGATGATCTTATTCAAAAAATTTCTAATAAAATTTCGGTTTGGGAATTTCATTTACTCTCTTTTGGTGGTAGGCTAACCTTGATTAAGAGCACTCTTAATTCCATGCCTTTATATCTCATCCAAACCATTGTGTGCGCCATCTCTAGCATCAACGAATTGAGCGTCTTAAATAAATTTTTTTTGGGTCTCCAATACCTCTAAAAAAATGCTGGACCTCTTGGTTTAAAAGTTGTGGCACTTTTGATGAAGGTGGTCTTGGTTGTAAATCCATTAAAGAAGCTATCAATGCCTTTTCTTATAAACTCTGGTGGAATTTTAGGAGTAATCACAGTCTCTGGGCTAATTTCATGACTGCTAAATATTGTCATGGTAAGCACCCCCTCACTTGTCCCTTTAAGCCGGGTGACTCCCCTGTGTGGAAAAGACTTTGTTCTGTCAAATGGGATGCCAAATCCCTAATTTTTTGGGGCATCAACTCTGGTACCTCTTTCTTTTGGCAAGATAATTGGAGTGGTTGTGGTTCCATGGATGACTTACTCCATATCCATTCCACTTCGCTATTAGAGTAAACTCTTTTTGGCATAACAATAAGTGGAACAATAATAAGCTTACTGATTTTATCCCTTTTACTTTCTTGAATATGGTTACTACTATTCCTATCACTCCTCAAAATCAAGATCATATTCTCTTTAAGCTCTCTCACAATGGTGGTTTCAACCTCAAAAATGTGTGGCTCCACATTAAAGATACTCCTCACGATTCCTCCTATGTATTCTCTAAACTTTGGAATAACAATATCCCTATTTCTTACTCTGTTCTTACATGGCATATTCTAAAAAATTTTATCCCTGTTGATTCCTTGTTGTGGGGTAAAGGGTTCCATTTACTGTCTAAATGTCAATGTTGTTTTCATATTGAAAATGTTAATCATGTCTTTGTTAATGGGGCCATTGCTTCTAAACTATGGATTTGATATGATGATCTTTTTAACACTCTCAATTTCAAAGGCTCTCTTACTTTATATCAACTTCCTGAAATTTATTTTGATAATACTATTAAAGGTAACATTAAAGTTATCATTGCTATCACTCTTATCTGGTTCATATGGATGGATAGAAATGATACAAAACACCGTGGGATCCCTATGAACCATAGGAGGATTATCACTAGAACTAAAAACAAAATTAGTGACTTGTTTAAAGCCAATCTCATTCATTACAAACATTTCAAAGGCTGTAAATTTGTGGCCAATAAACTGGGCATAATTTTGTCGGATCAACCTTACTGCCATAATGACAAAATTGTCTATTGGAAAAAACCACTTTATCATATTATTAAAATCAATACTGATGGATCTGTCTCTCATAATGGCTCGGGTTGTGGTGGCATTTTCAGGAACTCTACGAGTATAGTCCTATGTGCTTTTGCTTATCCCCTTATTTCTCGCACTGTCCCTTTTTCTGAACTTATGGCAGTCTTTAAAGCTCTTGAGATTTGTCTCCAAAATGGTTGGATCAATATTTAGATCGAGGTGGATGCTATTCTTCTGATTGATCTTTTGACTTCAACTAAGATGAGCAGCATTGAATTGAATTACCTACTCAAGCAAACTAGAGCTCTTCTTTCCCACCTGAATTTTAACATCACCCATGTTTGGCGTGATGGAAATGCTTGTGCTGACTACCTTGCCAATCTGGGTGCTAGATCCAATGGTATCATCTTCTTTGATCAACACAACTTGCCCAAACATTTGCGTGGGCTGGTTAACCTGGACAATTCTGGGTTACCTTACCTCAAAACTCAATTTTAATCCTGATGTTTTCTATCCATTCGGCTTTTATCTGTATGTTTCTTTACTTTTTGGATTTTTATTCCTTTTTGTGCCTTTTGTGAATTCTTCACATGGATAAAACTTGGTGCCTGGATCTTTGTGTCATGATTTGCTGTTTTAATAGCTCCTCCCTCATACTATTTTTGGTATTAAAAGGTCTTTGAGTTATGTACAATCATAGGAATTATGTTGAGCAATGCTTTCTTTTATTTCTGGAGTTGTCCTTTACTTTATTTTTCGCATGAAGTGGCTTCTTGGCCCTTTTGATGATATTTATCTTCTTGTCTTTATTGGATTCTTGATCTCATTCAGCATGCTCTCTATGAAATCCTTTTTCGGATTCTGCTGAGTTCCTTTGGTGGGATCTTATTGTGGGGGGTTTCTTTTCTTTCTTCAAACTGCTATGACTATTTTTTGCAGGTTTTCCTTCAGGCTGCAGCTGACCTTCCTCCACCTTATGATAGATCTACTATTGTGCAGAATTTGCCTTGGTGGAATCTCTGTCATTCTATTGCATCTTTCTGAACTGATTATTTTTTGTCCTGGATGGAGTTTATTCTAATTGTTTATGGTTGTTTTACCCATGAGATCCTTTCTGTGGAGGAGGTTTCTGAGATTGGGGTTTTGGTCATGTTCTTTTATTGTCCTTGTCTAAAGATTAACTATTTTTTGGGGGATGTCTTCTTCTATCCCCTGCAGGAATGGATTTTCTTCTTGGCTGCTCCTTTTGGTTCTTACTGTGTTTACCCTCCTTTTTCTGTTTCACTTTCTGCTCTTGTTGTTAACATTTGGGTTGACTTTGGTCCTTACTGCAATTGTTTTCGCCCTTCATGCTTTGATGAGATCATACAAATTTTGAAGACCATTCTTCTGTTCTGCCTTTATCTAACCAATGGTTTTTCCTATATGCCTACTGGTTATTACTGTCAATATCCTTGGCAATACTGGCTTAATGTGACTAAGCAACGATATCGACTGCTTTGCTCTTAGATGCTATTGAGCACCAATTGGTTACAATTTTCTTTATTGATGTTATTTTGCTGTTTGTGATATCCCATGTCTACACTAATATCTCTTTGCAGGAATGGAATTGTGTTATTCTTTTCAATACTAGTCATTGGCTTTTTGGGTCCTCTTTACATATTGTTGTCTTTGAGATCTATGGTTGTCTCTTGAATCATGAATTCCCAACTGTTTGTACTAATATCAACTGGGCTATTTTTGATCACACATGCTATTGTTGTTTTCATCCTGGTTATGTTTCCCGTAATCAGATTTCTTCTTTTTTATTAAGGGATCCTTTTTATGTTCTGACTACTCTTAATGGCTTATCATATGGCCAACATTTTGATAACTTCTCTCTTAGTTGTTGGCTGACATGGCTCCTTCAGGGTACTATCAATCTTGCTATTTCTGGTCTTGTTTTCCATGATCAGCAAGTTTGGAGTTACTCAAGGGATTACCATTCTGCATCTGCTAAGGTTGTGGGTTCTATTTACACTGGTGGAAATTTCTTGAACTCATACATTTTTTACTTTATATCCTTCTTAGTAATATTTCCTTTTCGTAATGGGTGTGTTAACAGTAAAAATGTCCATATTGTTGTTTATTGGAATTCTGATTTCCTTGCCCAGCAAATTTTCTTTGTTTTTCTTTTGGTTTTTGATGCTAACACCTGCGGTGTTGTTGCTTTTCCTTGCTGTTGTTCTCCCACCCCATGCTATGATTGGAACTTGCACAACTTTAAGATCATTTCTTTGTTATGCTTGGAATTAATAAATGATTTATCTTATATGCATAATTGGGTTATTGACCAACCCACTGGTTATTATTGTCATTATCCTTAGCAGAATTGGGTTATGGTGACTAAGCATCTTGATAATGATCTGATTTCTCTGAATGTCACTTACTGGATAGGCTTGTGGTGGGGAGCTATTCATTATATATCCTTTCCTTTAACTATATATGTTTATGGGTGGACTCTTGGCCAGCTGGTTGGTTTTAACTGCCTTGTTTGTTAGCTGATCTGGATTAATACTCACCTTACTGCCCCTGGGGTTTTGGATTATTTTGTTCAGCAAGTCTCTATTGAAGTTGCTGATTGCTTGGTAGATTTTGCTTTGAACCCCCTTATTGATTTATTTTATTCCTATCATTGGAATTCATTGATCTACCTTTGCTGCTGCTATTTTCTCCATCCTTTTTCAGTCAAACTTGTATCTATTGCTTTCATTATACTGGATGAGTGGCATTATGGCAAGCTAGCTGGTTTTTGCTATTTTGGTTGTCTCTTGCCTTGGAGATTTACTATCTTGTTTTATCTTGTCACCTCTATTGGCTCCATCTTTGTTGGTTGTAGAATTTCAGGGTCTCATGCTCTGAAAGCTATTTCTGACATTGCTGTCCTGATGGTGATGGTTTTGGTGATTGGAGTTGTGCCTCAGATAATTATTTTTATGCTTTATTTATTTGGTTATCTATTATTGCCATGTCTACTCTGATTGAGGAGTTTTATGGCCAACTTGCTGTCTCTTCCTGTCTTGGATGTTGCTGTCTTATCTGTTGCTGTTTTCTAGATTCTAATGTTGAGACTCATTTCAATCCACTTGTTGATTTTCTTTATGGCAGTTTCCAATGTTGCATTAGTTGTTTGGCTGTTGGGGTTGGCTTTCTGAATGCCCGTGCAGTTTATCTCCTATTTTTTTCGATCTGCATTACCTGCTATCTCGGTCCTGATAGGTTGGTGCAGTCTTATGCGATGTCTATTCTGAAAGAGTGGTATTATGGACAATTTAGTCCCTTCCTGTCTTGGATGTTGTTGCCTTTTGCTGTCTTGTTCTCTGGGTTGATTGTTGATCTGGATTATCTGAATTGTGTGAATGTCGCTATTGAGGCCGCTTTAACTGTCTTTACTGGGTTCTCATTTTGGTTGGTTGCAGTCCATTCCCTGTGTTGAGCTATGCTGTCTTCCTTTACTATTGCTTTTCTCTAGGACATTAATAATGGGGTTGTTTCCTGGGTTGTTTCCTGCCCTGAAAGTCTCATTTATATACCATGTGATTGGGATAGTGTTAATTATAGGCTCATTGACTTATTTAGCAGGATTTCAGCAAGTTGTCTCCTCTGTAATTTTCTTGTGGAGGGATTATATGCTGAATTGATTTCTTTCTTGGATATGGCTATTCATGAGATTATGGCTAAGATGGCTCACTCTCTTATGTTCATGTATTCTCATGTCAAGATGACTATATTGATGATACTTATCTTGAATGAGACTCCTTATCCTTTAGCTCTTAGCAATTTCCTATATATTTTAGATATGATTTTGCTTAGGTTTGCAGGTAATAAAGCTCACAAGAATATTAACAACTGGGTGCTACCTTCTCACAGGTTTGTTGGCTATGATGGTGTGATGATCTCACCCCTATTGGTTGGAGTAGCTCATGTGATGTAACCCTTCTAAGTTTGGATGCTCATACTTGCATCTGCCCCAACATGGTGTGATTGAGCCTGAGCCTTCTCTATCACAATTCCTTACTAACATACTCATATTATATTGTTTTCTTCTAACTTTTTATCTGTATTACCTTAAATGTTCTAATCTCTCACTTATTATAACTTTACTGGTGATTCTCTCTCCTTCTTTTGCAGGTCTGCTCCATATTATCATGCATTCCCACATCCTCCAGTGCATTGGCTTTAATCTTACTTTAGCTTATTATGTTAATCATCTTGTATCTTTTGATTGCTTTTATGCTTTCTTTTGCTTTCAGATGTACTTAGATAGGGGATTTACTCCTTAGGCTGATTGTAGCTCTTTGAGCAATAGTTCTGGAGTTTATCCCCTTTTAAGGACCTTGTAACCCTCTTTTTGTGGCAATAAAATACCCCTACATGGGGTTTCCAAGGAAAAAAAACCCTAAACCATGAAACCCTAAACCAATAACCCTAAACCCTAAACCCTAAAACCTAAACCTTAAACCCTAAACCTTAAACCCTAAACCATAAATGATAAAAATTTTAAACTTTAAACCCTAAACCTTATTTCTTAAACCCTAAACCCTAAACCCTAGACCCTGAACCCTAAACCCAAATAAATACCCTAAACCCTAAACCCTAAACCCCAAATCTTAAACCATAAACCCTAAACCCTAAACCCTGAACTAACCCTAAACCCTAAATTATAAAAAGCCAAAAACATAAACCTAAACTAAATAAATTATAAAAATAACATAAATAAAAAAACCTAAACCAAAATAAAATTAAGGAATAAAATGAAATAAAAACATAAACTGAAACCTAAACCTAAACCTAAAAAGAAAAAAAAGAAAAAGTAAAAACTAAACTAAAATAAAATAAATAAAAATCAAAACCAAAGAAAATATATAACCTAAAAAAATAAAAACTAAACAAAAAATAAAAATAAAATAAATCTAAAATAAAGTAAAATAAAAACTAAATAAAAACCTAAACCTAAAAAATAAACATAAAAATAAATAAAAAATAGAACCTAAATCTTAAACCTTAAAAAAAACCTAATCCTAAAATAAAAATAAAATAAACCTAAAAATAAAATAAAATCAATGCTAAATAAAAATATAAACCTAATAATAAACCCAAAAAAAACCTAAAAATAGCCAAAAAAATAAAACCTAAACCCTAAACATTTAACAAAAAAACCTAAACCTAAAATAAAAATAAAATAAACCTAAACCTAAACAAAAGTAAACTAAACAAAAATAAAAAATCCTCAACCTAAACCTAAAATAAAGTAACCCTTAACCAAAACCTAAACTAAATAAAATAAAATAAACTAAACATAAACCTAAACCTAAACTGAAAATTAAAACCTAAAAATGAACTTAAAATAAAAACCTAAAACCAAAACCTAAAAATAAAAAAAATCTAAACCTAAACCTAAAAATAAAAAATATAACCTAAATTTAAAAAATAAAATAAAAATAAAACTTACCAAATAATAATCCTAAATCTAAACGTAAAATTAAAAAATTAACTAAAATTGAAAACCTAAACTAAAATAAAAAAACCTAAATTAAATAAACTAAACTAAATAAAAATACAAAATAAAAATATAATAATAAAATAAACTAAAATAAATAAAAATTAAATTAAATAAACCTAAACCAACCACATTATTTAATTAAAAAAATTTGAAAAATTTAAAAAATTAAAAAAACCTAACCTAAACCATAAACCCTAAAACTAACCCAAAGACCTAAACCCTAAACCCTAAACCTACAACCCTAAAACCCAAAACCCTAAACCCTAAACCCTAAGCCCTAAAATCCTAAACCCTAAACCCTAAATCCAAAATCATAAGCATTAAACCCTAAACCCAACAACCCTAAACCATAAACACTAAATAAACTAAATAAACTATAAATACTAAACCCTAAACCCTAAACCCTAAACCCTAAACATACAACCCTGAACACTAAACCCTAAACCCTAAATAAAAAAATAAAAAAATAAAAAAATCTCTAACCCTAACCCCAAAACACTAAAACTAACCCTAAATCCTAAACCCAAAACCCAAAACCTACAACCTTAAACCAAAACCCTAAACTCTTAACTTACACTAAACCACAATGCCTGAACCCTACACCCTAAACTAACCTTACACCTTTTGCTAACCCTAAACCCTAAACCTTATAGCCTAAACACTAAACCCTAAAGCATAAACCCTAAACCCCAAAAAACTGTAAACCCTAATCCCTAACCCAAACGACAAATACCTAAAAGCATAAATCTTAAAACCATAAACATTAAACCCTAAACCCTAAACCCTAACCCTAATCCCTAAACCCTAAATAATAAACCTTAAAATAAAACCTAAACATAAAAAATAAATAAAACCTAAACCCTAAACTAAGGAAACAAAACCTAAACATAAAATAAAAATAAAATAATCATAAACCTACACTATAATTAAATAAACTAAAATAAAAAAAACCTAAACCTAAACCAAAAATAAACTAAACCTAAACCCTAAACTAAATAAAATAAAATAAACTAAAAATAAACCTAAACCTAAACTAAAAAATAAAACCTAGAAATAAACTTAAAATAAAAACCTAAAACATAAACCTAAAAAAATAAAATAAAAACCAAAACCTAAGCCTAAATGTAAAGATAAAAGATAAAACCTAAACCTAAAAAATAACATAAAAATAAAACTAAATTAAAAAATAAACATAAACCTAAACGTAGACCTAAAAAATAAAGTAAAATAAAAAACCTAATCTAAAATAAATAAACCTAAAAATAAATAAACTAAACTAAATAATTTAAAAAATAAAATAAATAAAAAATAATAAATAATAAATAAAACCTAAACTTAAAAATAAAACCTAAACCTAAACCTACTGGTTTACTCAATTTAGGGTTTACTTAAAATAAAACCTAAAACATAAACATAAACCTACTGGTTTACTCAATAAAACCTAAACCTAAACCTAAACTTACAGGTTTACTTAAAATAAAACCTAAGCCATAAAATAATAAATGAATAAAATAAATAAAAAATAAACCTAAACCTACTGGTTTACTCAATTTTATAAAAAAGACCTTAAACCCCGAAACCTTAAACCCTAAAATTAACCCTAAACCTTAAACCATAAACCCTAAACACTAAACCATAAAACTAACCCGAAACCTATAACCCTAAACTCTAAATCTTAAACCCTAAACCCTAAACCCTAAAACCCAAAACCCAAAACCTTAAACCCAAAACCCAAAACCATAAACCTTAAACCCTGAAATCCTAAACCCTAAACCCTAAAACCTGCAACCTTAAACCATAAAAGACTAAATACCTAAACCTAAACTAAATAAAACATAAAAATAAAATAAATAAAAGAACCTAAACCTATATTAAATAAATAAAATAAAATAAAATAAAAACCTAAACCCAAACCTAAACCCAATCCTAAACCTAAAAATAAAATAAAATAAAAAATAAAAAATAGAATTAAAATATAATAAATAAAAACCTAAACTTAAATAAAAAATAAAAAAAACCTAAAAATTAAAAACCTAAATAAAATAAAAACAAAAATTAAAATTAAAATAAAATAAACCTAAAATAAAATAAGCCTAAACCCTAAACCCTAAAACCTAAACCCTAAACCCTAAACCTTCAAACCTAAACCCTAAACCATAAAAATTTTAAACTTTAAACCCAAAACCTTAATTCTTAAACCCTAAACCCTAAGCCCTAGACCTTGAACCCTAAACCCAAATAAATATCCTAAACCATAAACCCTAAACCCCAAACCCTAAACCATAAACCATAAACCATAAACCCTAAACCCTGAACTAACCCTAAACTTAAATCGTAAAAAGACAAAAACATAAACCTAAACTAAATAAATTCTTAAAATAAAAAAATTAAAAAACCTAAACCAAAATAAAATAAAGAAATAAAATGAAACAAAAGCATAAACTGAAACCTAAACCTAAACCTAAAAAGAAAAAAAAATAAAAACTAAACTAAAATAAAATAGATAAAAATTAAAACTAAAGAAAATATATAACCTAAATAAAATAAAAACTAAACAAAAAATAAAAATAAAATTAACATAAAATAAAGTAAAATAAAAACTAAATAAAAACTTAAACCTAAAAAATAAGCATAAAAATAAAACATAAAAAATTAATAAAAAATAGAACCTAAGTCTTAGACCCTAAAAAAACCTAAACCTAAAATAAAAATAAAATAAACAAAAAAATAAAATAAAATAAAAACTAAATAAAAATATAAACCTAAAACTAGCTAAAAAATAAAACCTAAACCCTAAACTTTAAACAAAAAAACCTAAATCTAAATTAAAAATAAATTAAACCAAAACCTAAACAAAAGTAAACTAAACAAAAATAAAAAATCCTCAACCTAAACCTAAAATAAACTAACCCTTAACCAAAACCTAAACTAAATAAAATAAAATAAACTAAACATAAACCTAAACCTAAACTGAAAAATAAAAGCTAAAAATAAACTTAAAATAAAAACCTAAAACCTAACCCTAAAAAAATAAAATAAAAATCTAAACCTAAACCTAAAAAAATATAAAATAGAACCTAAATTTGAAAAAGAAAATAAAAATAAAACTAGCCTCATAATAATCCTAAATCTAAACATAAAATTAAAAAAATTAACTAAAATTAAAAACCTAAACTAAAATAAAAAAACCTAAATTAAATAAACTAAACTAAATAAAAGTACAAAATAAAAATATAATAATAAAATAAACTAAAACAAACAAAAATTAAACTAAATAAACCTAAACCAGTCACATTACTTAATTAAAAAAATTTAAAAAAATAAAAAATAATAAAAAAAAACCCTAACCTAAACCATAAACCTAAAACTAACCCAAAGCCCCAAACCCTAAACCCTAAACATACAACCCAAAAACCCAAAACCCTAAACCCTAAACCCTAAAACCTATAGCCATAAACCATAAACCCTAAACCCCAAACCCTTAACCCTAAACTCTAAACCCTAAACCCTAAACCCTAAAAACCTTAAAAACTTAACATAAACTAAATAAAACCTAAATATAAAATAAATAAAAAAACCTTAACCTAAATTAAATAAAAATTATAATATAAAATTAAAACCTAAATTAAAACTTGAACCTAAACCCAAACCAAATCCTAAAATTAAAATAAAAAATACAAACAAAACTAAAATAAAAATAAAATAAAACCCTAAACTAAAGTACAAAATAAAATAAACCTAAAAATAAAAATCCTAGATAAAATAAAAACTAAACGTAAAATAAAAATAATATAAACCTATTATAAAATAAAATAAAAGTTAAATAAAAACCTAAACTAAAAAAAACGTATAAAAAAACCTAACAATAAAAAAAATATAACCTAAACCTTAAACAAAAAAAAAATCATAATCCTAAAATAAATAAAATAAAATAAACATTTACCTAAACTTAAATAAACTAAACTAAAATAATTAAAACCTACACCAAAACTTAAAATAAACTAAACCTGAACTCTAAACTAAATAAAATAAAATAAACTAAAAATACACATAAACCTAAACTAAAAAATAAAACCTAAAATAAAGCTAAAATAAAAGCCTAAAACTTAAACTTTAAAAAATAAAATAAAAACCTAAAACTAAACCTAAAAATAAAAAATAAAACTGAAACCTAAAAGATAACTTAAAAATAAAACTATACTAAAAAATAAACATAAACCTAAACTTAAATCTAAAAAATAAACTAAAATAAGAAACATAAACTAAAATAAATAAATCAAAAATAAATAAACTAAACTAAATAAAAATAAAAAATAAAATGAACTAAAATAAATAAAAAATAAACTAAATAGACCTAAACCTGCCAATTTACTTAATCTAAAAAAACCCTAAACCTTAAACCCTAAACCCTAAACCCTAAATCCTAAACCCTAAACCCTAAATCCAAAACCCTAAAATGAACCCTAAACCATAAACCCCAAACGTAAAACCCTAAACCCTAAACCCTTAAAACTAAAAAACCCTAAACCCTAAATAAAAACAAAAAACAAATAAATAAATAAAACCATAAGACTAAACCCAAAATCCTAAAACTAACCCAAAACCCTAAACACGAAAAACCTAAACCTAAACTAAATAAAACCTAAAAATAAAATAAATTTAGAAAAATCTAAAAACAAATAAAATAAAAACCTAAACTAAAACCTAAACATAAATATAAAAATAAAATGAATTAAAAAATTAAAGTTATACTAAAATAAAATAAATAAAAACCTAAACTAAACTAAAAAAATTAAATTAAACCTAAGAATAAAAAACCTAAATAAAATAAAAACTAAATGTAAAATGAAAACAAAAAAACCTAAAATAAAATAAAATAAAAACTAAATAAAATCTTAAACAAAAAATAAACCTAAAAGTAAATAAAAAATATAACCTAAACCCTAAACTAAAAAAAAGTAAACATTAAATAAAAAACCTACACTAAAATAAATGAACTTAAAATAAATAAACTAAGCCAAATAAAAAAAACTAAATCAAAATAAAAAATAAACTAAAATAAATAAAAAATAAGCTAAATAAAGCTAAACCTTCTAGTTTAATCAATTTAAAAAAATAAATAAAATATAAAAAATACCCTAAACCTACAACCTACAACCTTAAACACTAAACTTTAAAACCCTAAACCCTAAACCCTAAACCATAAAAATTGTAAACCCTAAACCTCAAAACCCTAAATCCTAAACCTTATACCCTAAACCCTAAACCATAAAAACTATAAACCCTAAATCCTAAACCCTAAAACCTTAAACCCTAAACATTAAACCTTAAACCCTAAACCTTAAATCTTAAACCCTAAACCCTAAACCCTAAGAACTAAACCCAAAACCCAAATAAATACCGTATATCCTAAACCCTAAACCCCAAACCCTAAACCCTGAACTAACCCAAAATAAAATAAGGAAATAATATCAAATAAAAACATAAACTGAAACCTAAACCCAAACCTAAAAAGAAAAAAATAAAAAATAAAAACTAAACTAAAATAAAATAAATAAAAATCAAAACTAAAAAATATATATAACCTAAATAAAATAAAAACTAAACAAAATAAAAAATAAAATAAACCTAAAATAAAGTAAAATAAAAACTAAATAAAAACCTAAACATAAAAAATAAACATAAAAATAAAACATAAATAAAAATAAAACCTAAGTCTTAAAGCAAAAAAAAAAACTTAACCTAAAATAAAAATAAAATAAAGCTAAAATAAAATAATAAAATAAAAATAAATAAAAACTTAAACCTAAATAATAAACCCAAAAATAAAACCTAAAAATATCTAAAAAATAAAACCTAAACCCTAAACTAAAAAAAAAAACCTTAACCTAAAATAAAAATAAAATAAACTTAAACCTAAACTAAAGTAAACTAAACAAAAATAAAAAATCCTAAACCTAAACCTAAAATAAACTAACCCTTAAGCAAAAATTAAACTAAATAAAATAAACTAAACTAAACATAAACCTAAAGCTAAACTGAAAAATAAAACCTAAAAATAAACTTAAACTAAAAACTTAATACCTAAACTGAAAAAAATAAAATAAACCTAAACCTAAAAATAAAAAATAAAACCTAAATTTAAAAAAAAATTAAATAAAACTAACTTAACAAGAATCCTAATCCTAAACGTATAATTAAAAAATGAACTAAAATAGATAACCTAAACTAAAATAAATAAACATAAAATAAATAAACTTAACTAAATGAAAATAAAAAATAAAAAATAAAAATAAACAATAAAATAAACTAAAATAAGTAAAAATTAAACTAAATAAACATAAAAGAACCACTTAATTAAAAAATTTTAAAAAATAAAAAAAATAAAAAAACCCTAACCCTAAACCATAAACCCTAAAACTAACCCAAATCCCTAAACCCTAAACCCTAAACCTACAACCCAAAACCCTAAACCCTAAACCCAAAATGTAAAACCCTAAACCCTAAACCCTAAAACCCTAAACACTAAACCCTAAATCCAAAACCTTAAACCCTAAACCCTAAACCCAACAACCCTAAATCTTAAACCCTAAACACTAAATCCTAGCCCTTAACCCTAAACCTTAACCCCTAAAAACCTAAAACCTAAACCCTATATAAATAAAAACTAAACTAAACCTAAATCAAAAACACTATACTAAAAATTAACCTAAATAAATCTAAACTAAAGATAAACTGAACCTTAAACCTAAACCTAAACTAAACCATATACTAAACCCTAAAAAATAAACTAAAATCTAAACCCTTGAATAAACCCTAAATAAACCTAAACCCAAACTAAGGCCAAAACTAAACTAAAATAAACTTAAACTAAACCTAAACCCTAAAATTAGCTAAACCAAATCCCATAAATAAGCACAATAATCCCAAAAATAAACAAAAACTTAAAATAAAAAACCATTAAAAAGATAAACCCAATAAACTACATAAACCTAAACTAAATCCTAAACCCTAAACCGTAAAACCTAAACCATAAACCCTAAACCTAAATCCTAAAATTAAAGTAAACCTTAAACACTAAACCCTATACTCTAAAAACGTAAACTACATAAACACCTAAACCCAATAAACTACATAAACCTAATAAACCTAAACTACATAAACCCAATAAACTACATAAACCTAAACTAAAAAAAACCTAAAATAAATAAATAAATAAACCTAAACCTAAAATAAGTAAAAAAATAAAATTAAAAAATCTAAACTAAAACTTAAACAAAAACTTAAATTTAAAAAAAATAAATAAAAAACAAACATTTAATTAAAACAAAATAATTAAAAGCATAAATTAAACTAAGCAAATAAAATAAGCCTAAAAATTAAAAAAATCAAAATAAAAGAACTAAACGTAAAATAAATATAAAATAAACCTAAATAAAATAAAATAAGAACTAAATAAGAACCTAAACCTAAAAAATAAACCTAAAACAAACCTAAAAATAAATAAAAAATAATACCTAAACCCTAAACTAAAAAAAAAACCTAAACCTAAAATAAACATAAAAATATAAACCTAAACCTAAACTTAAAAAAATAAAATAAAAACCTATACTTACTCCTAAAATTAAAAAAAAACTAAACCTAAAAAATAAAATAAAAATAAAAGAAAACTAAATAATAAACATATACTTAAACCTAAACTAGAAAAAAATAAACTAAAATAAAAAACTCAAACAAAAATAAATAAACTAAACTAAATAAAAAAATGAACCTAAATAAAATAAAAAATAAAATAAACTAAAATAAAAGAAAGCTAAATAAACTAAATAAACTATATACACTAAACACTAAACCCTAAACCCTAAAACTAACCCTAAACTGAAAACCTTAAACATACAACCCTAAACTCTAAATAAAAAAAATTAAAAAATAAAAAAAACCTAACCCTAACCCCTAAACCCTAAAACTAACATAAATCCTAAACCCAAAACGAAAACCTACAACCTTAAACCTAAACCCTAAACTCTTAACTAACACTAAACCCTAAACCCTAAAAATCCTAAACCACAATGCCTAAACCCTACACCCTAAACTAACCTTACACCTTAAGCTAACCCTAAACCCTAAACTCTAATCCCTAAACCTTATAGCCTAAACACTAAACCCTAAAGCATAAACCCTAAACCCTAAAAAACCCTAAACCCTAATCCCAAATCCTAACCCAAACGATAAATACCTAAAAGCATAAATCTTAAAACCCTAAACCCTAAACCTTAACCCTAATCCCTATACCCTAAATAATAAACCTTAAAATAAAACCTAAAAATAAATTAATAAATAAAACCTAAACTTTAAACTAAGGAAAAAAAACCTAAACATAAAATAAAAATAAAATAATCGTAAACCTACCCTATAATTAAATAAATTAAAATAAATATAACCTAAACCTAAGCTTAAAATAAACTAAACCTAAACCCTAAACTAAATAAAATAAAATAAACTAAAAATAAACCTAAACCTAAACTAAAAAATAAATAAACCTAAACCTTAAAAAATAAGCAAAATAATAAACCTAAACTAAAATAAATAAACCTAAAATAAATAAACTAAACTAAATAATTATAGAAATAAACCTAAATAATAAATGAATAAAATAAATAAAAAATAAACCTAAACATACCGGTTTATTCAATTTAAAAAAAAGATCCTAAACCCCGTAACCCTAAACACTAAAACTAACCCTAAACCTTAAACCCTAAACCATAAACACTAAACCTTAAAACTAACCTGAAACCTATAACCCTAAACCCTAAATCTTAAACCCTAAACCCAAAACCCTAAAACCCAAAACCCTAAACCTTAAACCCAAAACCCTAAACCCTAAACTCTAAAATCATAAACCCTAAACCCTAAACCCTAAACCCTAAACCCTAAACCCTAAAACCTACAACCCTAAACCCTAAAAACCTAAATATCAAAACCTAAACTAAATAAAACCTAAAAAGAAAATAAATAAATAAAACCAAAACCTATATTAAATAAATAAAATAAAATAAAATAAAAACCTAAACCCAATCCTAAACCTAAAAATAAAATAAAATAAAAAATAAAAATAGAACTAAAATATAAATAAATAAAACCTAAATAAATAAAAATAAAATAAACCTAAAATTAAAAGCCTAAATAAAAAAACAAAATGTAAAATAAAACAAAATGTAAAATAAAAATAAAATAAACCTAAAATAAAATAAAATAAAAACTAAACCTAAAAAGTAAACCTATTCATAAAACCTAAAAATAAATAAAAAATAAAATCTAAGCCTAAAAATAAAACCTAAACTTAAATAAAGAAAATAAAATAAACCTAAACCTAAACTATAATAAATAAAACAAAAATGTAAAGCTAAAATAAACTACACTTAAAATTAAACCAAAACTAAATAAAATAAAATAAACTAAAAAAACCTAAACCTAAACTAAAAAAACCAAAACCTAAAAATATACCAAAAATAAAAACCTAAAACCTAAACTTAAAAAAATAAAATAAAAAAGTAAACCTAAAAATAAAAATGAAAAATAAAACCTAAACCTAAAAAAATAAGATAAAAATAAAACTAAAATAAAAAATAAAATAAACCTAAACCTGAACCTAAAACATAAACTAAAATAAAAAACTTAAACTAAATGAATAAACTACAAAAAATAAAAATAAAAAATAAATAAAAATATAAATAAAAAATATGATAAAGTAAAACAAATAAAAAATAAATTAAATAAAATAAATATACCAAAATATAATAGTTTATATAATTTAAAAAAAAACTAAACTGTAAACCCTAAATCCTAAACCCTAAACACTAAACCCTAAACTCTAAACCCTATAAAACCCTAAACCCTAAATGATGAATAAAAGAAATAAAAAAAATAAACCATAAGCCAAAACCCTAAACCCTATACCAAAAACCTTAATGCCCAAACCCTAAACACTAAAACTAGCCCGAAACACTAAACCCTAATCCTTGAACCCTAAACTTTGAACCCTCAACCATGAAACCCTACACCAAAAACCATAAACCCTAAAACATAAACCTTAAACCCTAAACCTTAAACCCTAAACCCTAAACCATAAAAATTTTAAACTTTAAACCCTAAACCCTAAACCCTAAACCTTAATTCTTTAACCCTAAACCCTAAACCTTAGACCTTGAACCCTAAACCCAAATAAATACCCTAAATCCTAAACCATAAACCCTAAACCCTAAACCCTGAACTAACCGTAAACCCTAAATCTTAAAAAAAAAATATAAACCTAAACTAAATAAATTATAAAAAAAAAATAAATAAAAAAACCTAAAACCAAAATAAAACAAAGAAATAAAATAAAATAAAAACATAAATTGAGACCTAAAGCTAAACCTAAAAAGAAAAAAAGAAATAATAAAAACTAAACTAAAATAAAATAAATAAAAATCAAACCTAAAGAAAATATATAAACTAAATAAAATAAAAACTAAATAAAAAATAAACCTAAAATAAAGTAAAATAAAAACTAAATAAAAACCTAAACCTAAAAAAATAAACATAAAAATAAATAAAAAATAGAACCTAAATCTTAAACCCTAAAAAAACCTAAACAAAAAATAAAAATAAAGTAAACCTAAAAATAAAATAAAATAAAAATTAAATTAAAATATAAACCTAAATAATAAACCCAAAAATAAAACCTAAAAATAGCTAAAAAATAAAACCTAAACCCTAAACTTTAAACAAAAAAAACTAAACCTAAAATAAAAATAAAATAAACCTAAACCTAAACAAAAGTAAACTAAACGAAAAAAAAATTCTTGAGCCTAAACCTAAAATAAACTAACCCATAACCAAAACCTAAACTAAATAAAATAAAATAAACTAAACATAAACCTAAACCTAAACTGAAAATTAAAACCTAAAAATAAACTTAAAATAAAAACCTAAAACCTAAACCTAAAAAAATAAAATAAAAATCAAAACCTAAACCTAAAAATTTAAAATAGAACCTAAATTTAAAAAATAAAATAAAAATAAAACTAACCAAATAATAATCCAAAATCTAAATGTAAAATTAAAAAATTAACTAAAATTGAAAACCTAAACTAAAATAAAAAAACCTAAATTAAATAAACTAAACTAAATAAAATACAAAAAATAAAATATAATAAAATAAAATAAATAAAAAAATTAAACTAAATAAATATAAACCAACCACATTACTTAATTAAAAAAATATAAAAAAATTTAAAAAAATCAAAAAATTCCTTAACCTAAACCATAAACCCTAAAACTAACCCAAAGCCCTAAACCCTAAATCCTAAACCTACAACACTAAAACCCAAAACCCTAAACCCTAAACCCTAAGCCCTAAAACCCTAAACCTTGAACCCTAAATCCAAAATCTTAAACCATAAACCCTAAGCCCAATAACCCTAAACCCTAAACAATAAACACTAAATAAACTAAATAAATTATAAACACTAAACCTTGAACCCTAAACCCTAAAACTAACCCTAAACTTAAAACCCTTCACATACAACCTTAAACCCCAAACTCTAAATAAAAAAATAAAAAAATAAAAAAACCTTAACCCTAACCCCTGAACCCTAAATCTAACCCTAAATCCTAAACCCAAAACCAAAACCTAAACTTAAACCTCCTAAACTTAAATTAACACTCTAAACTCCTAAACCCTAAAACCCTAAACCACAATGCTCCAACACCCTAACACCTTGCTAACTAACCCTAAACCCTAAACTCTAAAACCTAAACCGTCTAGCCTAAACAGTAAACTGTAAAGCATAAACCCTAAACCCTAAAAAACCCTAAACCCTAATCCCTAACCCAAATGACAAATACCTAAGAGCATAAATCTTGAAACCCTAAACCCTAAACCCTAACCCTAATCCCCAAACCCTAAATAATAAACCTTAAAATAAAACCTAAAAATTAAAAAAAATAAAACCTAAACCCAAAACTAAGGAAAAAAAACCTAAACATAAAATAAAAATAAAATAATTCTAAACCTACACTATAATTAAATAAATTAAAATAAATAAAACCTAAACCTAAACCTAAAATAAACTAAACCTAAAAAGTCAACTAAATAAAATAAAATAAACTAAAAATAAACCTAAACCTAAACTGAAAAATAAAACCTAGAAATAAACTTAAAATAAAAACCTAAAACATAAACCTAAAAAAATAAAATAAAAAAGAAAACCTAAGCCTAAACGTAAAGATAAAGATAAAACATAAACCTAAAAAATAACATAAAAATAAAACTAAAATAGAAAATAAACATAAACCTAAACCTAGACCTAAAAAATAAACTAAAATAAAAAACCAAATCTAAAATAAATAAATCTAAAATAAATAACCTAAACTAAATAATTATAAAAATAAACCTAAATAATAAATGAATAAAATAAATAAAAAACAAACCTAAACCTACCGGTTTACTCAATTTTAAAAAAAGATCCTAAACCCTGAAACCTTAAACCTTAAAACTAACCCTAAACCTTTAACCCAAAACCCTAAACACTAAACCTTAAAACTAACCTGAAACCTATAACCCTAAACCCTAAACCCTAAAACCCAAAACCCAAAACCTTAAACCCAAAACCCAAAACCCTAAACACTAAAATCCTAAACCCTAAATCTTAAACCCTAAACCCTAAACCCTAAAACCTACAACCCTAAACCCTAAAAACCTAAATACCTAAACATAAACTAAATAAAACCTAAAAATAAAATAAATAAAAAACTTAAACCTATATTAAATAAATAAAATAAAATAAAATAAAAACCTAAACCCAATCCTAAACCTAAAAATAAAATAAAATTAAAAATTAAAATAAAACTAAAATATAATAAATGAAAACAAAAACTGAAATAAAAAATGAAATAAATTTAAAAATTAAAATCCTAAATAAAATAAAAATAAAATGTAAAATAAAAATAAAATAAACCTAAAATAAAATAAAATAAAAACTAAACCTAAAAAGTAAACCTATTCATAAAACCTAAAAATAAATAAAAAGTTAAATCTAAGCCTAAAACAAAAAAAAACCTAAACCTAAAATAAAGAAAATAAAATAAACCTAAAACTAAACTAAAAAAATAAAAACAAAAGTGTAAAGCTAAAATAAACTACCCCTAAACTTAAACCTAAACTAAATAAAATAAAATAAACTATAAAAAAACTATACCTAAATTAAAAAAAAAACCTAAAAATAAACCAAAAATATAAACTTAAAACCTAAACCTAAGAATATAAGATAAAAATGTAAACCTAAAAATAAAAATGAAAAATAAAACCTAAACCTAAAAAATAAGATAAAAATAAAACTAAACTAAAAAATAAAATAAACCTAAACCTGAACCTTAAACATAAACTAAAATAAAAAACTTAAACTAAAATGAATAAACTAAACAAAATAGAAATAAAAAATAAACCAAAATATAAATAAAAAATATAATAAAGTAAAACAAATAAAAATTAAATTAAATTAACTAAATATACCTAGACATACTAGTTTATTTAAAATTTAAAAAAAAAAACTAAACTGTAAACCCTAAATCCTAAACCCTAAACCCTAAACCTTAAACCCTAAACCCTAAAAAACCCTAAACCCTAAACCATAAATAAAAGAAATAAAAAAAATAAACCATAAGTCAAAACCCTCAACCCTAAAACTAACCCTAAACCGTAAACCCAAAACATTAATGCCCAAACCCTAAACACTAAAATTAACCCGAAGCACTAAAACCTAAACCTTGAACCCTAAACCTTGAACCCTAAACCATTAAACCCTAAATCCAAAACCCTAAACCCTAAACCCTAAACCGTAAAACATAAACCCTAAACCCTACACCTTAAACCCTAAACCCTAAACCATTAAAATTTTAAGCTTTTAACCCTAAACCCTAAACCAAAAACCTTAAACTTAAACCCTAAACCCTAGACCCTGAACCCTAAACCCAAATAAATACCCTAAACCCTAGAACCCTAAACCCTAAATCATAAACCCTAAACCCTGAACTAACCCTAAAGCTTAAATCATAAAAAGCCAAAAAAATAAACCTAAACAAATTAAATTATTAAAATAAAATAAATCAAAAAACCTAAACTAAAATAAAATAAAGAAATAAAATGAAATAAAGACATAAACTGAAACCTAAACCTAAACCTAGAAAGAAAAAATTAAAAAATAAAAACTAAACTAAAATAAAATAAATAAAAATCAAAACTAAAGAAAATATATAACCTAAATAAAATAAAACTAAACAAATAATAAAAATAAAATAAACCTAAAATAAAGTAAAATAAAAAGTAAATAAAAACCTAAACCTAAAAAATAAACATAAAAATAAATAAAAAATAGAACCAAAGTCTTAAACCCTAAAAAAAACCTAAACTTAAAATAAAAATAAAATAAATCTAAAAATAAAATAAAATAAAAACTAAATAAAAATATAAACCTAAATAATAAACCCAAAAATAAAACCTAAAAATAGCTAAAAAAATAAAACCTAAACCCTAAACTTTAAACAAAAAAACCTAAAGCTAAAATAAAAATAAAATAAACCTAAACCTAAATAAAAGTAAACTAAACAAAAATAAAAAATCCTCCACATAAACCTAAAATTAACTTACCGTTAACCAAAAACTAAACTAAATAAAATAAAATAAACTAAACATAAACCTAAACCTAAACTGAAAAATAAAACCTAAAAATAAACTCAAAATAAAAACATAAAACCTAAACCTAAAAAAATAAAATAAAAATCTAAACCTAAACCTAACAATATAAAATAGAACCTAAATTTAAAAAATAAAATAAAAATAAAACTATCCTAATAATAATTTTAAATCTAAACATAAAATTAAAAAATTAACAAAAATTGAAAACTTAAACTAAAATAAAAAACCTAAATTAAATAAATTAAACTAAATTAAAATACAAAATAAAAATATAATCATAAAATAAACTAAAATAAATAAAAATTAAACTAAATAAACCTAAACCAACCACATTACTTAACTAAAAAAAATAAAAAAAATAAAAAAAACCCTAACCTAAACCATAAACCCTAAAACTAACCCAAAGCCCTAAACCCTAAACCCTAAACCTACAACCCTAAGACCCAAAACCCTAAACCCTAAACACTAAAACCTATAGCCATAAACCCTAAACCCCAAACCTTTAACCCTAAACCCTAAAAACCTTAAAACCTTAACATAAACTAAATTAAACCTAAATATATAATAAATCAAAAAACCTTAACCTAAATTAAATAAAAATTATAATATAAAATTAAAACCTAAATTAAAACCTAAACTTAAACCCAAACTTAATCTTAAAATTAAAATAAAATAAAAAATAAAAATAAAACTAAAATTAAAATAAAATAAAAACCTAAACTAAAGGAGAAAATAAAATAAACCTAAAAATAAAAAACCTACATAAAATAAAAACTAAATGTAATATAAAAATAAAATAATCTTAATATAAAATAAAATAAAAACTAAATAAAAAGCTAAACTAAATAAAAACTAAATAAAAACTAAATAAAAACTAAATAAAAACCTTCTAGTTTACTTAATTTAGAAATAAAATATAATATAAAAAAAACCCTAAACCTACAACCTACAACCTACAACCCTAACCCCTAAACTTTGAAACCCTAAACCCTAAACCCTAAACCATAAAAATTGTAAACCCTAAACCCTAAACCCTAAACCTTATACCTTAATCCCTAAACCATAAAAACCGTAAACCCTAAACCCTAAACCCTAAGACCTTAAACCCTAAACATTAAAGCCCAAACCCTAAACTAAAAATCTTAAACCTTAAACCCTAAACCCTATACCCAAATAAATACCTTTAATCCTAAACCCTAAACCCCAAACCCTAAACCTTAAACCCTAAACCCTAAACCCTGAACAAACCCTAAACCCTAAACTGTAAAAAGTCAAAACCCTAAACCGTAAAAAGTCAAAACCCTAAACCTAAACTAAATAAATTATAAAACTAAATAAACAAAAAACCTAACCCAAAATAAAATAAGGAAATAAAATCAAATAAAAACATAAATTGAAACCTAAACCTAAACCTAAAAGGAAAAAAATAAAAAATAAAAACTAAACTAAAATAAAATAAATAAAAATCAAAACTAAAAAAATATATAACCTAAATAAAATCAAAACTAAATAAAAAATAAAAATAAAATAAACCTAAAATAAAGTAAAATAAAAACTAAATAAAAACCTAAACCTAAAAAATAAACATAAAAATAAATAAAAAATAAACTTAACCGAAAATTAAAATAAAATAAAGCTAAAATAAAATAAAAACTAAATAAAAACTTAAACATAAATAATAAACCCAAAAATAAAACCTAAAAATATTTAAAAAATAAAACCTAAACCCTAAACCGAAAAAAAATCCTTAACCTAAAATAAAAATAATCATAAACCTAAACTAAAGTAAACTAAACAAAAATAAAAAATCCTAAACCTAAACCTAAAATAAACTAACCCTTAAGCAAAACTTAAAGCAAATAAAATAAACTAAACTAAACATAAACGTAAACCTAAACTGAAAAATAAAACCTAAAAATAAACTTAAAATAAAAACCTAATACCTAAACCTAAAAAAATAAAATAAACCTAAACCTAAAAATAAAAAATAAAACCTAAATTAAAAAAATAAAAAAATAATACTAACCTAATAAGAATCCTAAACCTAAACGTAAAATTAAAAAATGAACTAAAATAGAAAACCTAAACTAAAATAAAAACACATAAAATAAATATACTTAACTAAATGAAAATAAAAAATAAAAAATTAAAATTAAATGAAAATAAACTAAAATAAATAAAAATTAAACTAAATAAACCTAAAAGAACCACTTTACTTAATTAAAAAAAATTTCAAAAATAAAGAAAATAAAAAAACCCTAACCCTAAACCATAAACCCTAAAACTAACCCAAATCCCTAAACCATAAACCCTAAACCTATAACCCAAAACCCTAAACCCTAAACCTTAAACCCAAAGCACAAAACCCTAAACCCTAAACCCTAAAACCCTAAACACTAAACCCTAAATCAAAAACCTTAAACCCTAAACCCTAAACCCAACAACCCTATACACTTAATCCTAACCCTTAACCCTAAACCCTAACCCCTAAAAACCTAAAACCTAAACCCTATATAAATAAAAACTAAACTAAACTTAAATCAAAAACACTAAACTAAAAATCAACCTAAATAAATCTAAACTAAAGATAAACTAAACCTTAAACCTAAACCTAAACTAAACCATAAACTAAACCCTAAAAAATAAACTAAAATCTAAGCCCTAGAATAAACCCTAAATAAACCTAAACCCAAACTAAAGCCAAAATTAAACTAAAATAAACTTAAACTAAACCTAAACCCTAAAATAAGTTAAACCAAATCCCATAAATAAGCCCCAATAAACCCAAAAATAAACAAAAGCTTAAAATAAAAAACCATTACAAAGATAAACCCAATAAACTACATAAACCTAAACTAAATCCTAAACTCTAAACCATAAACCCTAAACCTAAACCCTAAAATTAAACTAAACCTTAAACCCTAAACCCTAAACTCTAAAAACCTAAACCTAAACTAAAAAACACTTAAAATTAATAAATAAATAAACCTAAACCTAAATTAAGTAAAAAAATAAAACTAAAAAACCTAAACTAAAACCAAAACCTAAACCTAAATAAAAAAAAATAAAATGAAAAACAAACACTGAACTAAAATAAAATAAATAAAAACATAAACTAAACTAAGCAAATAAAATAAGTCTAAAAATCAAAAAATCAAAATAAAAAACTAAACATAAAATAAAAATAAAAAAACCTAAATAAAATAAAATAAGAACTAAATAAGAACCAAACCTAAAAAAATAAACCTAAAACAAACCTAAAAATAAATAAAAAATAATACATAAACCCTAAACTAAAAAACAAATCTAAACCTAAAATAAACATAATAAAAGAAACCTAAACCTAAACTAAAAAATAAAACCAAAAAATAAACCTAAAATAAAAACATAAATCCTAAACTTAAAAAAATAAAATAAAAATCTAAAATAAAAACATAAATCCAAAACTTAAAAAAATAAAATAACAATAAAAGAAAACTAAATAATAAACATAAACTTAAACCTAAACCAGAAAAAAATAAAATAGATTAAAAAACTTAAAATAAAATAAATAAACCTAAAATAAACTAACTAAACTAAATAAAAAAATGAACCTAAATAAAAATAAAAAATAAAATAAACTAAAATAAAAAAACTAAGATAAAAAAAACTAAATAAACTAAATAAACTATAAACACTAAACCCTAAACCTTAAACCCTAAAACTAACCCTAAACCCTAAACCCTAAACATAAAACCCTAAACTCTAAACCATAAACTCTAAATAAAAAAATAAAAAACCCTAACCATAACCTCCCTAAATAACCTCAATCCTCTAAACCAAACCTACCCACCTACCTAAACCCTAAACTCTTAACTTCACCCTAAACCCTAAAAACCCTAAACCACAATGCTAACTCACCCTAAACAAACCTTACACTTTCTAACTCTCTATTCCTACACTAAACACCCAGCATAAACCCTCCCTAAAACCCAAACCCTAATCCCTAATCCCTGACACAATGACCTAAAAGCATAAATCTTAAAACCCTAAACCCTAAACTCTAACCCACCCTAACCCTAATCCCACCCTAAAAATCCTAAAATAAACCTAAAATAAAAAAAAAATAAAACCTAAACCCTAAACTAAGGAAAAAAAAGCATAAACATAAAATAGAAAAAAAATAATCCTAAACCTACACTATAATTAAATAAACAAAAATAAATATAACCTAAACCTAAACCTAAAATAAACTAAACATAAACCCTAAACTAAATAAAATAAAATAAACTAAAAATAAACCTAAACCTAAACTGAAATATAAAACCTAGAAATAAACTTAAAGTAAAAAACTTAAAACATAAACCTTAAAAAATAAAATAAAAACCTGAAACCTAAGCCTAAACGTAAAGATAAAAGATAAAACCTAAAAAAAAATAACATAAAAATAAAACTAAAACTAAAAATAAAACATAAACCAACAAAAAAAAATAAACTAAAATAACAAACCTAAACTAAAATAAATAAACCTAAAATAAATAAACTAAACTAAATAATTAAAGAAATAAACCTAAATAATAAATGAATAAAGTAAATAAAAAATAAACCTATACCTATCAGTTTATTCAATTTAAAAAAAATACCCTAAACCCTAAAACTAACCATAAACTCTAAACCTTAAAACTAACCTGAAACCTATAACCTTAAACCCTAAATCTTAAACCCTAAACCCTAAACCCTAAAACCCTAAACCCTAAACCTTAAAACCAAAACCCAAAAACCCTAAACCCTGAAATTCTAAACCCTAAACTTTAAACCCTAAAACATACAACCCTAAATCCTAAAAACCTAAATACCTAAACCTAAACTAAATAAAACCTAAAAGAAAATAAATAAAAAATGCAAAACTTATATTAAATAAATAAAATAAAATAAAATAAAAACCTAAACCAAAACCTAAACCCAATCCTTAAAATAAAATAAAATAAAAATAAAAAATAGAATTAAAATATAATAAATAAAACCTAAACAAATAAAAATAAAATAAACCTAAAAATTAAAATCCTAAATAAAATGAAAAAATGTAAAATAAAAAATAAAATCTAAGCCTAAAATGAAAAAAAATACCAAACTTAAAATAAAGAAAATAAAATAAGCCTAAACCTAAACTAAACTAAATAAAACAAATATGTAAAGCTAAAATAAACTACACCTAAACTTAAACCTAAACTAAATAAAATACATAAAACTAAAAAAAAACTAAACCTAAAATAAAAAACAAACCTAAAAAAAACCAAAAATAAAACCCTAAAACCTAAACATAAAAAAATAAAACAAAAATGTAAACCTAAAAATAAAAATGAAAAATAAAACCTAAACCTAAAAAATAAGATAAAAATAAAACTAAACTAAAAAATAAAATAAAACTAAACCTGAACCAAAAACATAGACTAAAATAAAAAACCTAAACTAAAAGGAGTAAACTAAAGAAAAATAAAAAAAAATAAACCAAAATATAAATAAAAAATATAATAAATTAAAATAAATAATAAATAAATTAAATAAACTAAATATACCTAAACATAGTAGTTTATTTAATTAAAAAAAACTAAAGTGTAAACCCTAAATCCTAAACCCTAAACCCTAAACCCTAAACCATAAATAAATGAAATAAAAAAAACCATAAGTCAAAACCCTAAACCCTAAAACTAACCCTAAACCCTAAACCCAAAACCTTAATGTCCAAACCCTAAACACTAAAACTAGCCCGAAACACTAAACCCTAAACCTGAAACCCTAAACCAAACTAAACCAACCCTAAACCCCCACCTAAACCCTAAACCATAAAAATTTTAAACATTAAACCCTAAACCCTAAACTCTAAACCCTAAACCTTAATTCTTAAACCCAAAACCTTAAACCCTAGACCCTGAACCCTATACCCAAATAAATACCCTAAACCCTAAACCCCAAACCCTAAATGATAAACCCTAAACCCTAAACCCTGAACTAACCCTAAACCCTACATCGTAAAAAGCCAAAAGCATAAACCTAAACTAAATAAATTATAAAAATAAAATAAATAAAAAAACCTAAATCAAAATAAAATAAAGAAATAAATTGAAATAAAAACATAAACTGAAACCTAAACCTAAACCTAAAAAGAAAAAAAGAAAAAATAAAAACTAAACTAAAATAAAATAAATAAAAATCAAAACTAAAGAAAATATATAACCTAAATAAAATAAAAACTAGAAAAAATTTTAAAAAAATAAACCTAAAATAAAGTAAAATAAAAACTAAATAAAAACCTAAACCTAAAAAATAAACATCAAAATAAAACATAAAAATCAATAAAAAATTGAACCTAAATCTTAAAACCTAAAAAAAACCTAAACCTAAAATAAAAATAAAATAAACATAAAATTAAAATAAAATAAATACTAAATAAAAATATAAACCTAAATAATAAACCCAAAAATAAAACCTAAAAATAGCTAAAAAATAAAACCTTAACCTAAAATAAAAATAAATTAAACCTAAACCTATACAAAAGTAAACTAAACAAAAATAAAAAATCTTGAACCTAAACCTAAAATAAACTAACCCTTAACCAAAACCTAAACTAAATAAAATAAAATAAACTAAACATAAACCTAAAGCTAAACTTAAAATTAAAACCTAAAAATAAACTTAAAATGAAAACCCAAAACCTAAACCTAAAAAATAAAATAAAAATCTAAACCTAAACCTAAAAATAAAAAATAGAACCTAAATTTAAAAAATAAAATAAAAATAAAACTAACCTAATAATAATCCTAAATATAAAATTAACTAAAATTGAAAACCTAAACTAAAATAAAAAAACATAAATTAAATATACTAAACTAAAAGAAAATACAAAATAAAAATATAATAATAAAATAAACTAAAATAAATAAAAATTAAACTAAATAAACCTAAACCAACCACATTACTTAATTAAAAAATTTTAAAAAAATAAAAAATAAAAAAACCCTAACCTAAACCTACAACCCTAAAACCAAAAACCCTAAACCCTAAACCCTAAGCCCTAAAACACTAAACCCTAAACCATAAATCCAAAATCTTAAACCTTAAACCGTAAACCCAACAACCCTAAACCCAAAACCATAAACACTAAATCCTAAACACTTAACCCTAAACCCTAACCCCTAAAAGCCTAAACCCTAAATAAATAAACCTAAACTAAACCTAAACCATAAACCCTAAACCTAAATAAACTATACCCTAAACCACTAAAACTAAACTAAACCCAAAACACTAAACTAAAAATAAACCTAAATAAAACTAAACTAAAAATAAACTAAATCCTAAACCTAACCTAAACTAAACCATAAACTAAACCCTAAAAAATAAACTAAAACCTAAACCGTAGAATAAATGCTAAATAAACCTAAACCCAAACTAAACCCAAAACTAAACTAAATAAACTTAAACCTAAACCTAAATTATAAAATAAACTAAACCAAATGCCATAAATAAGCCCACTAAACCTTAAAATAAATAAAAACATAAAAATAAAAAACCATCCAAAAAATAAACCCAATAAACTACATAAACCTAAACTAAATCCTAAACCTTAAACCCTAAAACCTAAACCCTAAACCATAAACCTAAACCCAAAAATTAAACTAAACCCTAAACCCTAAACTCTAAAAACCTAAACCTAAACTAAATAACACTTAAAAATAAAATAAATAAATAAACCTAAAATTAAATTAAATAAAAAAATTAAATTAAAAAACCTAAACAAAAACCTAAACCTAAACATAAACCTAAACCTAAATTAAAAAATAAAATAAAATAAAAAACAAAAATTGAACTAAAATAAAATAAATAAAAACATTAACTAAACTAAGCAAATAAAATAAGCCTAAAAAATAAAAAATCTAAATAAAAAAATTAAACATAAAATAAAAATAAAATAAACCTAAATAAAATAAAATAAAAACTAAATAAGAGCCTAAACCTAAAAAATAAACCTAAAATAAACCTAAAAAATAAAAAAAAATTTTAAACTCTAAACTAAATAAAATAAATTAAACTAAAGATAAACCTGAACCAAAACTAAAAAATAAAACTAAAAAATAAACCTAAAATAAAAACATAAAACCTAAACTTAAAAATAAAATAAAAACCTAAACTTAAACCTAAAATTAAAAAAACCCTAAACCTAAAATATAAAATTAAAATAAACGAAACTAAAAAATAAACCTAAAACCTAAACCTAAACTAAATAAAACATAAAAATAAAATAAATTAAAAAATCTAAAAATAAATAAAACAAAAACATAAACTAAAAGCTAAACCTAAATCTAAAATAAATTGAATTAAAATATTAAAGTTGAACAAAAATAAAATAATAAAAACCTAAACTAAAATAAAAAACTTAAATAAAATAAAAACTAAATGTAAAATGAAAATAAAAAACCTAAAATAAAATAAAATAAAAAATAAATAAAAACCTAAACATAAAAATTAAACCTAAAAAACAAAAAAAAACCTAAACCCTAAACTAAAAAAAGTAAACATTAAATAAAAATAAAATAAACCTAAACCTTAAATAAAATAAACTAAACTAAGATAAATAAAACCTAAACCTAATCCTAAAATAAACTAAACCTAAACCTAAACCTAAAGTAAAATAAAATAAATCAAAAATAAACCTTAACCTAAACTATAAAACATAAACCTAAAAAATTTAAATAAAAGCATAAACCTAAACTTAAAAATTAAAAATAAAATAAAAATAAAACTCAACTAAAAATAAAACTTAAACCTAAACCTAAACCTAAAAAATAAGCTAAAATAGAAACCTAAACTAAAATAAATAAGCCTAAAATAATTAAACTAAACTAAATAAAAAAACTAAAATAAAAAATAAACTAAAATAAATTATAAATAAACTAAATAAACCTAAACCTACCAGTTTACTTCATTTTCAAAAAAAAACTCTAACCCTATATCCTAAACTATAAACCCTAAAACTAACCCTAAACTCTAAACCCTAAACCTACAACACCAAACCTACAATCCTAAACCAAAAACTATAAACCCTAAAGCCAATAAATCCCTAAACCCTAAAGCATAAAAATTCCTAAACCCTAAACCTTAAACCCTAAACCCTAAACCCTAAAGTCATAAACCAAAATAAACCCTAAACCCTAAACTTAAAGAAGTTAGTGAAGAGGTTGCAAAGTATGAAGTTGGTGGTGCTGCCTGTGTTGGTCTTATTGCGCCTATTGATGTTGTAGTTCCTCCAGGAAACATTGGTCTGGATCCTTCATAAACTTATTTTTTTCAGGTTCTCAACATCCTAACAAAGATCAAAAAGGGTACTATTGAAATTATCACCCCAGTTCTGCTGACTAAAAAAGGGGATAAGATGGGATCCTCAGAGGCTACTCTCCTCGTTAAGTTGGGCATTAGGCCATTTTCCTATGGCCTTGTTGTTTAGTCTATGTTTGATGATGGTTCGGTGTTCAGTCCTGAGGTGCTTGACCTCAGTGAAGATGATCTCATTAAGAAGTTTTTGACAGTCCATTTAATAATCACTTCTCTCTCACTAGACATCTCTTATCCCACCCTTATTGTAGTGCCCCACATGTTCATCAATGCTTACAAGAATGTCCTCACCATTGTGATTGCCACCCTTGCTCTTGTGCCTGATGCTGCTACTGCTACTGCGGCTGCTGCTGTGGAAGAGAAGATGGAAGAGCCTATTGAGGAATCTGATGATGATATGGGTTTAGCTTATTCAATTAAGCTTTGTTGGACTTCTATAAAATCAAATTTTATTGACTCTAGGAGTTAAATTATTTTGTGAAATACTATTTTTGTGAATTTTTGAATTACATTTTATTTTATCCTATTTTATTAGTTGATAGAGGATAATGTCTTATTTGATTTGGTGATTTCATGTTTGTTATGAAATCGGTTGTGTTTTTGTTTTATAAAAACTCTAAACCTTTAACCTTAAACCCTAAACCTAAACTTAAAGTAACTAAATAATTTAAAAAATAAATCTAAACCTTAAAACCTAATAAACTTAAACCTAGACCTAAACCCTAAAAATGGCCAAAACTTTAACGGCAAGAACATCACCATCAACCAGGCTCAGTCTAGATTTGGTGGCGGGGGCGAAGGTGGAGGCAGCAGTTATCATTATGGTGTGGGGAATCTGGAGGTGTTGGTGGATATGGAGGTGGCGGTCGGAGCAGTGGTGGTTATGGATGTGGGAGGAGCAATGAAGGTTACATCCGTGGTGGTGCTGGAGGGAGAGATTGAGAATATGATGGTGGATCCTGCTACTTGAAAAGCATGGGTGGTTCTGATGGGAACTTGAGAAATTGAAGAACGTCCTATCCGATCTACTGCTTATGGAACTGTATCTTCACAGTAGAGATGGTTGAAGTTATCTAGTATTTTTGATTTTCTCTATGCATGCTCATTTTTTATTTATGTCATCGCTTATGTCTTAGAGAACTTGGTGTGTTACTTGGTTGATGAAATCAAAAAGAAGAAATGTTGAATATAAATTTGTTCTCTATTAAAAACCCCAAAAAACTTAAACCCTAAACTTAAACTTGAACCATGAACCTAAAACCTAAGCCCTAAACACTAAAGCCTAAAAATAATAATAATAAAAAAAAACCTTAACACTAAACCCTAAATTTACAACCCTATAACCTAAACCTTAAACCCTAAACCCCTAAACCCCAAACCCTAAACCCTAAACCCTAAACCTTAATCCTTTAAACCCTAAACCCTAAACCCTAAACCCTAAACACTATACCCAAAAAACCTAAAAGCCTAAACCTAAAAATAAAATAAATAAAAAACCTAAACCTAAATAAAAAAACCTAAACCTACTGGACTAAACTAAAAAAAATAAAAATAAACTAAAATAAATTAAGAAAACCTAAATACTAAATAAAATAAATAAACCTAAGCATAAAAAATATAAAATAAAATTAAACTTTAAAAAATAAAATAAACCAAAAATGAAATAAAATAAAAACTAAATGAAAACCAATAACCTAAAAAATAAACATAGCAAAAAAATTAAAAACATAAAACCTAAACCCAAAACTATAAAAAAACTACACCTAAAATAAAAATAAATTAAACAAAATAAATTAAACTTAAACCTAAACTAAAATAAATAAAACCTAAACCTAAACCTAAAATAAATGAAACCTAAACCTAAACAAAAACTAATTAAAATAAAATAAACTAAAAATAAACCTAAACCTATACTAAAAAAAACCTAAAATAAACCTAAAATAAACACCTAATCCTAAACCTAAAAAAATAAAATAAAAACTTAATCCTAAACCTAAAATTAAAAAATAAACCAAAACCTTAAAAATAAAATAAAATAAACTCATTTAACCAAAACACAAACCTAAAGATAAAGTAAAATAATAACTCTAAACAATAAATAAATAAACAAATAAATAAATACCAAACTAAATAAAATAAAAAAATAAACCTAGTAAATAAAATATAAAATAAATATAAAAATAAACTAAATGATAAACAAACGCTTGATTTAAAACCTAATCCCTGATTGTAAACCTAAAATAAAATAAAAATAAAAATAAAAAACCACCCTATTCCCACCAGTCACAAACCTAAACCTTGTACCCCCTCCCCACCCTGGGCCCACTACCCTCCTGATCACTGATTCCTGGGCCCTACCTGGGCCCTACCTAAGGCCCTGGGCCCTACTGGGACCACTGGGCCTTACCTAACTACTCTAAACCTACGCCTAAAAATAAACCTAAAATAGATAATAAATGAAAACCTAAACCTAAATAAAATAAAAGATAAAAAAATAAAATCTTAATTAAACCTAGCCTAAATCTAAATTTAAATGAAATAAAAATTAAAGAGAATCAAAATAAAATAAGAGCTTAAACTAAAAAAAATAAACTAAGAATAAAACATAAATAAAATAAAAAATAAACATAAAATAAAACTAAAATAAACAAAATAAAAAACTAAATAAAAACCAAAACCTAAAAAATAAATCAAAAAAATAAAACCTAAATCCTAAACAAAAAACTAAACCTAAAATAAAAGTAAAATAAACCTAAACCTAAACTAAAATAAACTAACCTAAAATAAATAAAACCTAAACCTAAACCTAAAATAAACTAAACCTAAAACTAAACCTAAACTAAATAAAATAAAATAAATTAAAAATAAACCTAAATCTAAACTAAAAATAAAACCTAAACTAAACCTAAAATAAACACCTAAAACCTAAACCTAAAAAAATTAAAATAAAAACCTCAACCAAAACCTTCAAAAAAAATTAAACCTAAACTTAAAAAATAAAGTAAAATAAAAACCTTAAATTAAAAATAAATTAACCTAAAATGAATAAACTAAACTAAATAAAAATAAAAAATAAACCTATGTAAAAGTAAAATATAAAGTAAACTAAAATAAATAAAATAAACTAAATAAACCTAAACCTCATTTGTTTTTTTAAAAAAAAAACGAGCCTAAACTCTAAACCTACACCTACAAACCTAAACCTTAAACCCTAAACCCTAAATCCTAAAAAACCCTAAACCTATACCCTAAACCTTAAACTATAAACCCTAAACCCTAAACCCCAGTTGAGCTTATTTTTACAAAAGGTGATCTTAAAGAAGTCAGCAAAGAGGTTAGGAAATACAAAGATGGTGTCGCTACCCACGTTGATCTTGTTGCACCTATTAATATTATGGTTCCTCCAAGCAACACTGGTCTGGATTCTTCAAAAACTTCTTTCTTCAAGGTTCTCAACATCCCAACTAAGATCAAAAAGGGTACTGTTGAAATTTTCACCCCGGCTGAGCTATATGAAAAGGCAATAAGGTGGGATCCTCAGAGGCTGCTCTCCTTGCTAAGCTGGGGATTAGGACATTCTCTTATGGCCTTATCATACAATCTATGTATGATGATGGTTCAGTCTTGAGGTGTTTGAGCTCACTGAAGATGATCTCATCGAGAAGTTTTTGATGGGCCTTTTAATGATCACTTCTCTCTCACTAGCCCTCTCTTATCCCACCCTTGCTGCATCACCACACATGTTCATCAACGCTTACAACAATGTCCTCTTCAACATGATTGCCGATTACACACATGCAGTAGGCCAAGAAGATTGAAATATCCTAGTAAATTCAATGTGGTTGTTGTGCACGATGCTTCACTCCTACCTTCTGAGTCGGTTTAGTGGAAGAGACGAAGGAAGACTCTGCTAAGGAATCCGATGATGATATGGGTTTCAGCTTATTCGACAAAGCTTTGTTGGCCTTCTATAAAATCAAATTTTATTATCTCTAAGAGTTAGATCATTTTTTGAAATACTACTTTTGTACATTTTTTAATTGCATTTTATTTTATCCTATTTTATTAGTTATTAAAGGATAATATCTTATTTTATTTGGTAATTTCTTGTTTGTTATGAAATCATTTGAGTTAAAAAATACTATAAACCCTAAACCTAAACTTAAAGTAACTAAATAAATTAAAAAATAAACTTAATAAACCTAAACCTAAACCCTAAGAATGGACAGAACCATGACAGTAGGAACACCACGATCAACTAGGCTCAGTCTACATTTGGCGGTGGAGGTGAAGGTGGAGGCAGAGGCGGCAGTTATTACAGTAGTGGTGAGGGATCTGGAGGTGTTGGTGGATTTGGAGGTTGTAGTTATAGTAGTGGTAGTTATGGAGGAGAGAAGAGCGATGAAGGTTATAGCTGTGGTGGTGACGGAGCTTACAGTCGTGGTTATTACAGCATTTGGTTATTATTATGGGGTAGCTGGTTGTTGGTATTTTAGTGGCTGTTATTTTCTTAACTATCTTGGGTGATCTTGGCTCGATGGCTACTGTTGGTTTTACGTTGACTTGGGTTTTCTACTGCTGTGGTGGTTGGCTAAGAGGTTATGTTGGCTGGCCAAATCAGTTGGTTGTCTCTCTGTTCAATGGTTTTTGGCTATTCTTTTTTGCTTTTCATTGGCTACTAGGGTCCTCCCTTTATTGTTTACTAATGATGGACTATTATCTAGTGGTTGCCTTTTTGATGTTTTACTTAGCTGCTTTGGTTGGAGGACTTTTAGCTGGCTTTGGAATCTTGGTTGGCTGCTTTTCTAGCTAAAGCATTTTGGTGTGCTGACCGATCCTTTGTTGATCCTTTTGAATTGGGAATTTTTGTTTCTGGTGATTGGTGGATGTCTTTGGCCCCCTTTTGTGTGTGCCGGCCTTGGATGTTGGCTTGTCGTATGTTGGTGCTGGTTTTGGTGGTGCTTCTGACTTGGTTTCATTCAGCTTGATGATCCTATAACCACGGGTTCTTGGCTTTATGTGATTGGCCTATTGTGTGTTTTGTTTGGTGGGTTGGCTACTGGTATCAGGTATGTTGGCTATGATGGCTTTGTGTTAGTCACCTCCCTAGTGTTGTTGTTGTGGATCTTGCTTGTCTTGCTTTCTCAAAAGAATCATGAACTGCTGCTGACTTAACCTTTTTCTATTTTCATGTTTTATTTTAGTGATACTTTGTGTCCTTTCTATTTTATGCTTTTTAGAAGTTCTTTTTTCTCTTTTATTTTCTTTTCTTTTTCTATTGTACTTAGATGGGGGTTTATCTCTTTAGGTTTCTTGTAGCTTTGTGAGTGGTAGATTTCTAAGCTTTACACCTTTTAAGGACATTGTTTCTTTTACTTTTATGGTAATAAAAAAAACCCTACACCCTAAACCCTAAACCCTAAACCTAAAGCTAAAGTAACTAAATAAATTTAAAAATAAAGCTAAACCCCAAAATCTAATAAACCTAAACATAAACCTAAACCCTAAGAATGGCCAAAACCTTGATGACAAGAACATAACTGTCAACTAAGCTCAGTCTAGATCTGGTGATGGAGGTGAAAGTAGAGGCGGCGGTTATCGTAATGGTGGTGGGGATTCGGAGATGCTTCTGAATATGGAGGTGGTGGTTGGAGCAGTGGTGGTTATGGAGGCGGGAGGAGTGATAGAGGTTATAGCTGTGGTGGTGCCGGAGGGAGAGATCGAGGATATGATGGTGGATCCCTCTACTCGAGAGGCCAGGGTGGTTATGATGGGAACTAAAGAAACTGAAAAATGGCTGATCCGATTTGCTGCTTATGGAAATCTATCTTTACAGAAGAGACGGTTCTAGTTATCTAAAGTTTTTGATTTGCTCTATGTCTGCTCATTTTTGATCTATGTCGTCACTTGAGTCTTAGAAAACTTGGTGTGATACTTGGTTGATCAAATCAAAAAGATGAAATGTTGAATATGAATTTGATCTCTGTTAAAAAAATCATAAACCAAAACCTAAACAATAAACCTAAAACCAAAACCCTAAACACTAAACCCTAAACACTAAACCCTACACTCTAAACTCTAAACCCTAAAACCTTAAACCCTAAACCCTAAACCTTAAAACCTAAACCATAAACCCTAATCCCTAAAAAGATAAAAACCTAAACCTAAACTAAATTAAACCTATAAATAAAAGCCTAAACCAAAATAAAATAAAAAATTAAAATAAAATAAAACTTAAACTAAACTAAGCCTAAACCTAAAAGGAAATAAATAAAAAAAAACTAAATTAAAATAAAATAAATAAAAAACTAAACTAAAAAATAAAAACCTAAATAAAATAAAACTAAACCTAACATGAAATAAAATATAAACTAAATAAAACCTAAACCTAAAAATAAACATAAAAAAATAAATAAAATAAAACCTGGTATTAAAAAAAAACTAAACCAAAATTAAAATTAAAACCTAAACCTAAACATAAAATAAACTAAACCTAAACATAAACCTAAACCCTAAACAAATAAAATAAACTAAAAATATACCTAAACCTAAACAAAAAAATAAATCCTAAAAATAAACCTAAATTAAAAATCTAAAGACTAAACTTAAAAAATAAATATAAAAACCTAAACCTAAAAAATAAAATAAAAATAAAATTAAACTAAAAAATAAACCAAAACCTAAACTTAAACCTAACCAAAAACAAACTAAAATAAAAAACCTAAACTAAAATAAATAAACCTAAAATAAATAAACTAAACTAAATAAAATAAACATAAACCTAAATAAAAATAAAAAAATAAAATAAACTGAAACAAATAAAAAATAAACTAAATAAATAAAAACCTACGAGTTTATTTAATTTTAAAAAAAAATTAAACAAAAATAAAAAAACAACCCCAGACCTAAACCATAAACTACAATCCTACTCCCAACCTTAAACCTTAAAATCATAAACCACAACCAACCCTAACACACCTAAAAAGAATCTAAACTAAATAAAGCTAAAATCCTAAAAAATAAAAATAAAATTAAAATAAAATAAAAAAATAAAATTAAAATAAATAAAAATAAATTAAATAAAAACTAAACTAAAGATAAAAATAAAATAAATAAACAAAAAGAAGAAAATAAATAAATAAATAAAATAAATAAAATGAAATAAAATAAATAAATATAAATAAAACTAAACCTAAATAAAGATAAACTAAAAAATAAATAATAAACCTAAAAACTTGAAATAATAAAATCCTAAAAATAACCAAAATAAATCTAAAAACCTAAATAAAATCTAAACCCACAAACCTTAAAAACCACAAACCCTAAAACCATGAGCCACTGAGCCAAACCCTAAAACCACCCATCTAAATCTTAATCCTAAACCATAAAACTAAACCACAAAGAGAAACTAACCCCAATTCAGATCCACAAACCAAAAACCAGCAAAAACCTTAAATCCTAAAGCTAAAACACTACCTTAAACCAACCCTAAACCTTAAACCACAAACACCCCAGGCCTGGCCAGTGACCCTAATCCCTAAAGAGCTAAAAACCTAAACCTAAACTAAATAAAACCAATAAATAATAAAACATAAGGCAAAATAAATTAAATAAATAAAATAAAATAAAAACATAACCTAATACCTAAACCAAAACCTAAACCTAAACCTAAAAAGAAAATAAATTAAAAAATAAAAACTAAACTAAAATAATATAAACAAAAACCTAAACTAAACTAAAAAAATAAAAAACCTAAATAAAGTAAAAATTAAACCTAATATAAAATAAAAAAAAATAAAATTTAAACTTAAAATAAACATAAAAATAAATAAAAAATAAAACCTAAATCGTAAGCTAAAAAAAACTTAAAACTATAATACAAATAAAATAGACCTAAACCTAAACTAAAATAAACAAAAGTAGAATAAATAAAACCTAAACCAAAACTTAAAATAAACTAGACCTAAACCTAAACCTAAACCTAACCCTTAAATAAATAAAATAAATTAAAAATAACCCTTAACCTAAACTAACAAATAAATCCTAAAAAGAAACTTAAAATAAAATTCTAAAGCCTAAATCTAAAAAAATAAAATAAAAAGATAAACCTAAACAATAAACTAAAAATAAAACTAAACTAAAAAATAAACCTAAACCTAAACCTAAACAAAAAAAAAATAAATAAAAATAAAAAATCTAAACTCAAATATATAAACTAACTAAATAAAAATAAACATAAACTTAAATAAAAATAAATAAAATAAAATAAACTAAAATAAATATAAAATAAACTAAATAAACCTAAACTTACAAGTTTACTTAATTTAAAAAAAATTAAACAAAAACTAAAAAAAAAACACATACTAAACCCTAAACCTACTACACCCTTAAACACTAAACCTTAAGACACTAAACCCTAAACCCTATATCCTAAACCTAAAGCCTTAACCAAAACCTAAACCCTAAAAAAAACCTAAACCTAAACTAAACTAAATAAAACCTCAAATAAATAAATAAATAAAGCCTAAACCTAAATAAAATAAAATAAAACCTAAACATGGGCGTGTAAAATAAAGAAGATAAATAAAACTAAACAGAACAAGATAAATAAAATATAAACTAAACTAAAAATGAGTAAACTTGAAAATAAAACCCATATAAAATAAAGTGCGTAAAATAAAAAATAAAGGCAAAAAAATAAAACTAAATGGAGAACCTATACCAAAAATAAATAATAAAACCTAAACTCTAAACTAAAAAAACTAAACATAAAATAAAACAAAATAAAATAAACCTAAACCTGGCAAATAAATCAAATCAGATCAGGAAAACTCTAAACCTAAACAAATCTTAAAATGACCTACAGGTAAACACTTACACCTGACCCTAAAACCTAGGCCCTGAGCACTAAAACAAACTCTACCCAGGCTTAAACCTAAACCCAACCTAAACTTAAAACATCTAAAGTAAATAAAACTAAACTAAACCCCCTTTGGGAAAAGCGTAAACCTTAAATAAAAATAAAATAAATAAAATAAAATAAAGCTAAACCTAAACTAAAATAAAATAAACTAAAATAAATAAAACCTAAACCTGAACCTATAATATTCTAAACCTAAACCTAAACCTAAAATAATAAAATAAAATAAACTAAAAATAAATCTAAACTTAAACTAAAAAATAAAACCTAAAACCCACACATAAAAAAATAAAATAAATTTAACCTAAACCTAAAAATAAAATATAAAAACTAAATCTAAATAATAAAATAAAAATAAAACTAAACTAAAAAATAAACATAAACCTAAAAAATAATTTTACATAAAAACCTAAACTAAATAAATAAACTTAATATAAATAAACTAAAATAAATAAAAATAAAAAGTAAACCTAAATAAAAAAAGTTAAAATAAACTAAAATAAATAAAAAATAAACTAATTAAACCTAAACCTACCAGTTTACTTAAATTTAAAAGAAACCCTAAACTCTAAATCCTAAACCCTAAAGCCTAAACATTAAACCCTAAAACTAACCCTAAACCATAAATGGAAAATCTTAAACCTACAAACCTAAACCCTAAACCCTAAACCCAAAATCTTAAACCCTAAAAAACCCTAAATGATAAACCATAAACTAAGAAAACTAAACAAACCTAAACCAACTGGTTTATTAAAAAAAAGCCCTAAACCCTAAATCCTAAACCCTAAGCCCTAAACCCTAAACCTTAAACCTTAAACCCTAAACACTAAAACTAACCCTAAATCGACAGAGATTACATCCATGGTGGTGGCAAAGGGAGAGAACGGGGATATGATGGCAGATCCTACTACTTCTAGAGAAATTGAAGAATGATCGATCTGATCTGCTGCTTATGGAACTATGTCTTTACAGTAGAGACAATTATAGTTATCTAGGGTTTTTGATTTGCTCTGTGTGTGATTATTTTTTATCTATGTCTTTATCTGTGTCTTAGAAAACTTGGTGTGTTACTTGGTTGATGAAATAGAAAAGAAGAAATTTTAAATCTGAATTTATTCTCTATTTTTAAAAAAAAACTAAACCCTAAACCCTAAACCCTAAAGCCTTAAACCCTAAACCCTAAACCTTAAATCCTAAAACCTAAACCCAAAACCATAAACCCTAAACCTGAAGCCCCAAACCCTCAACAAATCTTAAAAAGCTAAAAGCCTAAACATAAATTAAATAAAACCTAAAACTATAATAAATAAAAAAAAGCTAAACAAAAATAAAGTAAGAAAATAAAATAAAATAAAAGCCTAAACTAAAACATAAACCTAAACTAAACTAAAAAAATATAAACTAAACTAAAATAAAATAAATAAAAACCTAAACTAAACTAAAAAATAAAATAAAAACCAAACCTAAAATAAAAATGAAATAAACCTAAAATTAAATAAAATAATAACTAATTAAAAACTTAAAACTAGAAAATAAACCTAAAAATAAGACCTATAAATAAATAAAAAATAAAACCTAAACCCTAAACTAAAAAAAAAACTAAACGTAAAATAAAAATAAAAGAAACTTAAACCTAAATAAAATAAAAAAAATAAAACATAAACCTAAACCTAAAATAAACTAAACATAAATCTAAACCTAAACCCTAAATAAAATAAAATAAACTAAGAATAAACTAAAACATAAACTAAAAAATAATACCTAAAAATAAACCTAAAATAAAATCTTAAAACCTAAACCTAAAAAAATAAAATTAAAACATAAACCTAAACTTAAAATAAAAATAAAATCTAAACCGATATAAAAATAAAACTAAACTAAAAATAAACTGAACCTAAACCTAAACCTAAACCTACAAAAATAAACTAAAATTAATAAACTAAATTAAATAAAAAAATGAAAATAAAATAAAATAAATAAAAAAATAAAAAATAAACTAATTAATAAAAGAAATACTAAACCTATGAGTTTACCTTTTTTCAAAAAAATAAAATAAATAAAAGAAACACTAAACCTTCAACCCTAAACCCTAACAACCTAAACCCAAACCCTAACCCTAAATCCCTAAAACAAACCCTAAACTACACTAAACTCACAAACCCTAAACCCCAAACACAGGAACAAACCCCAAATAAACAACCAACCCTAAAGTCCAGGCCTTACAAATCCTAAAAAAAAAACCTAAAAACCTAATCCTAAAGTAGATAAAACCTAAAAATAAAATAAATAAAAATACATAAACCTAAATATAATAAAAAACTAAAATTAAATAAAAACCTAAACCTAAATCTAAAAATAAATTAAAATAAAAATGAGAATTAAACTAAACTAAAATAAATAAAAATCTAAACTAAACTAATAAATAAAATAAATCTATAAATAAAAAATCTAAATAAAATAAAAAACTAAACGTAAAATAAAAAAATAAACCTAAAATAAAATAAAATAAAAACTAAATAAAAACCTATGCCGAAAAAAATAAAAAATAAAATTGAAACCATAAACTAAAAAATAAACCTAAACCAAAAATAAATAAAATAAAATAAACCTTAACCTAAGCTAAAATAGAAAAAAATCTAAACCTAAATCTAAAATAAACTAAACCTAAAACCTAAACTAAATATATAATAAAATAAACTAAAATACTAAACCTAAATAAAAAAAAAATAAAACCTAAGAAAATAAAGCTAAAATAAAATCAAAATCAAACCTAAAAAATAAATAAAAATAAAATCTAAACCTAAAATTTAAAAAAATAACCTAAACCAAAAATAAATAAAAAATAAAACAAAACAAAAACAAACTGAGCTAAATAAAAATAATAAAATAAAACCTAAATTAAAATAAATAAAATAATTAAATAAAAAAACTAAAATAAATACAAAATAATAAATAAAACGTCTTTTGCTTTTAAAACTAAACCCTAAACCAAACCCTAAAACTAACACTCAGCCTACAACCTGACCCTAAACCCAACCCTAAACCCTAAAACCCTACCAAAAACCCTAAAACCAAATGCTAAAACTCTAACCCTAAACTCACAAATCCTAAACCTAAACTGTTTATAAACCTCAATAAACCCTGCTAAAACCTAAACCTAAATAAAATAAAAAATAAAAATAAAATAAATAAAAAATCAAAACCAAAATAAAATAAAATAAATATAAAACAAAATCCTAAACTAAAACCAAAACCTAAACCTAAACTATAAAAAGAAAATAAAATAAAAATAAAAACTAAACTAAAATAAAATAAATAAAAACCTAAAATAAACTAAAAATGAAAAAAAAAACTAAAAAAATAAAAACTCAACCTTAATAAAAAATAAAATAAACATAAAATCAAGCAAAATAAAAGCTAAATAAAAACATAAACCTCAAATCAAACCTAAAAAAAATCAAAACCCTACCCTAGAAATAAAAAAATAATATAAAAGGGTTAACTAAACATAAAGATAAATAGATTAAAGCTAAAATATAAAGCTGAAGCCGAACTTAAAATAAAATAGAAACTGACTTAAACCCAAAATAAATTAAATGATAAACTTAAAATAAATACACCTAATTACAAAGATGTAATAAACAAACCTAAAATAAAAAATTAAAATCAAACCTAAAAAAAATAAAAAAACTGAAGTAAAAAATAAAAAAATAAAACCTAAATCAAAAAAATAAAATAAAAATAAAACTAAATTAAAATTAAAACCATAAATTAATGGTCGATCCAATATTGTGAGGCCAGAGTGGTTCTGATGGGAACTAGAGAAATTGAAGAACAGTCGATCCAATATGCTGCTTTTGGAACAAGGTCTTAAAGTATAGACAGTTCTAGTTATCTTGGGTTTTTGATTTGCTCTACGTGTGCTCATTTTTATCTATGTCGTTGCTTGTGTCTTAGAAAACTTGGTGTGTTACTTGGTTGAAGAAATAAAAAAGAAGAAATGTTGAATATGAATTTATTCTCTCTTAAAAAAAGCAAAAAACCCTAAACCCTAAATGCTAAACCCTAAAACCATAAACCATATACCATAAACCCTAAAAACCTAAAACCTAAACCTAAACTAAATATAACTAAAATATAAATAAAAAAAATGCAACCTAGATAAAATAAAATAATAAAAAAAATAAAATACTAAAACCTAAACCTAAACTTAAAATAAAATAAATAAAAAAAACAAAATAAAAATAAAATAAGAAACCTAAACTAAACTAAACATAAAATAAAACTAATATTAAAATAATAAAATTAAAAACTTAATAAGAAAATAGAAACTAAATAAAACCTAAATCGATAAAATACCAAATAAAAAACTAAAATAAAATAGAAAATATAATGCTTTAAAATAAAAAAAAATAAACCTAAAATCAAAAATAAAATAAACTAAATAAAATAAACCTAGCCAAAATAAATAAATAAACCAAACCTAAACCTAATAAACTAAACCTAAACCTAAACTTAAACTAAATAAAATAAAATAAACTACAAATAAACCTAAACCTAAATCAAACCTAAAAATAAACCTAAAATAACACGGACCTAAGCTAAAATAAAAACTTATAAACCTAAAATAAAATAAAACTTAAAACTAAAATATAAAAAATAAAACTCACTAAAAATAAACATAAACTTAGCTAAACCTAAATAATAAACTAAGATAAAACTTAAATTAAAAAATAAATAATAAATAAATAAAAAATAAAAAATAAACTAAATAAAAAATAAATAAAATAAAATAAAAATAAACTAAATAAACTAAATAAAACAAAACCTACTGGTTTACTTAATTTTAAAAACCTAAACACTAAATCTAAACCACTTAAACCATCACTTAAACCCTAAACCACTCCCTAAACCCTGATCACTAATCCTACCACCCACCCTAGCATAAACCATAAAACCATAAACCACCACCCCCCACCCACTAAACCCTAAAGCCCAAACCTCAACCCAACACTAAATGCTCACCCCAAACTAAAGTAACAAAATAAATTTAAAAATAAACCTAAACCCTAAAACCTAATAAACCTAAACTTAAATCTTAGAATGGGGAGCATTGATGATGCGTCATAAATCAAAACTCGTCTAGATCTTGGTGAAGGTGAAGCGGAGGCGATGGTTATTGCTGTGGTGGTGGGGGATCTAGAGGGATAGGGAGGTGGTGGTGGGACCAGTGGTGGTAATGGAGGCGGGAGGAGTGATGGAGGCTATAACCATTGTGGTGGTGGAGGGAGAGAATAGGGATATGATTGCATATCATGCTACTCGAGAGGCCGAGGTGGTTTTGATGGGAACTGGAGAAACTAAACCGTCTGCTTATGGAACTATGTCTTTACATGGAGATAGTTCTACTAGGGTTTCTATTTGTCTCTATATCATTTTTTTTTATATAAATTATGTCTTTAAAACTTGGTGTGTTACTTGGTTTAATGAAATAAGAAATATTGAATCAATTTATTCTCAGTTAAAAAAAAAAAAAACCTAAACTAAAATACTTTAGACCTAAAACCTGAACCCTAAATCCTAAATCCTAAAATCTTAGACCCTGAACCCTAAACCATAAAATCTAGGCCCTAAAGCCTAAATTCTAAACCAAAAAACCCCACCACGACCTAAACTAACCATAAACCCTAAACTCTAAAAAAGAAAGCTAAAAAAGCTAAACCTAAATAGATTAAAACAAAAAAATAAACCTAAAATAAATAAAATAAAACTAAAAATAAAAACATAAACTTAAAATAAAAAAAATAAATAAACTAAACTATAATAAATAAAATAAATAAATCTTAAACTAAAAACTAAACCTCACTAAACCTAAACTATAAAACTAAAATAAATTAAATAAATCTCACTAAACTAAATTATAAAAATAAACTTAAACCTAAACTAAAATAAAGTAAATACAACTAAAAAATAAAAATTAGACTAAAATAAAGCAAAATAAATAGTCTAAAATAACCTAAACCTAAAACATATGAAATAAAACCTAAACTAAGATAATAAACTAACCTATAAAATAAAACCTATGTAAAATAAAAATAAAATAAACTAAATAATAATAAATAAATATAAAGCTTAAACTAGGTTGCTTTTTTAAATAAAAATTAAAACTAAACCTAGGCCAAATAATTAAGCTAAGCCCTAGGCAGGCTTGGACCCTCACTGACTCACAGGCCCTAGGCCACTGATCTTCCACTGGCCTGAGCCACTGACCTCAGGTTCAGGCCACAGAGTCCTGAGTCATGATTCTGAGCCACTGGGCCCTGACTGGGCACCTGGGCAAACCTGACCCCAGACCACTGAGCGCAGGGCCCTGGGCCACAAACAGCAACCCTGAGCTAGCTAAATGACCTAAATAGATAAAAGAAAGGCTCAGATAAGATAAAAGTAAAGATTAAAGGCCAACCCAACCTAAGATGAATATGATTATGAAAATGAAAGGAAAAAAATAAAAATACCTAAAAACTAAAATAAAAAATAATAAATAAAAAAATAAAATAAACTAAATAAACTAAAAATAAAATAAAATAAAAAAAATAACCCTAGGCTAAAAAATAACATGACCTAAATACATAAATAAACTACTAAATAAATAATAAAAACCAAAAATAAACTAAACCTAAACTATAAAATAAAATAAACTAAAAAATAAACCTAAACATTAAAAAAAATAAAACAAAATAAACATAAAATAAATACCTAAATCTAAACCTAAAATGGATGAAATCATAAACCTAAATGTAAAATAAAATAAAAATACACAAAAATAAATAAAAATAAATAAAACTAAAAAAATAAACAAAATAAATAATAAAAGACAAACTAAAATAAACTTAAAATTAAAATAAATAAACCTAAATAAATGGACTAAAGCTAAAATATAAACCTAAATAAAAGAAATAAAACTGAAGAAAAAAATAATCTAAAATAAACATAAAACCTGTGGGTTTGCTTAATTTATTTTTAAATTAACTAAAATCTCTGACCATGGAATCCAAACCCACAACCTTAATGACCACTGAGACCTAAAATGACTGCAGCCCTGAACTGGGCCCTGGGCAGCCCTAGGCTACACTAAATAAGGCCAAGATCTGAGACTGAGCCACTAAGCCTAGGCCAGGCTCTAGGCTCTGATCACTAGGCTTGATCACAGGCCCTGCCATCTGACCCTGGGCCCTAGGCTGAGCCCCTGACCCATGATCATGGCCAAGAACCAGGCTGGAGCCACTGGGCCACAGGCCACTGACCTGGCCACCTGGGCTGGGGGCCACTAATACTGGGCCCGCGCCAGGCCCTAAAATGTGACCTACTGATCCTAAGAATGTGTATGTAAAACTGGGCCTGGATAAATAAAATAAATAAAATAAAAACATTAAAAAAAAATGAAAGAATATTAAAATTAAAAAAAAGAATAACTAAAATAGATAAACTAGATTAAAGATCTTAATAAATTACTAAATGTAAAGAAATAATAAATAAACTAAATATTGAACTTAAAATAAAAATAAATATAGATAAATCTTAAACCCTAACTAAACTGGACTGAATAAAATAAAATAAACCTAAACTAAAATAAATTAAACTAAAATAAATAAAAAACCTAAACTAAACTAAACTACTTAAACTTCTAAATATAAACTAATACCTAAACCTATTAAATAAATCAAAAAATAAATCTAAAATAAAACCTACTGGACCTAAAATAAAATAAAACTAAACCTAAACTAAAATAAAATAAAACTCAGTATAAAATAAATCTAATGAATCTAAAATAAAATACTTGTAAAATACTAATCTAAAATATAAATAAATAAAATAAAAATAAACATAAATAAAAATAAATAAAATAAACTAAAATAAATAAAATAAACTAAATAAACCTAAACTGGTTTCTTAATTAAAAACCTTAAACCACTATCCAACCTAAAACCTAAAAACTCTACTGCCCTACTTGCATCTAAATGACTAAACCTAATCCTTAAACCTATCTAAACCTAAATCCTAAAAGCATAAGCCTAAAGCCACAAACCCTAAACCCCAAACCTAAACCCAAAACACAACACTAAACCTACACATTAAACCCAAACCCAAAACCCTAAACCTTAAACCGTGAACCTAAATCTAAAGCAATGAAATAAAATAAAAAATAAACCTAAACCATAAGAATGGGCAGAACCTTGATAACAGGAACATCACTATCAAGCAGGCTAAATCTAGATCTGGTAGAGGAGGCGAAGGCCTAGACAATGATTATCGTAGTGGTGGTGGGGGATCTACTGGTGCTGGTGGATATGGAGGTGGTGGTTAGAGCAGTGGTAGTTATGGAGGTGGGAGGATTGATAGAGGTTACAATCGTAGGGTGGCGAAGGGAGAGATCATGTATATGATGGTGGATCTCACTACTCGAGAGGCCGGGGTGGTTTTGATGAGAACTAGAGAAATTGAAGAAGGGCTAATCCGATCTATTGCTTATGGAACTGTGTCTTTACAAAGGAGATGATTCTAGTTATCTACGATTTTAGATTTACTCTATGCATGCTCATTTCTTATATATGTCGTCTCTTCTATCTTAGAAAACTTGTTGTGTTACTTGGTTGATGAAATAAAAAAGAAGAAATGTTGAATCTAAATTTATTCTTTTTAAAAAGAAATAAAATACCTTAAGCCCTAAACTAAAGTACTACCTAAACCATAAACCCTAAGTCTAAAAAGACCCTAAACCTAAGCCACTAAAAACACCCAAAACCCAAACCACAAACCTACCCTAACTAAATACAACCAAAACCTAAAATGATACCAACCTAAACCCAAACATTAAATACTAAACTCTAAACCCTAAACCAAACCCTAAACCACTTAACCCTACTAAACTAAACCTGGCTGACCCTAAACCTAAAACCCCACAAACCCTAAACCTAAACCACCCCAAAACCCCAAACCCTAGCTGACTCTAAACACTAAACCCTACCCTCCACTCCAAACTCACTAAACCCTCCACTGAGCTCTAGGCCCAAACTACCCAGGCCAACCACTGAGGCTGAGCACTCCCATCTGGAGTCAGAAACCCTACCTACACTAAACCTGTCTGTGCCCTACCTCAAACTGGGCTATCTTACTATGCCTACAAACTAAACCTAACTAAATAGATAAAATAAAAAATATATAAAAACAGCCTGGATAAAATAATAATAATAATCCTAAATAAACTACTCACCTATAAATAAAATAAAATAAAATAAAATAAAATAAAAAAAAAACTACTAAACTAATATAAACCTAATAAATTAAAAACCTAAATAAAATAAAAAAATAAAATAAACTAAACCTAAACTAAAAGAAACTAAATAAAATCATAAAAATAAAATAAACCTAAAAATAAACTAAACCTAAAGTTAAACCTAAACTAAATAAAATAAAATAAACTAAAAATAAACATAAACCTAAGCTAAAAAATTAAAACCTAAATAAACCTAAAATGAAAACCTAAAACCTAAACATAAAAAAATAAAATAAAAACCTAAACCTAAAAATAAAAAATAAACCTAAAACAATAAAATAAAAAATAAAAGTTATCTAAAAAATAAACCTAAACCTAAACCTAAACCTTAAAAATAAACTAAAATAAAAAACCTAAACTAAAATAAATAAACCTAAAATAAATAAATTAAATTAAATAAAAATAAAACACAAACCTAAATAAAAAAGAAAAAATAAAATAAATTAAATTAAAATAAAAAAAAATAATCTAAATGGAACTATAGTGGTGGTGGAGGGAGAGATCAGGGATATGATTGTGGATCCCGCTATTCGAGAGGCTGGGGTGGTTTTAATGGGAACTAGAGAAACTGAAGAAGGGTCGATCCGATCTGCTGCTTATGGAACTATCTTTACAGTGGAGATAATTCTAGTTATCTAGGATTTTTGATTTTCTCTATGCATGCTCATTTTTATCTATGTCATCCGTGTCTTAAAAACATGGTATGCTTGGTTGATGAAATGAAAAGAAATGTTGAATCTAAATTTATTCTCTGTTAAAAAAACCCCAAAACCCTAAAATAAAACTTGAACCTTGGGCCTAAACCTAAACCTAAAACCCTAAACCTTGAACCCTAAACCCTAATTAACCATAACCCCTAAACCTTAATCCCACTCTACACCTACCTACCCTAAAACCAAATCAACCAAAGTAACCTAAACCTTAAACTTCCTAAACCCTAAAACCTACCCTAAACCTAAAATCAGGGTTACTCTAACCACTAAACCCTGCACTATCCTAAACCCTGGGCCCTGGTTGACCCTACTCACCCAAGGCTCTGGGCCAGGCTAGGCTGGACTAAGTGACCACAGGCCTAACCCTCAGGCTCTCATAAACAAACTTAAAAAAAAGAAGCCACAGGCTAAATAAAACTAGCCTAGCCACCAAACCACACTCCCTGGCCTACTAAACCCAGGCATCAGGCCTGGGCTCAAACCCCTGGGCCCTAAATGTTTGTGAAAAATCTGTAACTGACATCTAACATACAGATAAAGTAAATAAAACCTGACTAGATATAAAATAAAATAAAAATAAAATAAATTAAAATAAATAAATAAACTAAAAATAAATAAACTAAAATAAAAAACTTAATAAATAAACTAAAACTAAATATAAAAATATACTAAATAAAACCTAAACCTAAAAAAAGTAAAATTGAAATAACTAAAAATAAAACTTAAACCCTAAACTAAAATAAACCTAAAATAAATAAATAAACCTAATCCTAAACTAAAAATAAACTAAATAAATAAAATATAAACCTAAAGTAAACAAAACTAAATCTAAAATTAAATATAAATAAACTATATAAAACCATAACCTAACTAAAATATAAACCCAAAATAAAATCTTAAAACCTAAACCTAAAATAAACATAAACTAAACCTAAAATAAAATAAAAAATAAACTTAAAATAAATTAAATTAAAACTCAACTAAAAAAATAAACCTAATAAATAAATAAACTAAACTAAATAAACTAAACTAAATAAAGATAAAAACAAATAAAATAAAATAAACTCAAAACAAAAATTAAATAAACCTACTAGTTTTTTTATTTTTTTATTAAAAAACCCTAAACCCTAAAATTAACCCATAAATAACTAACCTAACCTAAAATACAAACCCTAAACCTACCTACCTAACCATAAACCATAAACCCAAAACCTAAAACCACCTAAACCCAAAACCCTAAAACCTATAACCCTAAACCATAAACCCTAAACTAGCCCTAAACTAACCTTATACCCTAAGAATGGGAAAGACCTTGATAGCAAGAACAACTCCATCAACTAGGCTGGGGTCCTGAGGCGGTGGGAGGTGGTTATTAGTGGTGGTGGGGATCTAAATCTTATATGGAGGTGGTGGTTATGGAGGTGGGAGAAGCGATGGAGGTTATAATCGTGGTGATGGTAGAGGAAGATATCGGGGATATGAATGGGAGATCCTGTTAGTTGAGAGGTGGTGATGGTTATGATGGGAACTAGAAGAAGAACCAATCGATTTCTTTGCTTATGTCTTTATAGAGAGATAACTTTACTCATCTAGCATTTTTGATTTACTCTAATGGTGCTCATTTTTTATCTCATCACTTGTGTCTTAGAAAACTTAGGTGCTACTTGGTTGATGAAATTAAAACAAAAATGTTGAATCTTAATTTTCTCTCTCTCAAAAACAAACCTTAAAAAACCCTAAACCTAAACCATAGTAAAATAAAACTTAAACCTAAAACTCAAGAAAAATCTAAACCCTAAACTTTCCCTAAACCCTAACTAAACCCTAAACTTTAAACCCTAAACCTAAATCTAAACCTAAACCCTAAACACCTAACCTAACCCCTAAAATTACCCCAATCCTACACTTCAGCCATAAACCCCCCAAACCCTAAACCCTAAACCTAAATTAACCTAAACCACTAAACAAACCCAAACCCTAGCCCTAAACCTAAACCTTGAATAAAGATGTCATTTAGATCTAAAGAATGACCTAATTCTATCATAGTTATGGTATAAAGAAAATGTCTTCATGAGACAATACTATTAGAGATTTAAATACCCTAAACTCTAACCCTAAATCATATCATAATACCATATATTAATAATAGTATATTTGAGCATGTAGTGATGTGTTTTGGATGTTATAAGATGAAATGTTTTAGTATATTGTGGTATCCTATAGTCTATGAATAAATAATAAAAATATTGATTTAATAAATTAGATGATGAAATTTATTAAATTTGTAGTGGGAATTACGTTGTAGTACCAAAGGTATGTTATGCCACTTATAGTCTAAAAAGCAAGATTTTATGTTCAAAATAAATATTATATGTTATAGCATAGTATATCATCATATATCATAATATATTGTTCTACAAATTTTAAATTCTTTTAGTATTTTACAATCATGCAGTCAAGCCTACATTAGAATTATTTATAAAAATGTTGATTTAGACTTCAAAATGGTGGAATTTTACCAAACTCATAATTGGTAGAGCATGGCATCATAATATATTATTTTAACTTAATATATGTAAGTCATACGACTAATATATATTGTTTTTTATTATTTAGACTAATTTTATGATTTTTATCTTAAGCAATCCCTTGTGAAGTGATATGAAATATAATATAATATAATATGTTATAGTGTATTATAATATATGATGCCATAATATAATGTAGCATCAAGCATCACATCATATTATTATGTATTACTACTTGTTGTTTAGCATATTTTAGTTTGTTATTGTATGATATAGTAGAGTTTGTATTGGTATAATTCATAAAAATTCTAATTTATAGGCTAAGATGAGGGGATTTGGCCAAATTTAAGGTAAGCTTTAGGGAACATCATTGGGGTGTTCTATGGTGTGTCATTTAATCAAAAGAATGGAATTTTGCATCCAAAATAAATGTTCATTTTTCATCCAAATTTTATAAATTTTTTTCTTAAAGTGATTCATTTTATGGTTTAATGTAAGATAATATATTATATAAAAACATATTAAAATATAATATACATAATAGTATAACTTCACATTTATATATGAATGTGGTGGTGTGTTACTAAATGTTATTATACATTTTAGTATATTTTACTTTTGTTATAAAACATTTGGTCAAAACTCACAAAAATGTTAATTTTGAAGGTTGAGATGGAAGAATTTGACCAAATTCATGACACACACAAAGAAGCAACACAATATTTTGCTATTTTATACCATTTCTAATATAAACTTAACAATTGTATATCTAAAATGAACATTATACAGATTTTGAGAAAATTTTGTTATTTATTCCTTTTAAGTGATTCTAATAAGGTGTAATGTTAGACAATATATTATATTATAGAAAATTATAATATAACATCCTATATTATAATATAATATAGTGTGTTAATTAACAATATAATATGTTTTACATGATATTGTATAGTTAGTTTGAGCTTGCACCACCGCAAATCATAAAATGTTGATTACAATGTTAACATGATGTAATTTGAGAAAAATACATTGTAAAGCTTTTGGTTGAAGTATTAAAGGTGTGCATAATATAAGAAATAAGATTAGAAGAGAATTCCATGTCAAGGACATGGAGGGAGATCTGCTAGGGGATCATAGATGCATTGGACAAGACATATGAGGGGTCCATGTCGAGGGCATAGAAGGAGAAAATCTGACAGGGATAACATTTGAATTTGATTTGATTTTATGATTTATGGAAAAAAAATCCTTTAGAGATAAGAATTTATAATCTAATAGGTATTAAGATCGAATTAACTTTAATTTGTTTTATTTTAACTAATGTGGAGGCATATCTGTGAGAGATCTGGGCTCGAGTCTGTTGAGCATCAGGTATATGAACCTTCCACTAAGGAAGGAGGTTCGGGCTATCCACAAGGGATTGGTATTTGAGTTAGATTTCATAGATTTGTTTGGAAATGTATCCACTGGAGAGAATAGTTTGGTTGGATTTCTTTGATTTAGACTCTATTGGGGGAGTTGGTTTAATTTGGTTCCATTGAAGAGGTTGGTTTTGAATTTGATTTGTTTGCTTGACTTGTTTATATACGATTTTGGGCTCCACTAGGGAGAAGGGTATGATTTAACTCCACTGGGGAAAATCATATTTGGTTTAATTTAATTTGATTTATTGTATGGACCTTGTCAGTGTGCGATGGACCCACTGAGAAGGGGTTATATCAAAACCTAGGGTGACTACTGAGTGAATGTCATTGGGGACTTATGTCAACTTAAAAGTAGTCAAGATTAATTTTATTCTAATTTTTTTCATGCGATTTGATATGGTTTGTGTAGTTTAGTTTGATTTCAAATTGAGGGCATATCTACTGGGGATGTGAGCTCGATCAAATTTGATAGATTTTATTTATGGACCATGTCGGTGTGTGATGGAACCACTTAGATGTGGCTATTTCAGACTTCTCATATCTTAGATTTATAAATACAAAGGGATAGTCTACTGGTCATGGGGAAGAGCTAGCCAACATAAAGGGTTGCCTTTCAGTGTGCAACGATAGTGCTAGGAAGAAGGCGTAGCAGACTTACATCTTCTAAAGCAAGGAATAGCTCCTGGGGTGACTTGTTGGTAGCACGAGAAATCAAACCTGACTTAGGGGTGACTACTTAGTGAATGCTGTCGGGGACTTATATTAACTCAAGAGTTATCAGGTGATTCCTATAGGGAGTTTTGCTGACACTGACCTAAAGATAAGATACTTGCTTAGGAAAAGGTATCGCTAGGGGTGTCATCCTAATCCATAAGTGAATATATATATATTTTAATAAGTTTATGTGGACCATGTCAGTGTGTGAGGGACACACGAGAAGCTATGTCAATAACCTATCTCTTTACTAGACCAAGCGGAATCTACACATCCATAAGATGTATTCTCCAACCATAAAGATGGTTACTAGGAAAGGGGAACTATCCAATATTATAGTAACCTAGGTAGTTTCTAAATGGGGTCATAAAGTACGTGATCCAAATATAGGGTCCACAGTGGAGGCACTACTAGGGGCGTTATCCCAAGCCCTGGAAAAGAAAGCTTATAGGTGTACGGTGGCCAACTCAAGGAGAAATCATAATTGACTTACATCTACCATGAGTGTATCCTAAGGTGTGAGAATCAACCAACCTAAGGTGTATCCATCATCATGAGTGGTGTATCCATTAGCATAGTGAGAACCAACCAACCTAAGGTGTCTATCGGTATGCTACTGTCAATCCAGAAAGAAAGCATGTAGGCTTACAACTTTCCAAGTGAAATAGATGATCATAATAGTCTATCATCGGTGGGACATATGCTATCTAACCTAGAGCGACTATTAAGCGGGGAGCCCTAAGGAAGGATTGGACCTAGACTTGAAGCATTTAGGAGGGAAGGATTTGCTAGGGGACTTATCCTAAAACTTAAATATACTCGACCCAATAAGTTCACTTAGGCTAAATCAAGATGAAAGCATAGCAGATTCACATCCGCTTAAACGAAGCCAACATGAGGTAGATTACCAACCATGCAGTAAGGCCTACCAAACTAACAAGGAGCTTATTAGTTTGCAGTGGCCAAGTTAGGAAGGAAAGCATATCAGACTTACATCCTCCAATGTAATAAGACCAATAGGGTGACCCACTAACAAGGTAGCACTTCAGCCCGACCTAGAGCAGCTACTGAGTGAGTGTCACTGATGGCGTTATCTTAAATCAGAGTAGCTAAGATGTGACAGTAGTAGCTAAGATAGGACACCACTCGAGTTTCATACACCTACCCTAAACACATCATGGTAAATTCATAAACAAGAATACTTTCAACATGGAAGAGATTGAATTCAAAATAGAATTTTTATTGATGATAATTATTTTTAAACATGATTTATAATATTTCTTTAAGTTGATCCCATTGATTAGAAGCATTGGACCCTCTCCCTTATGATTAATAAGTTGATAAGATCATCTTTGGTAGGCCTTCTCTATGGTGAAAGGGCCTTCCCAAGTGGGTTCAAACTTGCATCCCATCTTATGATGGGCAACAATCAGTCTCCTTACAACTAAAATAAGCTCTCCTACTTGAAAAGCTCTAAGACGAATCAACTTGTTGTGAGCTTGAATCATTTTAGCTTTGTACAACTTGAGGTTTTGGCATGCCTGTAGGCATCTCTTCTAACACCAACTTGGCGTTCTGCTCTGTTATGATCATGCAACTCACAGCTATCCTTAGTGATGGGAGTTAGACTTCTAATATTAGAATGACTTCGGAACCATACACTTAGGAGAATGGAGTAGGCTAAGTTGGAGTTCTATATATGGTGTGGTATGCCCACAAGGCTTCAACAAACTACTCATGCCACTGTTGCTTATTATTGATGAGTGTCTTTTTTAGTATTTAGATGAGAGTTTTGTTGAAGGCTTCTGCTAATTCATTTGACCTCGACTAGTTGATGGTAGAATATCTCTAATCTAGGTTGTGTCTCTGGGAAAAGTTATTGATCTCGATGCTCTTGAATGCAATATCATTATCAAATATAATTCATCAACGCACTACGAACTTATAAATGATATGGTTCCTAAAACACTAGAGCACATGCTGGGCTATGACCTCTCTAAGCATAATTGCCTTCTCCCATTTTCAAAAGTAGACAGTAGTAGCTAAGATAAATCAGACCCACTTTGTCAGTACCCTAGCATTCGAATGGCCATGAGACCAATGTAGGATGTAGAATGTTGGGTGGTTTGTGTAGGACCACACCGTGTATTTAACAATGGTGGCATCGCCTAGTCGTATCCATGTAATCTTTAATTATCGATGGCCATTGGTATCCTAGTCTCTTAATCTTGGCTTTCATCTTTAGATTGGACAGCTTGGCTCCACATAATCCTAAGTGTACCTCGGTCACAATCTTACGAGCTTCGTGCTTGTCTAAAAAATATAACCACATCCGATGGCTAATCATCTTTATTTAAGTAATCCATGAATGGTTTCCTCAATCTTCTTTTCATCTTCTTCAAATTTTGATGATGAGTTCAATTTCAATGAGGGATAAAACATGTCTATTTTGGACCTTTATTGATATGGATCATCCTCCGGACATGCCAACTCCATAGAAAGCTTGGCTAAAGTATACGCTATGACATTCTCTCCTCGAGGAATCTTATAAATGTAAACCTCTAGGATTTGGGCCAATAACTCTATGGTATACATATTATAGTGATGAAGCATGGGCTTTATAGCTTTAAAAGGCCTAACGGTTTAGTTGATAACTAGTTAAGAATCTCCAAAAATGTTGATGTTTTGGATGCTTAGAGTAATGACTAACTCTAAACTGACAATCAAAATCTCATATTCAGCTTTGTTGTTGGTGCAAGGATTGGATAGTTGATACGAGAATCTCATTACATCGTGGTTTGAAGTTAAGATAATTATTCCTACCCTTATTTTTCCTTGAATAGTAGATTGTGGTTCTTCTCCACTTTATGAGGAATTCTCACCATCAAAGTACATCTCCCATCTGTGAATGCTAGCATGCCCTAAGTTCATGATTTGTTCTTCGGGGAAATATTCACTAAGCAGAGAGTCAACAAGAAGTGGGTGTACTATTAAGAAATCTACTAGCAGTTTTCCATTCACTGCATAGAGGGGTACGAAGGTAATGTCAAACTATGAGAGGATCATGGACCATCGTGCCAACTGTCTGGATAGCATCGGTCATGTCACTAGATACTATAGTGGATTGCTCCTAGAGATTAAGTTCACCTTATGAGGAAGCATGTAGTTTTGTAGCTTTTGGATGGAAAGATTAATGCAAGATAATGCTTACTAATGGGTGGATAATTAGCCTCAACAGGGATTATACAGAGGTTGAGGTAGTAGAGAGCATTTTACTTCCCTTTGTCATTGGCTTGGGCCAACAAAGCACCAAAGGAGTCGTCTAAGGTAATAGTGTAAAGTGTGAGTGGCTTGCTCAGGATAGGGGCTGCTAGAACCCACGGTGGCATCAGGTAATGTTTGTTGCCTTCGAAGGCATGCTCACACTTGTCATCCCACTTAAACTTGGCATCTTTTTGAGAAGTTTTGAGAATGACTGACATCTTCCCAATAGGTTGGATATAAAGCATCTTAGATATGCCAACTACCCTTATAATGATCTAAGTTGAGTTAAACTTTTAGGGGGTGACATTTCTAATATCTCCTTGATCATCTCTAGATCAATTTTGATTCCCTGGTGTCAAACAACAAACCAAAGGAATATCCCTAAAGCTACTATGAATGCACACTTTTGGGTGTTCATTTTGAGGTTAAACTGTTTAAACTATTCAAAAACTATTCTCAAGTCAAAGAGATGGTCTTCCATTTCTCTACTTTTGATCATGAGATCATCGACATAGCACTCAACTTGATGATGAATGAGTTCATTGAAGAGTCGGGTCATAGCCAGTTGGTATGTAGCACCGGCATTTTTAAGGCTAAAAGCATGACCTTATAGCACTAGATTCTGATTGGGGTTATAAAAGTAGTGTATCTTTCATCGTTAGGGGTCATCTTTATTTGGTTATATCCAGATAAGCCATCTATGAAAGAGAAGATTGCATGAGATGAGGCAATGTGCACCATCAGCTCCGGCATTGGTAGTGAAAATTCATCTTTTGTATATAACCTATTTAAATCCCTAAAATCGATGCATAAGTGAATTTGGCCAATCTTTTTCTTAACTGGGATGGCACTGGCTAACTAGGTAGGGTATGTTTCTTCTTAGATGAAGCCAACATCAATTAATTTCTTGACTTGAAAAATGACCTATTGTTCTATGTCTAATCAGATGCATCTAGGAGTTTTCTTGCTAGGGGTAGCAGTAGGTCTATTGCTAGTTTATGGACTGCTACATCAAGAGCCAATCCAGGCATCTCTTCATAACTCCATGCAAAGCAATCCTTAAACTAAGTCAATAGCCTAACTAAGTCATTGGTTTCAATTTCAACAAAGAACTAATGTATGTTCAGCGTGGATCTTCTTTAGTTCCTAAGTCAATTTTCTTGAGATCACCGATGGTTGAATTGTTCTCTTCTTTGACCTTTAGCTATGCATTTTTACTTCAAAATTATTTGGATCATCTGAAGTTTCTATGCATAGCTCCTCATATGAGTTAATGTGATTTGAAAAGAACTAATATGATTCTAAATGATTGGTGATGACAAAGTAGTAATTATCATCATCCACTAGACCCACTATACCAAATCTTAATCCTGGTCTTGATTGAGAGCTTTTGCATTTGTTCTTCCATATTCTTTCAAAATAGTCCACGTGCTTTGACCATGTATATGAGATTAACCCTTTCTTTGCTAAATTATGAACACAAGAGAAGTACCAATCAAAAGGTAATTCTATTAAATCTTTATATGAATCATCTTGAAGTTCCACATCAATTTCATGACTTGAGGATGATGTTCCCTGAAAGAACCTCTGAGTCTTCACAGCTATGGATGACTTAGGGGCTTCCTTAACTACCAAACCCTCAACTTTTTGAGAGGAAAGTGGGGTTTGAGCTAAGGTTCCCAAGTGATGCCTAACTATTTTACATATAGACTTGGATACACTTATGCTTTTGTTTGGAACTCGATCTTCATTGCTATCTGGCTCAAGATTCACCTCCATGGGAATCTACTCCTGAGAAGAGCTGGCTGGTGTGCTACCCATTTAAGGCTCATCCTATGAACTAGATTCTAAGTCTATATGGATAACATGTCTACTCACAGTTCTTTGGGACATATCTTCTATTGGGTGGCCAATAAAGAGGTTTTCATCCCTAGGGTGCCTCTCAGAGCCTCTTCCTCTTAGTTAGTAGGTCACATATGTTTGAATGGAGTAAAGAATTGTGGCTGGAATTTAATGTCATGCTTCACTTCCTCCTCTAAGTTTATTTTCGCTCCCTTTTATTTTCTATTTCATTTTCACTTATGTTTTCTTTTTTCCTTTTCTATTTCTTTTTCTTTTTCTTTTTCATTTTTTTTTTATTTTTAAACTTTCACCAAGTTCGTAAGAATAGACTTGTTGATTTTGAGGGAGGTAGTAAGCTGCATCCTCATATATGTCAACCTCGTGAACTATAAATAACTTGAGATCTCCTTTGACATAGTAGGTGATCCCAACTCTCATAAACTTCATTCACTAATGTAGATAGGAAGAAATTATGCTGTTCTCATGTATGCATAATCTCCCAAACAAATCGTTAAAAGATGTAGCCAAGTCTATAATATGAAACTTGGCTTCGGTCTTCCAATCATCTATCCATAAGGGCAACACTATGGAGCCTAAGGATTGTTCACCTCACATTTGGAGTGTGGATTCAATCTTTCCATCTTAGACTTAGGAGTGTTCTAGACACTAAGACTTCCCTAGTCATAAGACACTTCTAACAATTAGGTAAACAATTAACTTAAGACTAAAGACTTTGAAGGGTTAACTATAGGACTAGGTTATGCCTTAGGGGCTAGGATAATCCACCTACCCTACAACCCAAATACAATCCATGTTCACCTTCTCAAACCAAACTTCAAGTTTAGTTCAAACATAAAATTCAAATCTAAATCTTAACCCAAATTTCAAAACCAAATGATTGAAGCCCATGATCAAATACAAACTTGAAACATTTCCTAAGACATATGACCTATCCCATGGACTTAGCCAAATCTTAATTCAAATCAATCCAAAATCAATTAATTTTCTCATTATAATTTTATATCTTCAATCATCTTCTTAAATATAAATCAAATCTACATCCAAATGATCGAAAGTAAATCAACCTAAATCAAATTAAATCAAAACCCTTCTTAAGCCATATGACCTAACCCATGGACTTAGCCAAATATTAATCCAAATCAAGTCAAACTCAATTGTTTTTCTCACAAATCAATCATATTTTCAATCATATTCACAAATTTAAATAAAATATACATTTAAATCATCAAAACAAAGTCAAACCAAATCCAATTACCATGACAACTCCATTGACTTAGCCAAATTCCTTCATTCCAAAACCCAAATTGAATTGATTTTCTCATGAATCAATCATACATTCAATCATATTCATAAATATAAATGAAATCTACAATCATAAAGCTAAACCAAAATTGACCCAAGTCAAACCCAACTTAACCCTTTTCACTTAAAATGTTTAAATGAAATAAAACCCATTTGAACCCAAGCTAATTACAATTGAATTTATATATCAATCCCAAATCCATATATAAACTCAACTAAATCAAAGTCAACCCAAAATCAAGCAAACTAAACCAAATTGGTCCACTTGAAAATGGCCAATTTGACCAATTTGAGTTAATCCTACCCAAATTGGATTGAACCAAGCCCATCAAAACCTCTCATCATGATTATTGATCACCCTAGGTTGATCAATTATCACAAATTGTCAAACCAAGTCAACTTGGTCATTTGACCAAGTCAACCCTCAACCCATATGAACTAGCCAAATTGCAACCTAAGCTAAATCCCTTGAAACCAAAGATTCATTTCAAATCAAAATTAATATTTGAATATGACTTGGCCTTCAATTGAGTCAAACTAAACCCAATTGGCCCTCTTGACCCAAGTTGACCCAAATTGACCTAAAAGACCAAATTGGGTCAAATCAAAATATAAACCAAATTGATTGAAACCATGGCTCAAGTTCATTCCAAATTGATTATTGAACTTTACCAAAGCCATGATTGGACCAAATTGAACCCAATTGACATACTTAGCCCAAATTGACCTAAAGATTCAAGTTGTCCTAAACAAAACTAAATCCAAATTAATTGAAACTAAAGCCTAAAATCATCTTCAATTGGATAACTAAACCCAAACCAACACCTAACCTAAGCTAATTTGGCCAATTTGGTTAAATCGGTCAACTTAACCCATTTGGCCCAAATGAATTCAAATGAGCCAAAATAAAATCTAATCCAAACTGAACCAAACCAATTGAACCAAAACATCCTAAATGATCATATAAACTTGACCTAACCCTTGGTTTGACCCAATTTGACCTAAATGAGTCAAATTGAGCCAAACCTAACCAAATCAACTCCAATTAACTTGAAATTTGGGCAAACTCAGTTTTGGCTCTTTTCAAATCTACCCAAATTAAATCCAATGCCAAATGATCATTCTACCCTTGGGTCAAGGGCATCACATGAGACAAATCACCCATGTAAGAAGTCATTTTTAGTCCTTGGCTACTTGGTACTCTCCCAATGGTCCACCTAGGCACCTAAGACACAGCCCAACCAGACTAAAGGGGTGGTTGGGTCAGCCATGAACCATGGGGGGTTAAATCACCTCACCCTCCCCATTGGAGGATTTGAAACCCATAGGACACCCATGATTCCTCCTTGGCAGCCACCTCCACACCTTCAACCAATGAAGCCGAGCCAACTCACCACCTCCCTGCCACCCATGACTCCTTGAGATGGCTAGATGGCCACTAGAAGCTAAAGTCAATCCCACCATCCGATCAAGATGAAAGGGGTATACACCCCTTCATTTCCACACAAATACACCGAAAAATCATTCCTCAAAGCCCTAGTTACCCAAGATGAGCTGCTAGATCCATTTCCTATGCTCTCAAGCTAGTTCGTAGATTGAAAATTGCCATTCTCGTCCATCATGAAATAGGACTCTCCCATTTCTAACCTAACTTCCCCATTTCTCCATCAAACTCAAATTAACTTTGCATGCACCTTCCCTAGGCTTCGTCAAGTAAGAATGAATCATTTCCCAAGCTTCTCGAGCACCGGAGGTGGGACTTCGATCAAAACTAAGCTCCAAATCATTATTTTGTGGCCTTTCAAGTGGACGTCGAGGAATTGATCTAATTCCAGCTCAACAGGGATTTGTCTCCACTAGATAAAGCTTTATCAATCTTCGAGTCATCAGTCTTGAGCTCAAATGAGGTATGCTTCAAAAAATGATCCTTAGGAAAAAATGGGTTGGCGCTTTTTGAAGAAAACTTGCATCTCGTGTGATCTTGACCATTGGATCCCCTTTCATTGATGTCGTGAAGGTGTGGGATCATTTTAGAGTTGATTCGAGCTCAGCTAAGCTGGGATCAACTGAGCATTAGTGGACAAACTGCCTTCTCCCTCACTAGTTCGATGTTGGATCACACACCGTCCATTCAACGTGATCGAAACGGACTGTCGTGATAATTTTGCTAGATCGAGCTGATTTAATCTTATTAAGTTATGGGATTAATCGTAGTCGTCTGATTTTAGATCGGACCACAGACGAGAAAGCGCGTCCGTATCTGCCACATAGACATTGAGTTAGATAAGTTTTAATTAGCCATTCTCACGGTGCCACATGGAAATTGCGACGCGTCAGCATGTCACGTGGTGCCAACAAGATTAGGCTTTCATTAGGCTTAATTAATCATTTTTAATGGTTGAAACTTCTAAAAATCATAAAAACAACATATGGAAATAAACATAATTCAAATAAATACTCATTTTAATGGTATTTCACAGGATATTTAATGAAAAATGACTAATTTTGAATTGTAATTAGTGTTTAATTAAGTTTAATTATAAAATTTATTAGCATAATTACTTCTAAATTACTTAAGAAATTAATCCCAAATTTTGTGGATTAATTTAATGGGATGACCTCTGCCTGCCATGATTTGTTTGGGATTTATTGCCCACTTAATTAGGAAAATTGACTAATTAAACCTTAACTTCTCTTTTAAGTAAATTAATGATTAATTAATCCCATGAACAGTATTGAATTTGTTAATTAAGTTTATCAATGATTGTTCAGCAGTAAGAGAACTAAGGAATAGGGTTGAGACCCCTTTCCCTAAGTTTACTTCACCCTATTTTAAAATGAAATTAATTAAGATTTTAATTAATTAAATCACTTAATCAAATTGAAATCATAATTACATCATACCTTAATTAAATCATGGGGTAGATCAGTGCTTAATAACCCAAAGGAGTTTAATGAAATTATGTTTAGTCCACATGTGTGGAAAACCATAAGAGTAATAATTAAGTCTCTTAATCAAATTAACTATTAATCATGAGCCAATTAGGCCCCTTTTATTTCCTAGGATCATTACAAGTTTATTTTCTATGCATATTATCCTCTGTAAATCAAATCAAATCAAAAACTTAATTAATAAAGAAGCTTTGGTTTGCTTTAAATAATCTTATTTGATTTGATAGTCCTTATGAAGTAGTTTGGTTGAATGAATCACCTGCTTATATTTGATTGTCCTCTTTCCAATCATGTTTAATTTGGTATGTCTTTTGAATTCATGCATCCATTTTCAAAATCAAGTAAAATAAAATGGATTTCCTTTATGTAAGCTTACATGTGTTGATTTAATTCAATATATGCATGGCTATTATCACTATTAAATACTAATGTGTTTTTCAAAAGCTTATAAATGAAAAATAATATGTGTTATGACGCTAGTTATAAATACATAACAAATGCATATTCCTATAGCTTAAGTGCATGAATGTTGAGCTTTATTTGCTATATTGATGTGTTAATTTATATAAGATTGAATGGTAATTGGTATATAGTCTAGACATCCCGGGAACACGATGCTTTAGCTAACCCCAAGAAGGTCATTTGCTTACCTCACTTCCCTAGTTTGTTACTTGGTTGATGAAATCGAAAAGAAGAAATGTTGTATCTAAATTTGTTCTCTATTAAAAAAAACCCAAAAATCCTAAACCATAAACTAAAACTTGAACCCTAAACCTAAAACCTTAACCTTAAACCCTAAACCCTAAACCTAAAAACCCTAAACCCAAAACCCTAATCTCTAAACCATAAAACATACAACCTAAAACCGTAAACCCTAAACCCCAAACCATAAACCCTAAACTGAAAACCCAAAACCCTAAACCCTAAAAACTTAAAAACCTAAACCTAAACTAAATAAAACCTAAAAATAAAATAAATAAATAAACCTAGACCAAAATAAAATAAAAAAATAAAAAAATTAAAACCTAAACCTAAACCTAAAAATATTATAAAATAAAAAAATAAAAATTAAATTAAAATAAAATAAATAAAAACATAAACTAAATTAAAAAAATAAAATAAACCCATAAATGAAAAACCAAAATAAAATAAAAACTAAATGTAAAATAAAAATAAAATAAACTTAAAATATAATAAAGTAAAAACTAAATAAAAACCTAAACCAAAAAATAAACAAAAAATAAATAAATAATATAACATAAACCTTACTAAAAAAACCTAAACCTAAAATAATCAAAACAAAATAAAACATAAACGTAAACTAAAATAAATAAAACCTAAACATAAACCTAAAATAAACTAAACCTAACCTCTAAACTAAATAAAATAAAATAAATTAAACATAAACCTAAACCTAAACAAAAAAACAAAAATAAACCTAAAATAAAAAAATAAAATAGAAACGTAAACCTAAACCTAAAAATAAAAAATAAAACATAAACCTAAAAAATAAAATAAAAAAATATAAATAAAAAATATAAACCTAAACCTAAACCTAAAAAATAAACAAAAATAGAAATCCTAAACTAAAATAATAAAATAAAAAATAAATAAATAAATAAATAAAAAAATAAAAAAATAAAAAATAAAATAAAATAAATAAATAAAACCTAAAACTAATCTAAACCCTAAACCCTAAACCCTAAACCTAAATCATAAACCCTAAACCCTAAAACTAATCCTAAATGAACCCTAAACCTATAAACCTAAACATACAACCTTAAATGCTAAACTCTAAGCCCTAAACTAACCCTAAACCCTAAACCCTAAATCCTAAACCCTAAACCCTAAACCCTAACCCTAAACCTAAACCCTAAACCCTATTTCCTAAACCATAAACCCTAAAACCCTAAACCATAAACCCTAAAATAACCCTAAACCCAAAACCTTAAACCCTAAAAACCCTAAACCTTAAAGCTTAAACCCTAAACCCTAAGCTAAAAAAATGTAAACTTAAAATACATAAAAAATAAACATAAACCTTTAAAATAAATAAAACCTAAACCTAAACCAAAAATAAACTAAACCTAAACCCTAAACTAAATAAAATAAAATAAACTAAAATAAACCTAAACTTAAACTAAAAAACTTAAAATAAACCTAAAATAAAACCTTAAAACCTAAAAGCTAAAAAAATAAAATAAAAACCTAAACCTAAACCTAAAAAATTTAATAAAAATAAAACTAAACCAAAAAATAAACATAAACCTAAAAAATAAACTAAAATAAATAAACCTAGAATAAATAAACTGAACTAAATGAACATAAAAAAATGTAAATAATAATAAAAAATAAAATAGACTAAAATAAATAAAAAAACAAACTAAATAAACTAAATAAACATAATCCTACTGGTATACTTAATTTTAAAAAAAAACCCCTAAAACCTAAACCCTAAATCATAATCTTTAATTCCTAAATACTAAACCCTAAACCTTAAAATTAACCCTAAACCGATAACCCTAAACCCTAAACCCTAAAAACTCCTAAACCCTAAACTAACCCTAAATCCTAACCCCTAAACCCTAAATCTTAAATCCTAAATCCTAAACCCTAACCCTAACCATAAACTAATTAATTTTTAATTTTATAATGACGAGATACAATTCATATGTGGTTTGGCCAAACTCCAAAACTAGCCTACGTCCATGCCTAACCACCCCTGGCTAGGAATCCACTAAATTGAACTAGCTTACAAATAGTACTCTCCTATAACGGGGCGAGTACAACCCCTACAATAATATGTACTCTCCTACAAAGGGGCGAGTACAACCATAATATAAATTTTACAGCACAAAAAGAAAAATACAAAATAATAAATTTTGATAAAATAAATCTCTCACAAATATACTAAGCTATCCAATTCAAAAAATGATCACTTACAACATAAAAATTTTGGCAAGATAAAATGCTCACTTAATATTCATAAGAAATAATAAAATAAATATCTTAAAGTGATCTTACTAAGATGTTTATGTTATTACAATTTGTAGACTAATATAAAAATTATTTAAAAATAAATTCACAATATTCTTTTGCTCAATAAAATAAATTTCAGCAAGGAATAAACTTTTTTATTTTAACCAAAAAGATTCTTTTAAATAAAGCTAATGATCATAAAATACTTAAATAAAATGAGTATATGATAGATCTAAGAAGGCTAGTAAGCTTTTAATTAAAAAGGGAGATATAGCAAATATGAAAATAATTTCAGCACAATAATTTATTTTAAAATGCTTAAAATATACTTCTAAAATAGATCTAAGAATAATTGATCTTTCAAAATAAGACTAGTGAAGAAATTTTTCAAGAAACCAAAAGAAATTTGTAAGAAGTTAAAAATTTCAACAAGTTGAAATAGAGCTTAAAAACTATCATAAGAACTTTGCACAAAAAAATGATTGAGAAACTTTGATGTGAAAAATAATGTCAAAAGACTAATCCACCAAAAAGTATAAATTGGAAAGGATAAATAGATGGTGAAAATAGCATGAACAACTAAAAAGGATTAAGATCAAGAAAACAAACTCAGGTAATTTGAGAAAGCTTGCTTAGTTGAAGATGTTGAAGCTTCCAAACTAAGGATTTGATCTTGCAATATTTGGAGAACACTTGGAAGGAAAATCTAAGACATTTTCTCTTAGATTTGTTGGAGGGATTTTGAATATTGAATGAGGAATGCTTTCATGATGAGAATGAGGGCTATTTATAGGCAAGAAAGTCATTTTGAATTATTTCAAAAAAATATATATTATTCTAACATCATGATATCATCTAATAATTTAATATCAATAAAAATATAATTAATGTTAAATAAATATTAAATTTAAGCAGCCAAAATTCGGCTATTCACATTGGCAAGTCAAAAATAATCAAATATGACTCTTAATATATTCAAAGCATGTAACATGCATTCATTATTAAAATCAACTAATGTTTGAAAAGTCATAATTAATTCAATTTTAATCAAACGTGGGTCATGTAACCTATCACATTAAAGGAAAAAAAATCCAAGGAATCCGTTGGATATGAAATCTCATATAAATTCCTTGATTATAAAATGACTTTGGCAAAAATACAAAATTTCACATATTTTTGTTAATTTTGAAATATGATATTTAAATATTATGATATGATTTATATATAATCATACATATGTTAGTTATCATATAACCTTTAAATTAAATTATAATATTTAATTAAATTAATTAAATAAAATAATTACACTTAATAGTCAAAATTTATTATCATTTATTATTTTGACAATTCAAATGCTATGCACGAAACATATAATTGAATGCTAATTAGATAGAGATTTATATAAATTAACCTCATTAAAATAATATGTTAAGTTGTGAGCAAATTGATTCATGCCAATGAACTCATATGAATTTCTAAGATAGTTATAAATGCATATAACATAAAATATTGTATCTTGAGCTTAACATTATCCATTTTGTTCTATCTTTCATTCTTCTACTCTTGCAATTTCCTCAAACATATTGTGAGATGTATTGGATATGTAATTAGCAATTGATATATCTGAAACACATAAAAACATTCATTAGAATAACCAAACATTCGTTTATTATCTTCAAAATTGATCGGATTGAACATGAGGATCATTAAGCCAACATACCCTAAACCTTAAACCCTAAACCCTAAAACCCTAAACCCTAAACCCTAAACCCTAAACTAAACCTAAACCCAAAGCTAACCCGAAACCCTAAACCCTAAACAGTAAACCCTAAACCCTAACCCTAAATCTTAAACCCAAAAACCCTAAACCCTAAAACTTTAAACCTTAAACCCTAAACCCTAAAAAATTTAAAACTTAAACTTAAAGTAAATTAAACATAAAAATAAAATAAATAAATAAATTAAAACCTAAACAAAATAAATAAAATAAAATAAAATAAAAATGTAAACTAAAACCAAAACCTAAACCTAAAAATAAAATAAAATAAACTAAAATAAAATAATAAAACCTAAACTAAACTAAAAATTAAAGTAAACCTAAGAATAAAAAATATAAATAAAAAAAAACTAAACGTAAAATAAAAATAAAATAAAAGCTAAATAAAAACCTAAACCTAAAAAATAAATCATAAAATAAAGCCTAAAAATAAATAAAAAATAAAACCTAAACCATAAACTAAATAACCTAAACTTAAATTTAAAATAAAATAAACATAAACCAAAATTAAACTAAACTGAACTAAAATAAAAAAAACCTAAGCTTAAACCTAAAATAAACTAAACCAAAACTTAACCTAAACTAAATAAAATAAAATAAACCTAAACCTAAACTGAAAAGTAAAACTTTAAAATGAATCTAAAACTTAATCCTAAAAAAATAAAATATAAACCTACACCTAAGCCTAAAAAATAAAATAAAACCTAAAAAATAAAATAAAAATAAAACTCAACTAAAAATAAACCTAAACCAAAATAAAAAATAAAACCTAAACTAAAATAAATAATCCTAAAATAAATAAACTAAAATAAATAAAATAAAAAATTAACCTAAATAAAAATAAAAATAAAATAAACTCAAAGAAATAATAAGTAAACTAAATAAAATTAAACCTACTAGTTTAATAATTTTAAAAAAAAATCCTAAAACCTAAATCATAAACCTTAAACACTAAACCCTAAAACTAACCTTAAACCCTAAACCCTAAACCTACAACCCTAAACCTTAAACCCTAAACCCTAAACCTTAATGCCATAAACCATAAACCCTAAACCCTAAACCTTAAACCCTAAATCGTAAAATCTACAACCCTAAACCCTAAACCCTAAATTAACCCTAAACTCTAAACCATAAACTAACTCTAAACATTAAAAATAAGGCAAAACCTTGGCGGCAAGAACATCACCATTAACTAGGCTTAGTCTAGATCTAGAAGAGGCGAGGTGGCTATTATAGGGGGGGATCCAAGGTGCTTGGGGTTATGAAGGTTTGAGGTGGTTATTGAGGAGAGGAGCAACTAAACTTGTGGTGGTGGTGGAGGGAGAGATCGGGGATATGATGGAGGATCCTACACTCGAGACGGGGTGGTTCATAAGAGAAACGATGAATGTCGATCGATCTCGCTTATGAACCGTGTCTTTAAGCGTAGAAATGGTTGTACTTATCTAGGATTTTTGATTCGCTCTATGGGTGCTCATTTTTGATCTATGTCATCACTTGTGTCTTAGAAAACTTGGGGTGCTAATTGGTTGATGAAATCGAAAAGAAGAAATGTTGAATCTGAATTTTTTCTATATTAAGAAAAAACCTTAAACCCTAAACCTATAACCTAAACCCTAAAATTTAAACTCTAAACCCTAAACAAACCCTAAACCCTAAACTCTAAACCCTAAAAAGCTAAAAACCTAAACTTAAATTAAATAGAATAAAAAAATAAAATAAAATAAAAACATACTAAAACCTAAACTTAAACCTAAACTTAAAACTAAAAAGAAAATGAAATAAAAAATTCAAACTAAAATAAAATAAAATAAATAAAAACCTAACCTAAACTATAAAATAAAAAACCTAAATAAAATAAAAACCAAAACTAAAATAAAAAATAAAATAAACCTAAACTAAAATAAGGTAAAAACTAAATAAAAACCTAAACTTAAAAATAAACCTAAAAATAAAACCTAAAAATAAATAAAAAATAAAACCTAAACCCTAAACTAAAAAAATCATAAACCTAAAATAAAAATAAATTAAACAAAATAAAATAAACTTAATCCTAAACTAAAATAAACTAAACAAAAATAAATAAAACCTAAACCTAAACATAAAATAAATTAAACCTAAATTAAATAAAATGAAGTAAACTAAAAATAAACATAAACCTAAACTAAAAAATAAATCCAAATATTATACCTAAAATGAAAAACTAAAACTTAAACCTAAAAAAATAAAATAAAAAATTAAATCTAAACCTAAAAATAAAAAAATAAATATAAACCTATAAAATAAAATAAAAATAAAGCTCAACTAAAAAAAAACATAAACCTAAAAAATAAACTAAAATAAAATATTTAAATTAAAATAAATAAACCTAAAATATATAGACTAAACTAAATAAAAAATAAACATAAATAAAAATAAAAAGTAAAATAAACTCACATAAATAAGAAATAAACTAAATAAACTTAAACCTACTGGTTTATTGAATTTTTTTTAAAAAAGCCTATACCCGAAATACTAAACCATAAACATTAAACCTTAAACCCTTAAACTATCACTAAACCCTAAAACCTAAACTTTAAATCTACAACCCTAAACCTACAACCTTAAACCCTAAACCTTAAACCCTAAAACCCTAAAGCCTAAACCCTAAATCATAAAACCCCTAAACCCTAATCCCTAAACCCGAAACTAACCCTAAACCTTAAACCAACCCTAAACCCTAAACTCTAAACTAACCATAAACTCTAAGAAAGGGCAGAACCTTGACGACAAGAACATCACTGTCAACTATGCTTAGTCTAGATTTGGTAGTTGAGGTGAAGGTGGAGGCGGTGGTTATCGCAATGGTGGTGGGGGTTCTGTAGGTGCTGGTGGATATGGAGGTGGTGGTCAGAGTAGTGGTTGTTATGTTGGTGAGGGGAGTAATAGAGGTTACAGTCGTGGTGGTGGTGGAGGGATAGATCAAGGATGTGATGGTGGTATCATTTTTGATGGTGCTCATTTGTTCTATTGGTGATCATTTTTAGGGTTTATCTCATCACTTATGTCTTCGTAAACTTGGGGTGCTACCTGGATGATGAAATCAAAAAGAAGAAATGTTGAATCTGAGTTCATTCTTTGTTTAAAAAAAACCTTAAACCCTAAACCATAAACCCTAAACCCTAAACTAAAACTTAAACCCAAAACCTACAACCGAAACCCTAAAACATAAACCTTAAACCCTAAACCCCAAACCCCAAACCCAAAACCCTAAAAAGCTAAAAACCTATGCATGCTCATTTTTTATTTATGTTGTAGCTTGTGTCTTAGAAAACTTGGTGTGTTACTTGGTTGATGAAATAAAAATCGAAATGCTGAATCTAAAATTGTACTCTATTAATTAGAAAAAACTAAAAACCCAAAACCCTAAACTAAACACTGAATCCTAAACCTAAAACATAAACACTAAACCCAAAATCCTAAAAAAATAAAATAAAAAGAATAAATGACTAAAAAATATACCTAAAAATAAATAGAAAATAAAGCATAAACATTAAACTAAAAAAAACCTATCCCTAAAATAAACAAAATGAAATAAACCTAAACCTAAACTAAACTAAAATAAATAAAACCTAAACTTAAACTAAAAATAAACTAAACCTAAACCCTAAACTAAATAAAGTAATATAATCTAAAAATAATCCTAAACTAAAAGATAAAACCTAAAAATAAACCTACAATAAAAACCTAAATCCTTAAAAAAATAAAATAAAACCCAAAACTAACCTTAAAAATAAAAAATAAAAAATAAAACCTAAACCTAAAAAATAAAATAAAAATAAAACTAAACTATTAAATAAACATAAACCTAAACCTAAACCTAAAAAATAACCTAAAATAAGAAACCTAAACTAAAATAAATAAACCAAAAATAAATAAAATAAACCAAATAAAAATAAAATATAATTCTAATTTAAAATAAAAAAATAAATTAAATTAGATAAAAAAATAAACTAAATAAACTAAAAAAAGCCTAAACCTTAAAGCATACAGCCTAAACCGAAAATCCTAAACCCTAAACCCTAAACCCTAAAACTGACCCTGAACCCTGAACCCTAAACCCTGAACCTACAACCCTAAACCCTAAACTTTAAACCCTAAATCTTAAAAGACCTTAAACTCTAAACCCTAAACCCTAAACCCTAAACTAACCCTAATCCATAAACCCTAAACCCTAAACATTAAACCTTAAAATTTAAACCCTAAACCCTAAACCCTAAGTTCTAACCCTAACCTTAAACCATAAACCCTAAACCCTAAAACCCTAAACACCAAACCATATACAAATCCTAAGCCATGAACCCTAAACCATGAAAACCCTAAAGCCTAATCACTAAACTTTAAACCCTAAACTCTAAGCTAAACCTAAATCTTAAACCCTAGACCTTAAAAATCCTAAACCCTAAAACCTAAAAACTAAACCTTAAACCCTAAACCATCAAACCCTAAACCCTCAACCATATACCCTAAACACCTAAAAATCTAAAACTAAATAAATAAAATCTAAAGATAAAATAAATAAAAAATCTTAAACCCACATAATATTAATAAATAAAATAAAATAAAAGCCTAAACTAAAACCTAAACCTAAACCTAAAAACAAAATGAAATAAAAATAACAAAAAAAACTAAAATAAAATAAATATTAACTAAAACTAAAGTAAAAAAAATAAAATAAACCAAAGAATAAAAAAGCTAAATAAAATAAAAATTTAATATAAAATAAAAATAAAATAAACTTAAAATAAAAAATAAATAAAAACATAAACTTAAAAATTAAACCTGAAAGTAAAACTTAAAAATAAATAAAAAATAAAACCCAAACTCTAAACTAAAATTAAAAACTTAACCAAAAATAAAAATAAAATAAACAAAATAAAATAAACTTAAACATAAACTAAAATAAACTAAAATGAAATATATAAAACCTAAACATAAATTTAAAATAAACTAAACCTAAACCCTAAACAAATTATAATAAAATAAACTAAAAATAAACCTAAACAAAAAATAAAACCTAAAAGTAAACCTAAACAAAAAACATAACCTAAACCCTAAACTCTAAACCCTAAAATGCTAAAACCTTAAACCTAAACTAAATAAAACCTAAATATAAAATAAATGAAAAAACCCTAAACCTAAAAAAGAAAATAAAAAATAAAAACTAAACTAAAATAAAATAAATAAAAACATAAACTAAACTAAAAAATAGAAAACCTAAATAAAATAAAAACTAAACCTAAAATTTTTAAAAAATAACTTAAAATAAAATAAATTAAAATAAAATAAAAACTAAATAAAAACATAAACATAAAAAATAAATCTAAAAATAAAACCTAAAACCAAATAAAAAATAAAACTTAAGTACTAAACTAAAAAATACTTAAAACCAAAATAAAAATAAAATAAACCTACACCTAAACTAAAATAATCTAAACTAAAATAAATAATACCAACCACTAAACATAAAATAAACTAAACCTAAATCTAAACCTAAACTAAATAAAATAAACTAAAAAAAAACCTAAACTAAAACTAAAAACTATTACCTAAAAATAAACCTAAAATAAAAACCTATATCCTAAACCTAAGAAAATAAAATAAAAACCTAAACCTAAACCAAAAAAGTAAAATAAAAATAAAACTCAACTAAAAAAAAAACCTAAACCTAAAACTAAACCTAAAATATTAACTAAAATAAAAAACCTAAACTAAAAAAATAAACCTAAAATAAATAAGCTAAATTAAGGAAAAATAAAAAAGAAACCTAAATAAAATAAATAAACTAAAATAAATTAAAAAAATAAACTAAATAAACCTAAAACTACCAATTTACTTAATTAAGGAAAAACACTAAACCCAAAATCCTAAACCCTAAACCCTAAACCTATAACCCCTAACCCTAAACCTTAAAAAACCCTAAACCCTAATTCTAAACCCTAAACCTAAAAAGCATAAACCATAAAATCCTAAACCCTTACCCGTAAAGCCTACACCCTAAACCTTAAACCCTAACTCTAAACCTTAAACCTAAACCCTAACCTTAAAACCTAAACTTAAACCTAAAGTAACTAAATAAATGAAAAAAAACCTAAACCCTAAAACCTAATAAACCTAAACCTAAACCTAAAGCCAAAGAATAAGAAGAACCTTCACAGAAGGAACATTACTGTCAACAAGGCTTAGTCTAGATCTGGCGGTGGAGGCGAAGGTGGAGGCGACGGTTATCATAGTGATGGTGGGGGATCTTGAGGTGCTTGTGGATATGGAGGTGGTGGTCGGAGCAGTGATGTTTGTTGAGTTGGGAGGAGTGAGAGAGGTTACAATCGGGGTGCTGGTAGAGGGAGAGATTAGGGATATAATGGTGGATCGAGCTACTCGAGTGGCTAGGGTGATTCTGATGGGAACTAAAGAAACTGAAGAACGGCCGTTCCAATCTGCTACTTATGGAAATGTGTCTTTATAGTAGAGACAGTTCTAGTTATCTAGGGTTTTTGATTTGCTCTATGAGTGTTCATTTTTTATCTATGTATTCATTTGTGTCTTAAAAAACTTGGTGTGTTACTTAGTTGGTTGAACTGAAAAGAAGAAATGTTGAATCTAAATTTTTTCTCTGTTTAAAAAAAAACCAAAAACTCCAAACCCTAAACTAAAACCTAAACCCTTGACCTAAAAACCTAAACCCTAGACCCTGAACCGTAAACCCTAAACCCTAAAAACCCTAAAACCTAAACCCTAAACCTTAAAAAACCTTAAACCCTAAGCCCTAAACCCTAAACCCTAAAACCTAACCCTAAACCTTAAACCCTAAACCCTCAATTAACCCTAAACACTTAACCCTAAAAAAGCTAAAAAGCTAAACCCAAACTAAATAAAACCTAAAAAGGAAATAAATAAAAAACTAAACAAAAAAAACTAAAATAAAAGCCTAAATTAAAATCATAACCTAAACCTAAACCTAAAAGAAAAATAAAAAAAATAAAAATTAAACTAAAATAAAATAAATAAAAACCTAATCTAAACAGAAAATAATAAAAAATGTATATAAAATAAAAATAAAACCTAAAATAAAAATAAAATAAACCTAAAATAGAATAATATAAAAACTAAATAAAAACTTAAACCTAAAGAATAAACCTAAAAATAAAACTTAATGATAAATAAACAATAAAATCTAAACCCTAAATTAAGGAAAAACTTAAAATTAAAATAAAAATATAAATAAACCTAAACCTAAACTAAAATAAACTAATATAATATAAATAAAACCTAATCCTAAAGCTAAAATAAACTAAACCTAAACCTAAACTTAAACCCTAAATAAAATAAAATAAACTAAAAATAAACTTAAACCTAAACTAAAAAATTAAACCTTAAATTAAACTTAAAAAAAATTCTATATTCTAAACCTAAAAAAAATAAAATAAAAATCTAAACCTAGACTTAAAAATAAAAATAAAACCTAAACCTAAAAAATAAAATAAAAATAAAAATAAACTAAAAGATAAACCTAAACCTAAAAAATAAACTAAAATAAAATAAATAAGGAAAACAACAACAACAACAGCAACAACGATAACAACAAGCCATTATCCCACTAACTGAGATCGGCTACATGAATCCTTTGTCTCCATTTTGACCTATTATGCATAAATTCTCATTCAATTCAAGTATACTAAGTTCATTTTTTATACATCTTAACCATGTCTTTTTAGGTCTACCTCTACCTTCCTTAACAAAAGGCTATTCTAATGCATCTACTCTCCTAACCGGGTCATTGGATGGCCAACGCTTTATGTGGCCAAACCATCTAAGGTGACGCTCTTAAATTTTATCTACCATTAGAGCTACTCTAACTTTATCTACCACTAGAGCTACTCCAACACTTTATGTGGCCTTAATATTTTGCTTTTATCTCAAAGAGTAAAGCCACTCATCCACCTAAGCATCCTCATCTTTGCAACACTTAACTTAGTCTCATGCTTCTCTTTTATTAGCCAACATTCTACACCATAAATCATTGCAGGTCTTACCTCCATTTTATAAAATTTTCCCTTAAGTTTAAGTGGTACTTTTCTATCACACAACAAGCTAGATGCATTCCTAGAACATTCACATTTTGCATTTTAATGACTTATTCACCTAATGTCACAACACTGCACTATAACTTCTAGAACTAAAATTACACTCCAAAAATAAACTAAATTAAAAAAAATAAAAAATAATCCTAAATAAAAAATAAACTAAAAGAAATAATAAATAAACTAAATCAACTAAATAAATCTAAACCTACTAATTTACTTCACTTTAAAAAAATTAAAGAAAACCCTAACCCTAAACCCTAAACCTTAAAAGTAACCCTAAACCCTAAACCTTGAACCCTAAACCTACAACCCTAAACCCTAAACCCTAAACTTTAAAACTCTAAAACCCTAAATCCTTTACCCTAAACCCTAAACCATAAACCCTAAAACCTAAACCCTAAACCCTAAATCCTAAAACCTACAACCCTAAACCCTAAACCCTAAATCCCAAACCTAAAACACTAAACCCTAAACCATAAAAACTAAAAACTAAAACCTAAACTAAATAAAACCTAAAAATAAAATAAATAAAAAACATAAACCTAAGTAAAATAAAATAAAATAAAAACCTAAACTATAACATAAAGGTAAACATAAATGTAAAAAGAAAAAAAAACTAAATTAAAATAAAATAAATTAAAACCTAAACTAAACCAAAAAATAAAATAAACCTATAAATAAAAAACATAAATAAAATAAAAGCTAAACATAAAATAAAAATAAAATAAACCTAAAATAAAATAAAATAAAATAAAACCTAAATAAAAACCTAAACCTAAAAAATAAAACTAAAAATAAAACCTAAAAATAAATAAAAGTAAAACCTAAACCCTAAACTAAAAAAAACCAAAACCTAAAATAAACAAAATAAAATAAACTTAAACCTAAACTAAAATAAACTAAACTAAAATAAATCAAACCTAAACCTAAACTTAAAATAAACTAAATTTAAGCCCTAAACTAAATAAGATAAAATAAACAAAAATAAACATAAACTTAATCTAAAAATTAAAGCCTAAAAACAAACCTAAACTAAAAACCTAAAACCTAAACCAAAAAAATGAAATAAAAACCTAAACCTAAACATAAAAATAAAAAATAAAACCTAAACCTAAAAAATAAAATAAAAATAAAACTAAAGTGAAAAAATAAACCAAAACTAAACTAAAAAATAAATCTAAACCTAAACATAAACATAAAAAATAAACTAAAATAAAAAACCTAAAATAAGTAAACTAAACTAAATAAAAATAAAAATAAACCAAAATAAAAATAAAAGTAAAATGAACTAAAATAAATAAAACATAATCTAAATAAACATGAACCTACCAATTTACTTAATTTTAAAAAATTAAAAATTAAAATTAATAAAAAACATAATTTGTGAACCCTAAACCCTAAAACTAACCCTAAACACTAAATCCTAAACCCTAAATTTTAAACCCTAAACCCTAAACCCTCAACCCTACAACCCTAAATCCTAAACCCTAAACCTTAAACACTAAACCCTAAACCTAATAAAAAATAAAATAAAATGGAAACTGAAGCTTAAAATAAATATATTAAACTAAAAAGGAAATAAACTAAAATAAAAACTTAAATAAAATAAATAAATAAAATAAACTAAATAAAAAAATAAAAATAAACTTAAATAATATAAAGATAAACTAAAATAAACAAACTATCGGTTTATAATTTAAAAAATCTAAACCACAGACTAAAATTGCTAGACACTAATTAATACAAACCTAAACCCTAAACTAAAATTAAAACTAAGTAATAAAAAAAAATAAACTAAACCAAAACTAAAACTAAACCCTTTAACTAAAACTAAAACGAAAATTAAAACTAAACTAAAACTAAAACAAAATTAATACTAAACTTTAAAACTAAAACCTTTAAAAAAAACTAAACCAATAATAAAATCAAACTCCTCTAAAACTATAATTAATGTCTAATTAAGAAACATAAAACCTAAATAATATTTAATAAATTAATAAACTAACAAACTAGCACCCTAAAACTAAAACTAAATCTAAATCCTAAAAAAATTAAAATTAATAAAACTAATAAAAAAAACATAAAAACCTAACTAATAAAACTAAAAAATCCTAAACTTATAACCCCCTCCCTCCCAACTAATAAAAAAAAACTAAAATAAAATAAAAAATAAATAAAACTAAATAAACAATAAACCCTAAAACTACACTAATAAAAGAAACAAAAATAAAACTGTAACTAAAAAAATAAACAAAACACATAAATCTCCTCCACCCAAAACTAAACTAAACACTAATAACTAAACTAAAAATAAAAACTATAAATAATAAATAACTAAAACAAAACTAATAAAAAAACCTAAATCCCTAAATCTAAAAAACTAACTAAACTAAACTAATAATTAAAATCCCCTAAACCCATCACGTGGCCCCTTCCCATCCCGAGCTTTGGCAATTCTTGAATCCCTTTTCTTTTCGTTCTCTTTCTCGGTGTTGTAGGTTGGTTTTCCAAAAATTTCTTTTGATTTGGCTTCGGATCTTCTGCCTTAGGCCGATCCTTATTTGGTTCTTAAGTGGTGCCATTTTCCTATTGGCTTAATGCGCCTCATGTTCAATCTGATCAATTCGGCGATAATGAATATTGGATAATCTAATGAATGTTTTATGCATTTGAAAGATAGATCAAAATGGATAATGTGAAGCTCAAGATACAATATTTTAGGTTATATGCATTTATAACTATCTTAGAAATTCATTTGAGTTCATTGGCATGAATCAATTTGCTTACAAATTAACATATTATTTTAATGAGGTTAATTTACATAAATCTCTATTTAATTAACATTTAATTATATGTTTCATAGATAGCATTTGAACTGTCAAAATAATAATTGATAATAAATTATGACTATTAAGTGTAATTATTTTATTTACTTAATATGATTAAATATTTTAATTTAATTGGAAGGTTACATGATAACTAACATATGTATGATTATATTTAAATTACATCATAGTATTTAAATATCATATTTCAAATTTAACAAAAATATGTGAAATTTTGTATTTTAGCTAAAGTCATTTTATAATCAAAGAATTTATATCTGATTTAATCTCCAATGAATTCCTTGGATTTTTTCCTTTAATTTGATAGGTTACATGGAACATATTTAATTTAAATTGAAATTACTATGATGTTTCAAACATTAGCTGGTTTTAATATGAATGCATGTTACATGCTTTGACTATATTAAGAGCCATATTTGATTATTTTTGACTTGCCCATGTGAATAGCCAAATTTTTGCTGCTTGAATTTAATATTTATTTAATATAAATTATATTTTTATTGAATATTAAATTATTAGATGATAACATGATGTTAGAATAATATATTATTTTGAAATAATTCAAAATGACCTTGCGTATAAATTGCCCACATTTTCTTCATGAAAGCATTCCTCATTCAAATTTAAAAACCAAACAGCAAATTTAAGAGAAAATTTCTTAGATTTTCCTTCCAAGTGCTCTCCAAATATTGCAAGGTCAAATCCTTGGTGTTGAAGCTTCAACATCTTCAACTAATAAGCAAGCTTTCTCAAATTACTTGAGAGTTTGTTTTCTTGATCTTAATCCTTTTTTAGTTGTTCATGTTATTTTCACCATCTATTTATTATTTCCAATTTATACTTTTTGTTGGATATGTCTTTGGACATTATTTTTCACATCAAAGTTTCTCAATCATTTTTTTGTGAAAAACTCTTGTGATAGCTTGTAAGATCTATTTTAACTTGTTGAAAATTTTAACTTCCAATAAATTCCTTCTAGTTTCTTGAAATATTTCTTCATTAGCCTTATTTTGAAAGATCATTTATTCTTAGATCAATTTTAGAAGTATATTATAAGGATTTCAAATTAATTTATTGTGTAGAAATTATTTTCATATTTTTTAGATATATTTTTTTTAGTTAAAAGCTTACTAGCCAACTTAGATCTATCATATACTAATTTTATTTAAGTATTTTGTGATCATTTGAATTATTTGAAAGCATCCTTTTGGTTAAAATATAATAAATTATTCTTGAAATTTATTTTATTGTGCAAAAAAGATGAATTTATTTTGAAATCATTTTTATATTAGTCTCCAAATTATAATAACATAAACATCTTAGTAAGATTACTTTAAGATATTTATTTTATTATTTCTTATCAATATTAAGTGAGCATTTATCTTGCCAAAATTTTTATGTTGTAAGTGATCGTTTATAATTTGTGAGATCATTTTTTGAATTGGATAGCTTGGTATATTTGTGAGAGATTTATTTTATCAAAATTTATTATTTTGTACTTTTCTTTTTTTTTTTTTAAATTTATATTGTGGTTGTCCTTGCCCCCTTATAGGAGAGTATTATTTGTCAGCTATTTTGCATTTAGTAGATTCCTAGCTAGGGGGTAGCTAGGCTAGTTTGGCCGAACATAAAAATTGTGTTCCTATTGTCTCTCTTTAGTTTATTCTATTTTTGTTTTTGTTGCATTAATAATTATGACTTTTCATTATAAAATCAAAAATTAATTTTCTATTAAAATTTAGATTTAACTTTTAAAATTTTTAATATCTCCCAATTCAACCCCCCCTCTTGGGTGCTATAGTGACTCACATTGCCATGGTATCGGGTTCTATACTTAGGAGAACCAAATGCTCTTTATTTTGACTTTCATTCTTTGGAATAGCTAAACCTTTTGCCTCTAAATCCTTCAAATATGCCTTATCTGGTAAGGATTCTTCAACTTCTTCTGATCTTTCTTTAAACCTAGTTCATACAACCTTCAAATGTGTTCCAGCTATTGTGTGCTCTAACTTGGATACTGAAAAACTAGTTGAGCCTTATGCAGATACTTTGATTGGAAAATTTTCTTTTCGACATCTTAGTATTGAAGAAATTTAGTTTATCTATCATGATTTGAATCTTTCTGGTGTTTTTTTGATTGGTTTACTAGATGGTATACAAGTGTTGATTAAATTATCTAATGACCTTGATTATAGTCCTATCTTTGCTCTCCAATCTTACTAGGCTAAAAATTGTCAAATGTGTATTCTTAAATGGACTCCATTTTTATGACATTAAAAAGGAATCTCCTATAGCATCAGTTTGGTTATCTTTACCTAATCTTTGGGTTCACTTTGTTATTTTTCAATTCTTGCATGTTGTGAGGTCTATTTTGGTAGAGCCTTGCAAATCAGTCAAGCAACCGCAACCAAATCTAGGCCATCGATTGCTCGCATCCTTGTTAAAATTGATGTAACAAAGAAATTTCCTAAGGAGGTTCAGAAAAATAAGGATATTTCCATTAGGTCGAGTTTTAAAATCTCCCTTCTTTCTACAATCGCAAAACTCATGGCCATGATGTATCAAAATGTTTTGTTATTCAACAACATCTTCGAAAGAAAGTGGTTAAAGATCTTAAGGTTGTTGGAAAAATTGGAGATTTATAAAGTGATAAAAGAAATTCTACTTTAAATGAAAGCGATAATGGTGTTGCGAATGAAATTGCTGATGTTTCTAATGATGTTCTTAATGTTTCTAATGTTGTTCCCATTGTAAGTAGTAGTGATAAGCTTGTTAAAAATGCTTCTATAACTATTTTGGAGAGTTATCAGGTTTTGACAGATAATATTTCTGATATTCCTGAAAATTTGCAAATGGATGATTTTCATATTTTAGTTTTTGATTCTAAGGAGATTTGTGATAAAGTTGTTGAAACACTTATAGAAAATGTTTCTCTTATTTCACCTCAGAAATCTTTAAAAGAAAATCTTATTTTATCTTCTTTGAATTTAGGCAAGAATGATGGTATGGAGCTTGTTGATAATGTGCATCCAAGTGTTTATTTGTTTAGTAAATTTTTTCTGCCCTTTCTTTAACTATTATTCTGGATGGTATTTTGCGTAGTGATAATTATCATTTAATGGAGAAACAGGATTTATCTTATTGTCAAATGGGATCTTCTCTTAAATCTATTGTAAATAATGATGACAAAAAATGTTCTAATGATCAATCCATGGAGAATGAGACCAATTTTCAAAAACAAATTTCTAAAAGAAAAAATATTTTAAAATGTCTCCACCTAGAGTTTCTAGATATACTCTATCTTTTTCATCTTCTTTGCCTAATAAAAAATAATGTTTAATTTTCTTATTTGGAATATGAGGGGCATTTGAACTCTTGCTATTAGAAATAGAATTAGGAATCTTTGTAGAATTTCTAATGTTGGTTTCTTGGTTATTCTTGAACCTCTCATTTTTTCTACTAAAATAATGCATGCGGCTAGGATGATTGGTTTTAGCAATTTTTATTTAAATAACAATAATAAGATTTGGTTATTTTGGAATAATTCTCTTTCTATTAATGTTATTAATGATTTTCATCAGGTTATCAATGTGGATATTTTCATTTGGTTATTATCATGTTTTTGGCTCTTTTGTTTATGCTACTTGTAACAAGTTAGAGAGGAGAATTCCTTGGGATCAATTATCTAATTTTGCTTCTATTGTTAATAATTCTTGGATTGTTGGTAGGGATTTCAATATGGTTCTTTCTTTGAATGAAAGGAAAGGGGGTTCTTTGCCAAATTTACATTCAATGGAAGATTTTGCAAATATTATTTTGGATTGTAATTTTTATGATGTTGGTTTCATTGGTTCTCAATTTACTTAGAATGATCATAGATTGTTGCAACAATTGGATCGAGCATTATTAAATAATTATTGGTGAAATCATTGGCCTTTTACTTTGGTGGAGCATCTTAGTAGAACTCTCTCGGATCATGATCATCTTCTAGCTTCGATTAAGGATGTTGTTCATAATAATAATGTCATTGAAAATTTTTGTTTTCAAAATATGTGGTTCCAAGATGAAAGTTTTCTTGATGTTATTGCTTAGAATTGGTGTGCCCCTCTTTCACTTGATGATTCTGCACTTGGTATGATGAGATTTTCTCTTAAGCTAAAAGGCTTAAGCATAATATCACTTGGTGGAATATAAACTGCTTTAAAAATCTTATTAATAATATCAAGAATATGTAAAATAGGTGAAATATTTGGAAGAACTTGTTATTACTAATTCTTCTTTCTATTTTAATCTTATTGAAGCTAAAGATAATAGATTTAGAGGTGACTTATTGGAGACAAAAAGCTACCTCTAAGCATCTTTCTCAGGGGGAAAGAAACAATAAATATTTTCATGCTTTGGTAATGAAAAGAAGAGTTCTTGGTCACATTCATAAAATCAAGAACATTGATGGTTCTTCGCTTATCGAAAAAGAGGATATATTTTCTTCTACTCTTAATTATTTTAAATATCTTTTAAATAAAAATGGTCAACATGAGCATTTTTTCAATCCCCATATCATCCCTTCTATTATGTCTACTGAGGATAATGGGTGCTTGGTTTCTCCTCCTTTTGATCAAAAAATTTTTAGTATTCTTAATGGTATGAATGTTGATTCTATTGCAGGGTCGGATGGTTACACTACTTTATTCTTACAAAAAGCTTGGTTTATTATTAAAATTGATCTTGTTAATGTTGTTAAGGATTTTTTCAAGGGAATTCTATTCCTAAATATTTTGCTAGCACTTTTATTATTCTTATTCCTTAGAAAGATAATCCTAACTTTTGGAATGACTTTAGATCAAACTGGCTTGGTGAAAGGTAGAACTATTTTGGATAACATCTTGCTAACTCAAGAATTGATTCATGATTGGAATGTTTAAACTAGAGGTGGAAATTTACTTTTTAAGATTGACATCACCAATGCTTATAACAACATTTCTTGGGATTTTCTTAATATCATTCTTACTTTATTTGGTTTTTTCTAATCATTTCATTTCTATGGTTAACAATATAATTAGAAATGTTTGGTTTTCATTAGTTATCAATGGTGAAAACTTTGGTTTGTTTAATTCCTCTCAAGGTATAAGACAAGGCAACCCTCTTTCTCCGTCACTTTTTATTATTGTCATTGAATACTTGTCTTGTTGGCTTAATCTTTTCTTTTTGAGAAGAATTCTAGTATGTATTTCAAAAATCTTGGTGGTTTGGCTATCTCTCACTTAAGCTTTGATGATGATTTCATAATTTTTTGTAATAGCTCCTTACATTATGTTAAAAAGTTTAAGGATTTTTTAATTAAATTTGAAAAGGAATATGGCCTTTTGATTAGTACTCATAAGAGTTATTTTATCACTTCTACTTCTATTTTTGTCATAGAATTAATAAAATAAAAGATATCACTAGTTTTTTTCATCAAAATCTTTCTATTAAATATTTATATTATGGCCATAAGAGATCCCATCTCTTTGATGAGGTAATTCATAATATTCAAAATAAAATTTCTACCATTGAATTTCATTTTTTATCTTTTGGTGGTACATTAATTGTTATTAAAAGTATTCTTTATTCTCTTTCTTTTTAATTATTTCTTAATATTGTTCCTACTTCCCATGTTTTTATCAGGATTGAAAGACTTTTTAATAAGTTTTTTGGGGCTCTAGGAATTTGGCCTAAAGTCTTCATTGGACTACTTGGTCCAATATGTGTGGTAATATTTATGAAGGTGGTATTGAGTGCAGATCTTTGATTGATTCCACCAATGTTTTTTCTTATAGACTTTGTTGGAATTTTTGGAAAAATGAAAGTCTTTGGGCTAAATTCATGAAATTTAAATATTGCAAAGGTAAGCATCCTTTAATTTGCAATTATAAACATGGTGACTCTATTATTTGGAAATGAATCTGTGATATTAAATGGAAAGCATAACATCTTATTTTTTGGGGTATTAATAATGGATCTTCTTTCTTTTGGCGAGATAACTAGATGGGGGATTTTTCCAATGATTCTCTATTGAGTACTCACTCTACTTCTTCTTTGAAAGTTAGTCATTTTATTTATAATGGTGAATGGAATTTCTCTCTTTTAAATGATTTGATTCCTAATTTCATTAGTAATGACATAATTAATATTCTTATTAATGGTAATTTTCTAGATCAAATTCTTTTCAAAATTTCTAGTAATGGAGAATTTTCTTTTAAAGATACTTGGCACTATATTAGAGTTAAAAAAAATTCTCTTCTCCTATTTTCCTTAAAATTTGGAGTAATATTATTCCTACTTATTATACTATTCTTATGTGGAGAATTTTAAGGGATTATATTGCTATTGATTCTTTACTTTTAAGCAAAGGTTTTTATCCACCCTCTAAATGCTTGTGTTGCTATCATATTGAGAATGTTAGTTATGGATTTTGTTAATGGTGCCATTACCTCTAAAGTATGGGGTTAGCAAGAGAATTTTTTTAAATTAAGTTATTTTAATTGTAATTTAACTTTAATGCAACTTCTTGACACTTATTCCCTAATATTGTTAAAGGGATATCAAAATTGTGGTGGCTATTACTTTGATTTGGTTTATTTGGCTTGGCATCATAATGTGCTTATGAATCATAAGAGGATTATTGCTATGACTAACGATAGGATTTTTTTATTTACATAAGGCTTCTCTTCTTAGTCATACTAATTTTAGAGGTTGCAAGTTTCTTGCCTCTAAATTGGGTACTAGTTTTACTTATTGTGTTTTGTCTCTGGATTATAAAATTATTCATTGGATTAAGCCTCTTAATTGTTGTATTAAAATTAATATTGATTGACCTGTTGCATAGAACAAGTCAGGTTGTGGTGGTATTTTTAGAAATAATCATGGAAATATTATCTTGGCTTTTTCCACTCCTCTCCCTTCTAATTCTATTATTTTTGCTGAATTAATGGTTGTTTATCATGATTTTAAGGTTTGTTTGTGTAGAAATTTTATTACTATTTGGTTAGAATCTAATATTGAGATGGTTGTTACTATGATCAATTCTAACCATAAGGGTAATGTTGAGCTTTTTTTATTTAATTAGAAATATGAAAGCTATTATATCTAAACTTTCTTTTAAAATTACAAATATTTTAAGAGAAGCTAATGCTTGTGCTGATTTCTTAGCTGGTTTGAGTTGTAATCTCTATTGTAATTTCTTAGCCCTTTTAAAATTACAATTATTTTTTACTTTGTTTACCAATGCAAATATTTTTAAGAAATTAAAAGGGCTGACTAATTTAGACAAATATGATTTTCCTTATGTTAGATTTTTGTAGATGTTTTTTCTTGCTTTTCTGTTCGTGGTTTTCTTGGGGCTTCTGGTGGTTTTGGTTTATTCAGTTGCTATTGGCTCCTATTCTTTCTTGGGCACTTTCTGTTATTATTTTATTCTTGTATTTTATAGTTTGAAATGCTGGCTTCTATTATTTTGGTTATCAAGCTGTTGTCGATTATTGCTCTTACATTTATTATGGTATTTCTTGTGGGTTTATTTTTTTGCTTTTGGTTGGTTGGTTGGTTGGCTTTCTTTGGGGGCTTTGTGGTTGGTCTCCTAGAGCTTCCTGGTTTTGGATGCCTTCTCTAGATGTGATGTTGATTGTGCATCTCTTCCTTCTATTTTCTTTTAGCTGGTTGGGTTGTTTTCATTTTCGGTGTGGCTGCTACTTTCCTTTGTGGCTTTGGTGGTAGTGTTGTTACTTATTTTGGTTGGTGGTTGTTATGGTCTTTTCTAGTTTCTTTAATCTGGTTGGATTTGTTGAGCTTGCCGGTTGCTTCTCTTCATTCCCCCTTGCTTCTGTTTCTGGTATTTCCTCGTTGGTTGGTGACTTTGTTTCTTTCTCCTACTACTTCTGGGTGGTTGGATGGTTGTGCTAGGTTGGAATTTTTCTTTTTTGGCTCAGTTTTTTCTATTGTTACCCAGTTTTGTTGGTGGCTCTATTGCTGTTCCTCCTTTTTTGGTGGCTAGTTCTAGATCTTTATTAGTTATTGTTATTTTCTCAATTGCCCTTGTGAGGTTTGTTGGCTATGATGGCTAGGATGTTTACTCTTTTTTATTAGTTGGTAGCATTTTTTGTAGAACCCTCCTTTGGGTTTACTCACAAATTTTTTTGTTGCCTTCTAAAGTTGTGGTGATCCAGAGCCTTTCTTTCTTTCCTTTCTCTTTATGTCCGTTTATTTTCTTTTAATTATGCTTATCTCTGCTTTAGTTTTTTCCTGCAGGTTTCCTTCATTTGTTCTTGGGTCTCTTCAGGTGGTATACTAACTTACTCAGTGATTTTATGTTGTGGCTATTCTTTTCTTAGTTTTCTTTTTGCTTTTTAGTTTCTTTGTATTAGTTAGGGGATTTTTCCTCTTTAGGTCTTTCTGTAGCTCTTTAAGAAGTAGTCTTTGAGATTTATCCCCTTTAACGATATTGTATCCTTCTCTTATGGTAAGAAAAATTCCTCTTTTTACTAAAAAAATCCTAAACCCAAAACCCTAAAAACCTTAAAGCCTAAAGCTTAAACCATAAACCCTAAACCCTAACCACTAAACCCTAACCCTAAACCCTAAATCTTAAAACCCTAAACCCTAAAACCATAAACCTTAAACACTAATCCCTAAACCCTAAACCATAAACCCTAAAAACCTAAAAACCTAAACCTAAATGAAATAAAACCTAAAGATAAAACAAAAAAAAACCCTAAACTTAAATAAAATAAAAAAATAAAATAAAATAAAAACCTAAACTAGAACCTAAACCTAAACCTAGAAAAAATTATTAAAAAATAAAAATAAACTAAAATAAAATAAATAAAACCAAACTAAAAAAATAAAATAAACCTAAGAATAAAACCTAAAAATAAAATAAAATAATAAAAAAATAAACTAAATAAAATAAAATAAAATAAATAAATAAAACCTAAACCTAAAAATAAACTAAAAAAAAAAATAAAATATACCCTAAATAAAACCTAAACCTAAAATAAAAAAATAAGCAAAATAAAATAAACTTATAACTAAACTAAAATAAACTAAAATAAATAAAACTAAACCTAAAAAAACCTAAAAATAAACTAAACCTAAACTAAACTAAATAAAATAAAATAAACTAAAATAAACTTAAACTAAAAAAATAAAACCTAAAATAAACCTAAAATAAAAACTTAAAACATAAACCTAAAAAAATAAAATAAAATCATTAACCTAAACCTAAAATACAAATAAAACCTAAATCTTAAAATAAACCTAAACTTAAAATAAACTAAAATAAAACATAAACTAAATAAATACATAAAATAAATAAATTACACTAAATTAAAATAAAAAATAAACCTAAGTAAAATAAAAAATAAAGTAAAATAAAAAAAAAAAAATAAACTAAATTAAACTAAACACATATGGGTTTACTTTTTTACTTAAAAAAAACCCTAAACCCTAAATCTTAAACCCTAAACCTACAACCCTAGATTTATAACCCTAACCCTAAACACTAAACCTTAAAAGCATAAACCCTAAAACCCTAAACCCTAAACCCTAAACCCTAAACCCTAAACCCTAAACCACAAATCCTAAATATAAACTTAAAAATAAACCTAAATCACAAAACTTAATAAACCAAAACACTAAGAATTGGTAGAACCTTGATAGCAAGAACATCATCATCAACCAGGCTCAGTCTAGATCTGGCTGGTGGATATGTAGGTGGTGGTCGGACCAGTGATTGTTAAGGAGGCCGGAGGAGTGACAAAGGTTATAGTCATGGTTATGGTAGAGGGAGAGATTAGGGATATTATGGTGGATTTTGCTACTAGAGAGGCTGGCGTGGTTATGATGGGAACTGAAGAAACTGAAGAACTATTGATCAAATAAGCTGCTTATGAAATTTTATCTTTACAGGAGAGACGATTCTTAATATGTAGGATTTTTGATTTGCTCTATGCATGCTCATTTTTTATCTATGTCACTACTTGTGTCGTAGAAAACTTAGTGTATTTCTTGGTTTATGAAATCGAAAAGAAGAAATGTTGAATCTAAATTTGATATCTATTATAAAAAAACCAAAAACCCTAAACCCTAAACTAAAACTTGAACCCTAAACTTAAAACCTAAACCCTAAACCCCAAATCCCCTAAAACCTAAACCCTAAATCTTAAACCCTAAACCTCCAACTCTAAACTAAAATACCTAAACCACTCCTAAACTCCTAAACCTAAATAAACCTTAAACCATAACCCACTAAACCTAAACTTAATAAACTAAAACTACCTAAACCCTAAACTCCTAAACCCTAAACCTTCTCTAAACCCTAAACCTAAAACCTCCACTCCTCTCTAAACCCTAAACTAAACCCTAAAGCTAAATACTAAACCCTAACCCAACCTTCTCCACAAACACCCTAAACTCACTACCCTAAATTCTAAACCCCCCCCTAACCCTAACCTAACCCCTAACCTCTAACCTAACTAATGCTCTTTCTCTCTCTGGATTTTGCATCCTTCTTGGTGGCGCATCCTCGTCTAGGGATTTCTATGATTTTGGCTTCAATTTTGATTGAATTTAAATGCTTGAACTGCATCTAGTTGATTATGTGATGCTTCATCCTTAATCATGGATTCGGTCAGTTTGATTGATATGGCTCCACCTCAAAATTTTGATGCTTCGGCTAGGGCATCTGATATTTTTGGGATCAGCAACCCAAATGCTATAAATTCTACTAAATCATTTAAGGAAGTGCTCTCTGGTAAGGCTTCTCAAACTATTGAGTTTTTTAATCTCATTTCAACTTCTTTTCATGGTTTGCCAGCCATTATATACTCTAATGTGGATGTTGAATTGTTGGCGAAATAATTTGAATTCTCTCTTGTCAAAACATTGCTTTGCGTCATCCAAATTTGGGTAAAATATGCACTTTTTTCATCATCTTCATCTTACCCTTGGCATATTCTGATTCAACTTTCTAACGATCTGGATTATTCACATGTTTTTTGCACATAATTCTTGCTTCATCTTTAATTGTCAAATGTGCTTACTAAAGTGGTCACCCCTTTTTGACATTAAGTAGGAATCTCCTATTATCCTTATGTGGTTATATCTTCCTAATATGCCCATTCATTTTATTACACATCAAGTGCTTTTTGCTGTTGGTGCTCATTTTGGTCAGCCTTTGCAACTCGACCAAGCGATCGCTGAGTGACCTCACCCTTCTATGGCTTGGATCCTAGTGGAACTAGACATAACTAAAAAATATCCTAAAGAAGTTTGGATTGGATCAGAAAAATACTAGTATTCAGAAAAGGTTGAATTGGAGAAGCTTTCAATTTTCTTTCTAACTGTAAAATTCATGGCCATAAAAATTTTATTTGATTTGTTCTCCATCCTCATTTAAAAAAGACAAATTGACCAAAAGAAAATCTTGTTCCTAGTCATAAGTCAATCCCTACATATGTTCAAAAATCAACCTCGGATCCTAAGAATGGTATGAAGGTAGGTATTGAGGTTGATTCTTTGAATATCAGGGCCATTCTTGTTGAACTAGTTTTGGATCCCACTGTTGCTATGGCTTTAGCTGATTTTCAGAATAGGAAGGACGATTTACCTCTTACCTCATCTTTAAATTTGAAAAGTTCCAATGTGGAGAATAATAAATTTTCACCATTATTGGATGATGATTATATTTCCTCTGATTCTATCCCTACTTTTATTCTGGCTTTGATCGATGAAAAATAAGTTTTTAATGAGGATTTAAATGATGTCGACCAGGCTAAAAATATATATGATCCTAATTTAACAGTCTATGCTTTTAATGGTACTAAATCATCACCATCTCTCATTTCTAATCTTGATATTCATGTTAATCCTACTTTTCAACTTAATTTGGATTTGGAAAAGGGTGAACTCCCCTTTAAATACATGGAGAAGTCTTCTAAATTGGTGAGTAATGTTACTAAATCTTACTCGGATGGTGACGCTAGGGGAAAGAAATGGTTTTTAAACTTATCATGCCAAAAAGAAAAAAAAGGGTTAAAAATTACCCTTACAAACTATCTAAAACACTAGATCTGGTATAGCCTCTCACTCCCCTCTTAATTAACCTTTTCTATCCCCCTTTTTATTTTTATTACGTTTAATTTTTTTTGGAAACGTTAGAGGGATTGGTACCCTCTTTAATTGCAATCATATTAGAAATCTTTATCGCATTCATAATCTTTCTTTACTCATTGTTTTGGAACCTCTAATTCATGCTACTCATGGCTGTTAACAAAGCTAGCAAAGGACTTTTTAATATTTAGATTAAAGTTGATGTGCTTCTTTTACTTGATATGCTCAATAATAATAATATGGGAAATGCCGACTTATTTTATCTTCTTAATCAAACTAAAAAGCTTCTTTCTCAGGTTTGCTACAAAATTTCTTGCATTCTTTATGAAGGTAATGCTTGTGTTGATTTCCTAGCTAATTTGGGAGGGGAATTAAATGAGCTCACTTTATTTGATAACCATAGCCTACCTAAGCATCTAAATTGTCTAGTCAATCTAGATAACATTGGACTGCCTTAAATTAGTTTTTAACCTTCTACTCTTTCATTGATCTTTTGCTATGGTGGTTTTAATCAATCTATTTTTTGTTTTTTTTCTTTGTGCTCCCCTCACTAGGAAGTGGTTCTTGCTGAGTTTATTTCTATACTTAAACGCCCTTCCTCTTTACCCCATTCTATGCTTGCCTGACCTTTTTTTAGGTCTTAGTGGTGTTGGTTTTCTTTCTGTGGCTTATGCTTTGTGTCTCCAGTTGGGTTGTGGTTGTGCCAGATTTTGGCCTACCCCTTTAACCAATGAATGTTGAGTTTGCCTCTAGTTTCAGCTAGTTGTGGACTTTTTCAAATTAGATTTGCGAATGCTATGGTTGGTTTTGCTAGTTGCTACTATTTATTTCTTTCTTCTCTTGGCTATTTTGGGTGGTTATATTTTAATGGATGTTGTTGGCCACTTGTAGTTTGGCTTAATTTTAGGTTTTTTTGGTGGTTGGTGTTAGCTATTATGTGGTTTTTGCTAGTTGGTTCCATCCTGTATTGGAGTTATTATGTGGTTGTTGTCTCCCCATTTTCTACTTTGTAGTGACCGTCTGCTCTTTGGAATTTGGAAGGGGTTTTGTTTGCCTCTGGCCTTGTTCATTTCTTTATAGTTTTGCTGCTTGTGGTTGGGTGGTCCTCCTTGGCCTTTTCTAGTTTGGTTGGTTACTACATTTTCTATTTCTTAGTTATTTTGAAGATGTCTAGATGGGTTGTGGCTTTCTCTGTTGTTGTTCTTTTCCCTCTTTTTAGGCTCTATATTGGCTCTGTCTGCTGGTTTGTTTTTTTTTATTTGGTTGGTAGGTTAATTATCTGTGTGGATGTCTTGGCTGTGTTTGATGGTTCATTTAGGTGCTTTTGGTATGCTCCTAGGTTGGTTATCCTCTCTTGGGTGTAGTTATTTTTCCTTTATTTTTGCTTCCCGATTTGGCTGTCAGTTTTCCTGCTGCTCATTCTGTTGGCCACTAGATTGGGTGGTTTTATTGGCTATTTTGTTGTTGGACGATATGAGCTCTTGTTGTTTTTTTGGTCTTATTTTAGGACTTGTTATTGGCATTTGGTTGCTTGAGGGATTTTCTCTATCTTGTGCTTGATGCTTTATTGGCTTGTGTTTTGGGCTTTATGTTGGTTGTTGGTATTGACTCCCTTTGGTTTAGTTGGCTCTCCTTATTTTCTTGATATTTGCCTCTTGCTTGATGATGGTGGATTTTCTTTCCTTTTGGTTGCCTTGGTGGTGGTTTTGATTGTAATTTCTGGATGACCCTCTTAGTCTCTCTATGTTATGGCTTTCCTCTCTATGGTGCTATTTATCTTCTACTATTTTGTGATTTGGGTGGAGGTTTTGCCCTTAGATTTGGATTGTTAGTGCTCTAGAGATAGTTGTGGGTTATTCTCGACCACTGACCCTATTGTACCTTCTAGGATGCTGGGTTTATGTGTTTGGTCTATTGTGGGTTTTGGTTGGTGGGTTAGGTGTTGGCTGGCTGCTAGCTCACTATTTTTCTCTATTTTTTTGGGGCAGGAATTGGAACACTATGGATTGTTTTGCCTTGGATGGTTGCTTATATCAAGTATGTTGGCTATGATGGCCTTGATGTTTCCCCATATCTTCACTCAGGTTGGTAGCATGCATATGATTGTAACCCTTCTCATAAAGTTTGGATGCTCATAGGTATTGTTGCCCCTTGAGATGCTCTTAACTGAGCCCAAGTCTTCTCTTTCTCAACTCTTTCTAAATTGTTTACTTTATCATTCTTCTTTGAGCTATGACCATTTCCTTTGTAGTGTTTTGTAGATTTCTTTTGCAGGTTTGAACTTCACAGATGGAATGATCTTTACTCAGCCAGCTCAAGAACTGTTGATGTGGAGCTTGCTTATCTTGCCTTCTCAAAGGGATCATGAGTTGTTGCTGACTATTCCTTTTACTATTTTATTAAGTTTTATTAATCATTTTTGTGTCTTTTGTCATTTACTTTTATGTTATTGCTTTTGCTCTTTTATTTTATTTTTTTCATTGTACTTAGATGGTGGTTTAGTTCATTAGGTTTCTTGTAGCTCTATGAGCAGTAGAAATTTGATCTTTACCCCTTTTAAGGACATTGTATTCTTTATTTTTATGGTAATAAAATTCTAACTTTCCCTAAAAAGGAGCTAAACCCTAAGAGTGGGCAGAACCTTGATGGTAGGAACATCACCGTCAACTAGGCTCAGTCTAAATCTGGTGATGGAGGCAAAGGCGGAGGTGGCAGTTATCATTGTGGTGGTGGGGGATCTGGAAGTGCTAGTGGATATGGAGGTGGTGGTCGGAATAGTGGTGGTTATGGAGGCGAGGGCGTTATGACCATGGTGGTGGCCTTCAGATCGAGGATATGATGGTGGATCCCGCTACTCGAGAGGCCTGGGTGGTTATGATGGGAATTGGAGAAACTGAAGAATGGCTGATCTGATCTGCTACTTATGGAACAACATCTTGATAGTAGAGACGGATCTATTTATCCATGATTTTTTATTTGCTCTATATGAGCTCATTTTTTATTTATGCTATCACTTGTGTCTTAGAAAAACTGGTTGATGATATCCAAAAGAAGAAATGTTGAATTTGAATTTGTTCTATATTTTAAAAAAAACTAAAAACCCTAAACTCCAAACAAAAACTTGAACCATAAACCTAAAACCTAAACCCTATACCCTAAACCATAAACCCTAAAAATTCCAAACCCTAAACCTTAAACCCTAAACACTACACCCTAAAACCCTAAACCCTAAACCCTAAACCCTAAACCCTAAACCCTAAACCCTAAAACCTAAACCCTAAATCTTAAAACTAAAATAAACCCCAAACCCTAAACCTAAACCTAAACTAAACTAAACCCTAAACCCTACAAACCCTAAGATAAAAAACTAAACCTAACCTAAATAAAACCTAAAAATAAAATAAATAAAAAATCTAAACAAAAATAAAATAGAAACATAAATTAGAACCAAAACATAAACCTAAACCTAAACTTAAACCTAAAAAAAAATAAAATTATAAATAAAAAATAAACTAAAATAAAATAAGTAAAAACCTAAACTAAACTAAAACATAAAAATGTAAATAAAAACCTAAACCAAAACAAAAAATAAAATAAACCTAAACCCAAACCAAACTAAAAAAACCTAAATCCCAAACCTAAATAAAAAAACTAAAAATAAACCTAAACCCTAAACTAAAATAAATAAATAAAATAAACCAAATCTAAAACTAAACTAAACTAAACAAAAGATAAATAAACATAAACCTAAACCTAAATTAAACTAAACCTAATCCTAAACCTAAACTAAATAAAATAAGATAAACTAAAAATAAACCTATACCTAAACTAAAAAAATAAAACCTAAATCATAAACCTAAAAAAATAAAATAAAAACCTAAACCTAAAAATAAAAATAGAATTAAACCTTAAAAATTAAATAAAAATAAAACTAAACTAACAGTTAAACATAAACCTAAACTTAAACCTAAAAATAAACTAAAATACAAATCTAAACTAAAATAAATAAACCTAAAATAAATATACTAAATTAAATATACTAAAATTAATTAAGAAAAATTAAAATTAAAATAAAATTTAAAATAAATTAAAATAAATTAAAATAGAAAGTAATATAAATATACTTAAACATACCATGTTACTTGATTTTTTAAAAATTAAAAATTTAAAAAATTAAAAAATAAACCTAACCATAAACCCTATAACCTAAACCCTAAACCTACAACCCTAAACACTAAACCCTAAACCGTAAAATGCTAAACGATAAACCCTAAACCCTATACCCTAATACCTAAACACTAAACAAAAAACCTAAACCCTAATCCTTAAAACTTATAAACCTAAACCTAAACTAAATAAAATGTAAAAATAAAATAAATAAAAAAACATAAACCTAAATAAAATAAAATAAAAACCTAAACAAAATCAGAAATAAACCTAAACCTAAACCTAAAAAAAATATAAATTAAAAAAATAAATAAATAAATAAAACTAAACTAAAAAAATAAAATAAACTAAAAAAAAATAAATAAAATAAAAACTAAACATAAAATAAAAATAAAATAAAAACTAAACTTAAAATAAAATGAAAACCTAAACGAAAAAATAAACCTAAAATAAAATAAAAAAAATAAATAAAAAAACCTAAACCTAAACTAAAAAATTATAAACCTAAAATAAAATAAACATAAATAAATAAACTAAACTAAAATAAAACCTAAATAAAAAAACCTAAAATAAACTAAACCTAAACAAACTAAATAAAAAAAAATAAACTAAAAATTAACCTAAATTAAAAAATAAAACCTTAAAATAGACCTAAAATAAAATCCTAAAACCTAAACCTAAACAAATAAAATAAAAACTTAAACCTAAACCAAAAAAAATAAAAAATAAGACCTAAACATAAAAAAAAACTAAACTGAAAAATAAACATAAACCTAAACCTAAAAATAAAAAATAAACTAAAATAAAAAACCTAAACTAAAATAAATAAACTAAACTAAATAAGAATAAAAAATAAACCTAAAAAAATTAAAAAATAAAATAAACTAAAATATATAAAAAAAACTAAATAAACCTAAACCTACCTGTTTACTTGATTATATAAAAGAAAAACCCATAAACCCTAAACCCTATACCATGAAACCTAAATCCTAAACCCTAAACCCTAAACCCTGAACTTTAAAACTAATAATTAGTAAATAAAATAAAAATACAACTACTTGGGATTATATGTATATATACTAACCTATTTTGTAGTGTAAGATTTCTTTTCCCACATAAATGTAAGTTTTGTAATAAATTAGGATTAGTGCTATGGGGATTATGATATAAATAGAAGGTTTTGTCCTATGCCTTGTGATGGCTTTGAAGAAAGCACCTTCCAAATAAGCAACCAAATGGATATATAAAGAAAGACCCCATAGCATTTAATATAATTATAATTTTTCATCTTTTCTCTCTTCGGGCTGTACGACGGTACCCAACCACGGTGGCCTTTTATTCTTTTACAATAGTTTATATAATTATTTAATGTTATGTTTACAATGTGCATTAGGATGGCATGCTTTTCAAGTTATTCTTACCCATGCTAAGTCCAAATTATAAATACAATTGCTTGAGATTATGTGTATAGTTAGCTAACCTCTATTTTGGTGTAGTTAGATTTACTTTTCCACATAAATTTTTCAATAGGAATTAGGATTAGTGCTATGGGGGATTAGGATGAGTAGTGGCTAGAAGGCTTTATCCTGGGGTGCCCTGTGATGCCTTTGAAGCAAGCACCATCCAAATCAAAGAAGGAACCAAATCCATAAATGGAGATATGAAGAAAGAAGACTACCATAGCATTTAATACAATTATAATTATTCTTTCATTCATCTTATCTCTCTCTTCGGTTTTATTCGCACCCTTTTATTCTCTTATGATAGTTTATATAATTATTTAATGTTATATTTACATTATACATTAGGACGACATGCTTTTTATAATTTCTTAAATGATTGATGCTTTAATGTGTGGCTTGGATACGATTAGGTTCTTAGGATAAAAATAACTTTTCTACCCACCTAATCACTCATAACTAAATTTTAAACAACTCAAAACCTCATCATAAAGCCTAAGACATAAATAAGATAATTAAAAGATTTAGCAACCCCTTAGCTGTATGGTTGTAAGTTTCACATCATACATGCATATGCTTTCTCTTGAACACGGGATCTCCATCCATCACCATAAAGAATGCTTGACCTATGAGGGCATCCCTTGTGGTGGAGAACACCTTCTTCTAGCTGATTTGACCCATATCCTATTTCATCATGCATTTAGGCATAAAAAATCCTAAAGCCTCTATCAAAATAATGTGCCTAAAATGAAATAAAATTTGAAAATATTGCATCTATAGATTAAAGGGTCATATGCTTATACCACTCATGCTCTAGTCTCTTAGGGAGTGTGTTTAGGACTTTAGTCTCTTTCTAATTAAATAACTACCCTAGCTATCTTACAATTCATAAGACCGAACTACATGGTTTTAAAATCATATGAGAAGTTAGCTGGTAGCCACTCCAGTGCGGTTATAAGTTTAGAAGTCAGACAATTTATTATCTCTTGTGGAGGTAAACCCTTATGTCAACCTATCTAGTAGATTTAGGTCATGCTAAAGCTCCATAGATTTAGGATTTGAGGTAGCTATTTCTTTTGGGCTAGGAGCATAAATCCTTACCTCTTAAGCATTCCCACAATCTTGTGTTGGTTGAGTATAATCCCTACTAATCTAATTAAATTTCAACTCAAAACATATAAATATAATCAACTTCAAAATTATAAAGCCCAACCATAGCATAGATTGGAATGTTCACTAAGCTTCTTAATATCATGAGCATTTCCTACTTATTTCATTTGGATTCCAAAAATAAGTCTTCTCCTTGAGCTTTCCCAATTGATTTTCCAAATACATCCAATCTTTTGATAGTCTAACCTTGAAATCTTTTGAGATGATAATTGTCTACTTTAATCTAAAGTATTCTTAGGAAATTTCATTTTCTAAGATGTAATTAACTATGGAGGTTTGCGTCCATATGAAACTTAAGATCTTGGTTTAATATAAATCATGTTGTATTCATCCATGTAATATAAGAGAAAAATCTCTCGTACATTCGAAGACCCATCATGCCTTAGGAGTCCTTATTACGTGAATATGTCCATTGTAGAGTGATGCCTCTATCTTTCAAGATAGTATATCATACCTTAATGTTATACCCGATCACCTCAAGAAGTATCACCCCTACGATCTGCGTGGTGTCCCCCTCCATACATCCAAAAATATAAACTACAAAGCCCTCTCTCCTTGTTCATTGAATCATCCCAACATCATCCTTTTTTTTGGAGTTTGGAGATGTCAATCCTCAATTAGGCAAGGATTCTTTGACTCATAATGTTAATTAATACACCTGGGTCAACCAAATCTCTGGATAGTCTGTATCTCCCAACATCCACTGTAATGTTAAGAGGCAGTTGTGCTCGGTCGTCCCTAGGAGTAAGTCTTCATCGTTGAATGTAACTCCTAAGATGTCCTTCGAGTGGCATGCCTCTTCTTTAGTAGCGGTCAGCTGAGCTAAGCATATCTCTAGATCAAGTAAGGCCTTGATTAGAGATTTCCTCATCTCTTTGGATATGTCAAGGGCATCATATATGCTTAACTTAGTTGGAAACTTTCTAAGTTGAGCTAAGACATTGTAATCAAACAAAACCTAAACAATAAACTAAAAAAAAAGAAAACCTAAAACTAAAATAAAATTAAAATAAACCTAAACCTAAACTAAAATAAATAAAACCTAAACATAAACTAAACATAAACCTTAAACTAAAAAAAATAAATTAAATTAAAAACTAACCTAAACTTAAACTAAAAAATAAAACCTAAAATAAAAACCTAAAACCTAAACCTAAAATAATAAAATAAAAACCTTAACCTAAACCTAACAAAAGAAAATAAAACCTAAACCTAAAAAGTAAAATAAAAATAAAACTAAATTAAAAAGTAAACCTAAACATAAACCTAAAAAATAAAATAAAATAAAAAATCTAAGCTAAAATAAATAGACTAAAGTAAATAAAAATTAAAAATAAACATAAATAAAAACCTGAATTTGTTCTATAGTTTAAAAAAAACCAAAACCCTAAACCTGAAACTAAAACTTCAACCCTCAACCTAAAACCAAAACCAAAAACCCAAAACCCTAAACCTTAAACACTAAACCTTAAACCTGAAAACCTAAACTTTAAACCCTAAACCCTAAACCCTAAACCCCAAAAGCCAAAACTTAAACATAAACTAAATAAAACCTAAAATATAACAAATAAAATCTAAACTAAAATAAATTAAAAATAAAATTAAATAAAACCTAAACTTGAACCAAAAAATTAAAAATTAAACCGAAACCTTGAAAATAAAATAAAATAAAAATAAACTAAAAAATAAACTTAAAGTTAAACCTAAACCTAAAAAAATAAAATAAAATAAATTGACTAAACTAAAATAAACAAACCTAAAATAAATAAACTAAACTAAAGAAAAAAATAAACCTAAATCAAAATAAAAAATAAAATAAACCAAAATAAATAAAAAAACAAACTAAATAAATAAAATATTAACTAAATAAATCTAAACCTACGAGTTTACTTAATTTTTTTTTAAAAAAACCCTAACCCTAAATCCTAAACCATAATCCCTAAACCTTAAACCCTAAAATCTTAAACCCTAAATCCTAAACTGTAAACATTAAACCTTAAATCCTAAAACCCTATATTATAAACCCACAAACTTAAACCACAGACCCACCACCACACCCTAAAAAACCTAAACAAAATAAAACATAAAAATAAAATAAATAAAACCTAAACCTAAATATAATGAAAAATAAAATAAATAAAACCTAAAAGTAAAACCTAACTAAACTAAAGCTCTTAAAATCAAAATAAAAAAATTAAAAACTAAACTAAAAAATAAAATAAACCTCAAAACTAAAAAATTAAATGAAATAAAAAAGAAACATAAAATAAAAACAAAAAAACCTCAAATAAAATAAAATAAAATTATTATAGAAACCTAAACCTTAAAAATAAACCTAAAAATAAAAAAAATCATATGTTAACATTAAACTAAAAATAAAAAACCTAAACCTAAAATAAATGAAATAAAATAAATGTAAACCTAAACCAAAATTAATAAAACCTCTATTTAAACCTAAAATAAACTAAACATAAACCATAAACAAAATAAAATAAAAGTAACTAAAATAAGCCTAAACATAAATTAAAAAATAAAACTTAAAATAAACCTAAAAAACCTAAAATCTAAACCTAAAATAATATAAAATTCTAAACCTAAAAAAAATAAAATAAAACCTAAACCTAAAAATAAAATAAAAAAAACTCAAAAGATAAACTAAACCTAAACTTAAAAAGAACTAAAATAAAATATGTAAAATAAATAAACCAAAATAAATAAATACTAAATAAAAAATTAAAATAAAGAAAATAAACTTAAACCTACTTGGTTTGCTTGGATAAAAAACCCTAAACCTAAACTGACACTAAACCCTGGACCTAAACCTACCCCCAAACCCTAAACCCTAACCACTCCATAAACTCTAAACTAAACCCTAAACCCTGAGCCACAACCTAAACCCTGGCCCTAAACCCTAAAGATCTTCAATGCTCTATAAACCCTAAAACCCTAAACCTAGGCCAGAAATCATAAACCACCATAAACCTAAAAAACCTAATTTAAACCTAAACTAAATAAACTTAAAAATAAAATAAATAAAATCCTAAACTAAATAAAATAAATAAAGAAAATAAAAGAAAAAACATAAACTAAAGTAGAGCCTAAACCTAAAAAAATACAAAATAAAATAAAATAAAAAACTAAACTAAACCAAAATAAATAAAACCTAAACTAAAGAGTAAAATAAACCGAAATAAAACAAAAATAAAATAAAGGCTAAACATCAAATAAAAATAAAAAAAACCTAAAATAAAAAAAACCTAAACCTAAAAAAAAACTAAAAATAAAAAAATAAATAAAACCTAAAGACTAAACTAAAAAAAACCTAACCTATAATATACAAAATAAAGTAAACCTAAACCTAAACTAAAATAAACTAAACAAAATAAATAAAACCTAAACCTAAAATAAACTAAACCTAAACCATAAACTAAATAGAATAAAATAAACTAAAAATAAACCTAAACCTAAACTAAAAAATAAAACTAAAATAAAAACTTAAAATCTTAACCTAAAAAAATAAAATAAAGACTTAAACCTAAACTTAAAAATAAAAAAATAAATCCTTAACCTAAAAGTAAAATAAAAATAAAACTAAACTAAAAAATAAACATAAACCAGAACCAAAACCTAAAAAAATGATATAAAATAAAAACTTAAACTAAAATAAATAAACTGAACTGAATAAAAATTAAAATAAACCTAAATAAGAATAAATGAAAATAAACTAAAATATATAAAAATAAACTAAATAAAAACCTACAAGTTTTCCTGATTAAAACAAACCCTACCAGACTCTAATTTCAACCCACACTAAACCCTAAATCCTAGGCCTAAATCACCAAATCCTGCGGCAGCCACTAAACCCTGATCCATAAAGCTGGGCCTGAAGACCCTGAGCCCAACCCAAGGCCAGACCCAACCTGCAGGCCTATAAACCTGACCCCATCCATAAACCACTGAACAGACCCTGGGCCCCAAACCCTAAACCATAAACCACAAGCTCCATAAACCCTAAAAGCCTAAAACTAAACTAAACTAAACCTATAAATAAAATAAATCAAAACCTAAACAAAATAAAATAAAATAAAATAAAAACCAACTGAGCCTAAACTGGCTAAACATAAAAATAAAAAAATAAACCTAAGCTAAAATAAAATTAATAAAAACCTAGACTAAACAAAAAATAAAAACAAACCTGAAAACACATAAAAGAAACTATATCTAATAATAAAACTAAAAAAAATAAAAATTAAAACCTAAACCCAAAATTTAAAAAAAAAACTTAAACCTAAATAAAAAAATTAAAATAAATCTAAACCTAAACTAAAAAAAACTAAACTAAAATAAATAAAACCTAAACCTAAACTTAAAATAAACTAAACCTAAACCATAAACTAAATAAAATAAATTAAACTAAAAATTCAGGTTTAAGCCTAAACATAAACTATTAAATAAAACCTGAAAAATAAAATAAAAACCTAAACCTAAACCTAAAAAAAAGAAATAAAACCTAAATCTAAAAAATAAAAAATAAAAAAAAAAACTCAACTAAAAAATAAACATGAACATAAACCTAAACCTGAAAATAAACCAAAATAAAAAAAAACCAAAACTATAATAAATAAACCTAGATTAAACACATTAAACTAAATAAAAATAAAAAAAAACCTAAATAAAAAAATAAAATAAACTAAAATAAATAAATAAAATAAACTAAATAAACCTAAACCTACTAGTTTACTTAATTAAAATTATAATTAAAATAAACAAAATAAAAAAAACCTAAATCTAAACTAAAATAAATAAAACCTAACATAAACTAAACCTAAACTAAAAACAATAAAATAAACTAAAATAAATAAAACCTAAAAATAAACTAAACTAAAGTAAATAAAACCTAAAAATAAACTAAACTAAAATAAATAAAACCTAAACCTAAACTTAAAATAAACTAAACCAAAACCAAAACTTAATCCCGAAATAAAATAAAATAACCTAAAAAAACCTAAACCTAAACTAAAAAATAAAAATAAAAAATAAACCTAAAATAAAAAACTAAAACCTAAACCTAAAAAAATAAAATAAAAACCTAAACCTTTCCTAAACTAGAAAATAAACATAAACCCAAACCTAAACATAAAAAATGAACTAAAAAAACCTAAATAAAAATAAACTAAACTAAATAAAAATAAAAAAAAGCTAAATAAAAAAAAAGATAATATAAACTAAAATAAATAAAAAATAAAATAAATAAACTAAATAAAGCTAAACCTACCAATTTACTTAATTTCAATTTTTTAAAAAAAACCATAAACCCTAAAAATAAACTAAAAAAATAAAACCTACTAGTTTACTTAATTTAAAAATAAACTTAAACTAAAACATGAACCCTAAACCTAAACCCTCTAAAAAACCAGAAACTTGCCTAAATCATAAACCATAAACCTCTGACCCTAAATCCTGACTAAACCACAAAACCATAAACCCCCAGACCCCACCCTAAACCCTCCTACCTGTGCCTGACCCTGGGCCTTAAACCCCAAGGTTCTAAACCTAAAGCTGACGTTCCACTAAACCCTGGGCCCTGGGCCCTCCACCCTTCACTGACCTGGGCCACACCCTGGGCCCTGGGCCCTGGGCCCTGGGCCCTCCTGGGCCCTAAAGACCAATCCTGGGCCCTAAACCAGTACTCCTACTAACCTCTAAAACCAAAACACTCTCACAGTGACCTAAATCATGACCTTAACCTATCTTACCACCCTGGGCCCCCACCCAACCCTCTGGGCTCTAAACCCTGGGCCCCCCTGGCCCTCCTTAAACCTTCCTAACCTAAATCTGACCACACAAATCTAAACAGGCCTTAAAATCCTAAGTCCACGACTTAATCCTTAAACCCTAAAATAACACTAAATCATATGCTAACCATAAACCTTATACCCTATACCATAAACCCTAAACCCTAAACTCTAAACTCTAACCCTAAACCTTAAACCCTAAAAGCATAAACCTTAAAACCCTAAATCCTAAACTTTAAACCCTAAACCCTAAACCCTAAACCCAAAATCCTAAACCCTAAACCCTATGCCCCAAACCCTAAACCTAAACCTAATGTAACTAAATAAATTTAAAAATAAACCTAACCCATAAAACCTAAAAAACCTAAACTTAAACCTAAATCCAAACCCAAAGAATGGGCAAAAGCTTGACAGTAGGAACATCACCGTCAACTAGGCTCAGTCTAGAACTAGTGGTGGAGACGAAGGCAGATACGATGATTATCAGAGTGGTGGTGGGGTTTCTAGAGGTGTTGGTCGATATGGAGGTGGTGGTCAGAGTAGTGGTGGTCATGGAGGTAGGAGGAGTGATGGAGGTTACTACCGTGGTGGTGGTGGAGGGAGAGATCAGGGATATGATGGTGGATCATGCTACTTAAGAGTTCGGTGTGGTTCTGATGGGAACTAGAGAAACTAAAGAATGATCGATCCTATCTGCTGCTTATGGAACTTTATCTTTATAGTAGAGATGGTTCTAGCTATCTAGGGTTTTTGATTTTCTCTATTGGTGCTCATTTTTTATCTTTGTCGTCACTTATGTCTTATAAAACTTGGGGTGCTACTTGGTTGATGAAATCCAAAAGAAAATTGTTGAATCTGAATTGTTTTCTATTAAAAAATACCATAAACCGTAAACCATATACCCTAAACCCTAAACCCAAAATGAAAACTTAAACCATAAACCTAAAACCTAAACCCTAAACCCTAAACCTTAAACCTTAAACCCAAAACCATAAAAACCCTAAACCCTAAACACTAAACCCTAAACCCTAAACCCTAAACCTTAAACCCTAAACCATAAACCCTAAACTCTAAACCCTAAACTTTAAACCATAAACCCTAAACCTTAAGCCCTAAAATCCTAAATCCTAAATAAATAAAACCTAAAACTAAACCTAAAATAAATTAGACCTAAACCCAAACTAAATAAAATAAAATAAACTTAAATTAAACCTAAACCTAAAATAAAAATTAAAACCTCAAAATAAAACTAAAATAAAACCTTAAAACCTAAAACTAAACAAAAAATTAAAAAATAATTCTTAAACCTAAAAAATAAAATAAAAATAAAACTAAACTAAAAAATAAACATAAACTGAAACCTAAACCTAAAAACTAACTAAAATAAAAAAGATAAAGTAAAATAAATAAACCTAAAATAATAAACTAAATTAAATAAAAAAAACTAAAACCTAAATAAAAACCAAAAATATAAAATAAACTAGACCAAATAAAAAACTATAAACCAAAACTAAACTAAACCCTAAATCCTGACCCTAAATCTAAACCCCAAACCCATGGACCATGACCCTAAACTAAACCTGCAACCCTAAACCAATACCCCAAAACCAAAACCTTACTATAACCACCCTAAACCCTAAACCCTGTGCCTAAACTCAGGCCCTAAACCAAATGCCCCGGGACCAATGCCCCAGGCCCTGACCACAAACCCTGAGCCCCACTAACCTCCTGAACTGACCTGACCTAAACCTAAAAAACCCTAAACCCTAAAGCCTAAACACTAAACCCTAAACCCTAAACTTTAAACCCAAACCCTAAACCCTAAACCCTAAACCCTAAAACCCTAAACCATCAAATGATAAACCTTAAACCCTAAACCCTAAAATCCTAAAAACCTAAACCTAAACTAAATAAAACATAATAAAAAAACAATAAAAATAAACTTAAACCTAAATAAAATAAAAACTTAAACTAAAACCTAAACTTAAACCTAAAAATAAAAAAAAGTAAAAAATAAAATTAAATAAAATGAAATAGATTAAATAAAATAAAAACATAAACTAAAATTTGAAATAAAATATACCTAAGAATTAAAAACATAAATAAAATAAAAACTAAATGTATCATAAAAATAAAATAATGATAAAATAAAATAAAATAAAAACTAAATAAAAACCTAAACCTAAAAAATAAACCTATAAATAAATTAAAAATAAAACCTAAACCCTAAACTATAAAAAATTATACCTATAATGAAAATAAAATAAATAAAATAAATTAAACCAAAACCTAAACTAAAATAAAATAAACTAAAATAATTACATCCTAATCCTAAACCTAAGCTAAATAAAATAAAATAAACTAAAATAAACCTAAACCTAAACTAAAAATAAAACTTAAAAATAAACCTAAAATAAAAACAAACCTAATGCTTAAAAAAATAAAATAGAAACCTAAACGTAAACCTAAAAAAATAAAAATAAAATAAAAATAAATCTCAACTACAAATAGACCTAAACCTAAATAAAGAAAATAAAACTTAAAAATAAACCTAAATAATAACTTAAAATGTAAACCTAAATAATAAAATAAAAACCTGAACCTAAACCTAAAAATAAAAAATAAATCCTAAACTTAAAAATTAAAATAAAAATAAAACTCAACTAAAAAATAAATCCAAACATTAACCTAAAACTAAAATAATCTAAAATAAAAAATCTTAAAATATATAAGCTAAACTAAATAAAAATAAAAATAAACCTAAATAAAAATAAAATAAAATAAACTAAAATAAATAAAAATAAACTAAATAAATCTAAACCTACGAGTTTACTTAATTAAAAAAAACCCCTAAATCGTATTCCTAAACCCGAAACCCTAAACTCTAAACCCTAAACCTTAAAAAACCCTAAACCCTAAACCCTAAACCATAAACTCTAAACCCTAAACTCTACACCTTAAACCCTAAACCATAAACACTAAACTCTAAACCTTAAACCTTAACCCTAACTCTAAACCCTAAACCCTAAGCGCATAAACCCTAAAACCCTAAACCCTAAACCCTAAATACTAAACCCTAAACCCTAAATGCTAAACTGTATTCCCTAAACCCTAACCATAAACCCTAAACCCTAAACCCTAAAACCCAAACTCTAAATTTAAACTCAAAGCATATAAATAAATTAAAAAATAAACTTAAACCCTAAGACTGGGTAGAACCTTGACGGTAGGAACATCACCGTCAACCAGGCTCAGTCTAGATCTGGCGGTGGAGGAGAAGATGGAGACGATGATTATCATTAGGTGGTGGGGGATCTGGAGGTGCTGGTGGATATGGAGGTGCTGGTCAGAGCAATGGTGGTTATGGAGGTAGGAGGAGCCACAAAGGTTATAGCCGTGATGGTGGTAGAGGGAAAGATTGTAGATATGATGGCAGATCCCACCACTCGAGAGGCCGAGGTGGTTCATGGGAACTACTGAAATTGAAGAGCATCCGATCTGCTTTGGAACTATGTCTTTCTGATCAGATAATTCTTATTTTCTAGGGCATTTGATTTGCTCTATGCGTGCTCATTTTTTATCTATGTCATCGCTTGTGTCTTTGAGAACTTGGTGTGCTACTTGATTGATGAAATTAAAAAGAAGAAATGTTGAATCTATATTTATTCTCTATTAAAAAAACCAAAACCCTAAAGCCCAAACTAAAAGCTGAACCCTAAACCCTAAACCCTAAAAAATAATAAATAAAAAAACCCTAACCATAATTATTAAACCTTAAAACTAACCCTAATCTTTAAACCATAAACTTACAACCCAAAACCCTAAACCCTAAAACCCTAAACCCTAAACCCTAAACCTTAAACCCTAAACCCTAATAAGAAACTAATAAAACACTAAAATAAATTAACTAAAAATAAAATAAATAAATAAACTTAAACTAAATGATAAACTAAAACAAATAAACTAATAATAAACAAAAACTAATAATAAACTAAAACAAAAACTAATCAAACTAACTAAACTAAACTAAATAAATAATAACTAAAAAACAAATAAACTAATAATAACAAAAACTAACTAAACTAATTAACAAACTAACAACTAAATTAAACATAAATAAAAGAGCCCCACTAATAAACTAATTAAAAATAAACTAAACTAAACCTAAATAATTAACTAAAACTAACTAAATTATACCATAATAAATAACTAACTAATAATAATAATTAACTAATAAAAATAAAATCTAAACATAACTAACCTAATAAATAACTAACTAATAATAAAACTAAACCCAATAACTAAACTAATAATAACTAGACTAACTAAACTAAAACTTATAACTAATAAACTAACTAAATAATTGATAAATAACTAAAAATAATAACTAATTAATAATTAAAACTAACAACTAAAGTGAACTAATAAACTAATAAACTAACTAAACCTAATAATAAACTAATTAAATAATAATAAGTAAAACTAATAATAAAACTAAAAAAACTAATAAACTAGAACTAAATAACTAATAAGAACTAACACTAAACTAATATAATAATCATAATTAAACTAAATAAAACTATTAAATAAACTAATAATAATAATAATAAAGTAAACTAATAATAAACTAAATAATAAATAAAACCTAAATAAATTTACAAAATCTAATAATAATAAACAAACCTAAGAAACTAACTAACAATAATAAACTAATAAAACTAATTAAACTAATAAACTAAATAATAATAATAATAATAATAATAAATAAACTAAACTAAAAACTAATAATACCTAAAAAAACACTAAATTATAATAAAGCCTCATAACAAAAACTATAAACTAAACTAATAATAATAAATCAAATAATAAATAACTAAAACTAAACTATAAACACTAAACTAACTAAACTAATAAATAATAATAAACTAAATAAAAAACTAACTAATAAAACTAATAATAATAAACTAATAATAACTAAACTAACTAAATAAATAACTAAACTAACTAACTAAAACTAATAAACTAATAATAATAATAATAAACTAACTAATAATAATAAAAATAATAATAATAATAATTATAATAATAATAATAATAATAATAATAGTAATAACTAAATAAACTAAACACTAAACATCTAAACCTAAATTAATAAAACTAATAATAACATGCTAAACTAAAGTAAAATTATTAACAACTAATAAAACTAATAATAATAATTAAATAATAACTAAAATAATAATAAACTAATAATAAAACTAAACTAAAATTAACTAATAACTAACTAATAAAACCTAATAAACAAATCAATAATAAACTAAAAACATAATAATAACTAATAAAAAATAAAATAATAATAAACTAAATAAAATTAATAATAACTAATAAATAACCTAAAACTAATATCTAATAAACTAATAAATAAACTAACTAATAAAATTAAACTAATTAATAAATAAACCTAAACCTTAATAAATAATAAACACTAAAACTAAACTAATAAACTAATAATAAATAATTAAATAATTAACTAAAGCTAAACCCTAAATCTAAACTAATAAACCATGAAAACTAACTAATAAATAAACATAATAATAAACAAATCTAATAAACTAACTAATAACTAATAATAAACTAATAATAAAACACATAACTAAAACATTTAATAATAACTAAATAATAATAAACTAATAAATTAATAACTAAATAAAACAAAACTAACTACATAACTAAACTAATAAACCTAATAAATAAACTAATAATACTAATAATAAAACTAGCTATTAATAACTAAACTAATAATAATAATAATAAAAATAACTAACTAATAAAAAACTAATAATAATAATAATAGTAACTAATAACTAAATAACTAAACTAATAAACTAATAATTAAACTAATAATAAACTAACTAAAAAATAACTAAATAACTAAACCCTAAACCCTAACAAAATAAATAAACTAAATAATAATAATAAACATAAACAAATAATAATAGTAAACTAAAGAAAACTAAACTAAAAAAAAACTAATAATAAAACCAAACTAATAATAATAATAATAATAAATAAACTAATAAAAAATCTAAACATAAACTAAAAAAAATTAATAATAATAAACTAATAAACCTAAACCCATAACTAAACTAATAAAACTAATAAACTAAATGAATAAACTAATAAATAAACTAACAAAACTAAACTAATAAAACTAAACCACTAACTAAAACTAACTGAAACATAATTAATAATAAAACCATAAACTAATAATAATAACTAACTAAACTAAACAAATAACTAACAAAATAATAATAACTAAATTAACTAATAATAACTAATAAATAAACTAAAACAAAACTAAACCCCCATAAACAAACTAACTAAATAAACAAACTAAATAAATTAATAAACTAAACCTAAACCCTAAACTAACCTAAAATAATAATAATAAAAACTAAAACTAATAAAACTAAACTAACAACCTAACTAAAAGTAAACCAACTAAACTAAACATAAAACTAATAATAAACTAATAATAACCAAAAACTAATAAAACTTAATAATAACTAATAAACTCTAAACCTAAAACTTAAACCCTATTATTGGGCAATTTAGGGATCCCTCACATTATTGGTGTGTTTTCGAGCAGTTTCTCTCTTGGATTCCCTATAGATTATCGGCCTTGGGCCAATCTCGACCTATTCTTATCACAGCGCTATGACTCATGGCAGACTTTTCAATGGGATAACCATGTGTCGATGGATCTCTAAGGCAAATAGATTTTTTTTGGGTAATCCTACATCTAAATTACTTGTCATAAAATCTTTCAAAGAGGCTTTAGCTAGTAAGAATTCCTCCACCGTGCTTCCATTGAATTTGCTTCATACGAATTTTAAAGGTATTCCAACAATTATTGTTTTAGATGAGAATATTGAAAGATTAGATGAGTCTTTTGTGTTTTCTTTGATTGGAAAGTTTTCATTTAAATGGCCATAGAAGGAAGATATTCATTCTTTTTCTCATAGCTTAAATTTGTCTAGTTCTTTTTCCATTTGGCTGATTGATGCAAGGCATGTTCTGATTAAACTTTCTAACGGCCTTGATTACAAAAGAATTTTTTCTAGGCATTCTTACTATGTTTTTAATTGTCAAATACATATTCTAAAGTGGACGCCTATGTTTGATGTTAATGAAGAGTCTCCTATTGTTCCCATTTGGATTTATTTACCTGACTTATGGATTTATCTATTTATTCATCATATTCTTTGTGCTATTCGGTTGATTTTTGGTCAGCCTTTGCAAGTTGATCGAAAGCAATATTTCTTCTAGACGATATGTTGCTAGAATTCTTATAGAGATTGATATTACTAAAATATATTCAATGAAAGTTGGTTGGGTTTGAAGAAATGTGATTATTTTCAAAGTTATTTTTAAGAACTTTCCCATTTTTCATAATCATTGTAAGATTCATGGGCATGAAATTTTTGAATGCTTTATTCCTCATACCTCTCTTAGAAAGAAAATCACTAGTAAGAATTCAATTATTGAAAAAACTAATGATTCTCACAAGTTGAATAAAGGAAAATCTACTTTTCAAAATTTTAATGTTTCGTAAAACTAGATTTCTGAATCTTCTAGAAAAGTTTTGCTAATTAAGGATTTGTCTAATGCGAAAGGTAATTTTGATGTTTTTGAAAAAGTTTTAACTAATAATCATGCTCTAAGTGTTTATTTTGATGATTTTCTTAAAGGGAAGACTTTAGAGGCTATTGTTAATGATTCTAAATGTTTGAATGTTGTGAATAAGTCCTTTCATGATGATGGTTCGAATATTATTGATGCTAACACCATTTTTTCAATATGTTGGATGTTGTTTCTCTTTCTCCTATGTTTGCTTTAGAACATGGGAAAGAGACTATTTCTTTGACTTCTTTGATTGAAAATGGTGGTGAAATAAATGTTCTTATTTTTGATATTTTAATATATGGTCCTAACGATCTTGTTAATATTGGTGATCCTTCTATTAAAAAATAATATTTAGATACTTGTGCCAATTCTCGCATTGTGAATAGCTCTATTTCAATTCAAAATGGTTATTTTTCTATGGCTAGTAATTATGTTCAGAATTTTGGTATTATGCTATATGTTTCTAAGGGATTTGGATCTTGTTTTAATCTCTTACATGAAGATTATACTAAAAATATGTATTCTGCTTCTCTTGCTTCTTTAAGAATGAAGATAGAGATGGTACTCTTTAGATTTTGTTGGAAGGTGAAAATATTGATAATTATCTTCTTAATAAAGTTATTTTTGCTCCATCTTTCACTTATGATTATGAAATACATAAAATAAAATAAACTAAAAATAAACCTAAAACCTAAACCTAAAAAATAAAATAAAACCTAAACCTAAACCTAAAAAATAAAATAAAACCTAATCCTAAAAAATAAAATATAACAAAACACAAATAAAAAATAAACTTAAACCTAAAAAATAAACTAAGATAAAAGCCCTAAACTAAAAATAAATACACCTAAATTAAGTAAAATAAACTAAATAAAAATAAAAAATAAACCTAAATAAAAATAAAAAATAATATAAACTAAAATAAATAAAAAATAAACTTAATAAACTAAATAGACTAAACCTACCGGTTTACTTAATTTAAAAAAAAACCAAAACCCTACACCCTAAACCTTAAACCCTAAACCCTAAACCCTAAACTCTAAACCCTAAACCGTATACCCTAACTCAAAACCCAAAACCCTAAATGCATAAGCCCTAAAACCCTAAACCCTAAACTCTAAACTCGGTTGAGCTAATCTTTATGAAAGGTGATCTTAAAGAAGTCAGTGAAGAGGTTGCAAAATACAATGTTGGTGCTCCTTCCCATGTTGGTCTTCTTTCTTCCAGGATCTCAACATCCCAACTAAGATCAACAAGGGTAATGTTAAAATTATCACCATGATTAAGTTTATTAAAAAAGGCAATAAGGTGGGATCCTCAAAGGCTGCTCTCCTCACTAAGTTGGGGATTAGGCCATTCTCTTATGGCCTTGTCATCCAGTTTGTGTATGATGATGGTTTGATGTTCAATCGTGAGGTACTTGACCTCACTTAAGATGATCTCATCGAGAAATTTTTGGTAAGCCTTTTAATGATCACTTCTCTCTCGCTGGCCCTCTCTTATCCCACCCTTGCTAGAGTGCCCCACATGTTCATCAACGCTTACAAGAATGTCCTCGCAATCATGATTTCCACTGATTACACAAATTTGCATATTGAGAAGGTTAAGGAGTATTTGAAGGATCCTAGTAAATTTAATGTGGCTGTTGCGCCTGATGCTTCTGCTACACCTACTGCTGTTGTTGCTCCAACTATTGTAGTGGAACAGAAGAAGGAAGAGCATGCTGAGAAATTTGATGATGATATGGGTTTCAGCTTGTTCAGCTAAGCTTTATTGGCTTTCTATAAAATCAAATTTTATCATCTCTAGGAGTTAAAACATTTTGTGAAACATAATTTTGTGAATTTTTAATAGCATTTTATTTTATCCTATTTTTTTAGTTGTTAGAGGATAATGACTTTTATTATTTGGTAATTTCTCATTTGTTATGGAATCATTTGAGTTAAAAAATAAATAAATAAACCCTAAACCCTAAACCTAATCGTAAACCTTAAACCCTAAACCCTAACCGTGAATCCTAAACCCTAAACCCCAAATCCCAAATCCTAAACCTAAACTAAAGTAATTAAATAAATTAAAAAAATAAACCTAAATCTTAAAACCTAATAAACCTAAACCTAAACCTATACCCTAAGAATGGGTAGAACTTTGACAGTAGGAACATCAGCCAACCAAGCTCTATTTAGATATGGCAGTGGAGGCAAAGGTGGAGGTGGCGGAGGAAAAGGTGGAGATGGCGGTTAGCACAATGATGGTGGGGGATGTGGAGGTGCTGGTGGATATGGAGGTGGCGGTTGGAGTAGTGGTGGTTATGGTGGTGGGAGGAGTAAAGGAGGTTATTGCTGTGGTGGTGGAGGAGGGAGAGCTCAGGGATATGATGGTGGCTCCTACTACTAGAGAGGTGGATGGGAACTGAGAACAGAATAAGAATTGATCTAAACCCTATCTAAGTATTTTTATTTTTATGTGTGCTTATTTTAAAAACTTGATGTTACTTGGTTGATGAAATCAAGAAAAGAAATGTTGAATCCCTAAACCTAAACTTAAAACTTAACCTAAACCAAAAAAATAAACTAAAATAAAATACCTAAACTAAAATAAATAAACCTAAAATAAATAAACTAAACTAAATAATAAAAAAATAAACATAAATAAAATAAAATAAAAAATAAAAAATAAATTAAAGAATGTAAGAAATGTTGTAAATCTAAATTTGTTCTCTATCTGAAAACAACCAAAAACCCTAAACCATAAACTTAAACGTGAACCCTAAATCCAAAAAACCTTAAACCCTAAACCCTAAACCCTAAACCCTAAAACCCTAAACTCTAAACCCTAAACCCTAAAACCTAAACCATGAACCCAAAACCCTAAACCATAAACCCTAAACCCTGAACCCAAAAAAAGACCCTAAACCTTGAACCCTAAACCCTAAACCCTAAACCATAAACCCTAAACTAACCCTAAACCCTAAAATCCTTAAAACCTAAACCAAAGCTGATTAAAACACAAAAAATAAAATCAATAAATAAATCAAAAAACTAAAATAAATAAGAAAATAAAATAAACTAAAAACATAAACTAAAACCTAAACATAAACCTAAACCTAAACCTAAAAAGAAAATTAAATAAAAAAATAAAAACATAACTAAAATAAAATAAATAAAAACCTAAACTTAACTAAAAAATAAAAAACCTAAATAAAATAAAAACTAAACCTAAAATAATAATAAAATAACCCTAAAATAAAATAAACTAAAACTAAATAAAAGCCTAAACTTAAAAATAAAACCTAAAAATAAATAAAAAATAAAACCTAAACCCTAAACTAAAAAAACTAAACCTAACAGAAAAATAAAATAAACCTAAACCTAAACTAAAGTAAATAAAATCTAAACCCAAACCTAAAAAAAACTAAACCTAATCCTAAACCTAAACTAAATAAAATAAAATAAACTAAAAATAAACCTAAACCTAAACTAAAAAAATGAAACCTAAAAATAAATCTAAAATAAAAACTTAAAACCTAAACCTAAAAAAATAAAATAAAAACCTAAACCTAAACCTAAAATAAAAAATAAAACCTAATCCTAAAAAATAAAATAAAAATAAAACTAAATAAAAAATAAACATTAACCTAAAAAATAAATAAACCTAAAAAAATAAACTAAACTAAATAAAATTAAAATAAAAAAAACTATGCATCATATGATATATTATCTTACATTACGCCTTAAAATGAATCACTTCAAGCAAAAAATTTATAAAATTTTGTTGAAAAATGAACATTTATTTTGGGTGTAAAATTTCATTCCTTTGATTAAATGACACCATCGCACACCCCCAATGATGTTCCCTAAAGCTTACTTTATATTTTGCCAACCCCATAATCTCAGCTTATAAATTAGTATTTTTATGAATTATAACCAGTATAAACTCTACTACATCATACTATAAAAAACTAAAATATGCTAAACAATAAGTAGTAATACATAATAGTTTGGTATAATGCATGATGCTACATTATGTTATGGCAGCCTACATTATAATACACTATAACATATTATATTATATTATATTGCATATCACATCACAAGGGATTGCTTAAGATAAAAAAATTATAAAATTAGCCTAAATAATAAAAAACTATATATTTTAGTCGTATAACTTAGATATTTTAAATTGAAATAATATATTATGATGCCATGCTCTACCTATTATGAATTTGGCCAAATTCCACCATTTTAAAGTCCAAATCAACATTTTCATAAATAATGCTAGTGTAAGCTCAATTGCATGATTGTAAAATATTGAAAGAATTTAAAATGCATAGAACAATATATTATGATAAATGATGTTATACTTTGCTACAACATATAATATTTATTTTGAACAAAAAATCTTACTTTCTAGACTACAAGTGGTGTAGCACACCTTTAGCACTACAACCTAATTTCCACTTCAACTTTAACAAATTTCATCATCTGATTTATTAAATCAATATTTTTATGATTTATATTAATATAGACTATAGGGAACAATGAAATAATATATGAAAACATTTCAAAACATCTTATAACATCCAAAAACACATCACTACATGCTCAAATAAATGATGCTACATTATACTATAATATAGGGTATTATAATATGATTTAGGTTTAGGGTATTCAAATCTTTAATAGCCAATGGAAAGTCTCTTGAAGGCATTTTCTTTAGCTACCATAACTATGCTAGAATTAGGACATACTTTAGATTTATTGCTAATTACATCTTTATTCAAGGTTTAGGGTTAGTTTAGGGTTTAGGGTATAGGGTTTATGGTTTGGGGTTTAGGTTTTAGTAGGTTTTGTGAGTTTAGGGTTTATGGATTTAGGGGTTAAGCTCAGTGGTTTAGGTCTGTGGTTTTAGGATTTAGTTTAGGGCTTAAGGCTTTAGAGTTTAGGATTTAAGGTTTAGGTTTAGGTTTGTGGTTTAACATTTTTAAGGTTTAGGTTTAGGGTTTAGGTTTAGGGTTTAGGTTGTTTAGGTTTAGGTTTAAGTTTTAGTTTGGGTTTAATGTTTAGATTTGAGGTTTCTTTTTAATAAAGAACAAATTCAGATTCAACATTTCTTCTTTTTGATTTCATCATCCAAGTAGCACCCCAAGTTTTCAATGACAAAAGTGATGACATAGATAAAAATGAGCACCCATAAAGAAAAACAAAATCTCTAGATAAGTAGAACTGTCTCTACTATAATGACACGGTTCCATAAGTAGAAGATCAGATCGGCCATTATTTAGTTTCTCTAGTTCAAAATAGAACAACCCCCACCTCCCGAGTAGCGGATCTCATCATATCCTGCATCTCTCCTCGCCACCATCACGATCAGAACCTCCATCACTCTCATCGAGCAACCAACACTACTCTCACCACCATCTCAATATCCACCAAGACCCTAGATCACCCACCACCATCTGATAGCCACCACTTCTACCTCAACTATTAGATCTAGACCGAGCCTAATTGATGGTGATGTTCCTAAAGATCAAGGTTTTATCCATTCTTAGGGTTTAGGGTTTAAGGTAAGATTAGGGTTTAAGGTTTAGGGTTTAGGGTTTGGGGTTTAGAGTTTAGGGTTGTAGGTTTTAGGTTTTAGGGTTTAGGATTTTAGGGTTTAGCATTGATGGTTTAGGGTTTAAGGTTTTAGGTTTTATGGTTTGTGGGTTTAGGTTTAGGTTTGGGGAGTTTAGGGTTTTAGGATTTGGTTTTTGGGAACATTTAGGCAAGTTAGGGTTTAGTCTAAGATCCAGGGTTTAGATTTATCATTTTATTTTATCTTTATTTAGGTTTTAATTTTTAGTCATTGGTTTTATTTATCTATTTATTAATTAATCCCAGTCAGCCTTAATAGGTTTATCTTTATCTTATTTAGGCCTCAGTTATTTATTTTCTTTTAGGTTTATCTAGCCCAGGCCCAGGCCTCAGATCCCCAGGCAGCCACCACGCCCAGTGGCCTGGGCCCAGTGGCTCATGGCCTGGGCCTGGCACTCCAGGGCCTGGGCCCAGGACGTGCAGTCTCAGCCTGGCCTGTGGCCCAGGCCCTGAGGGCCTGGGTCATGGATCAGGTCAGCCTAGGGCCCAGGCTTTGGGCCTGTGGCCTTAGACAGTGGCTCAGTCAGCACCCATGGACTCCAGTCAGGGCCCAGCCTCAGTCCAGGGGCCTGGCCCAGTGGCCTAGCATGGCCTATCAGGGTCCCGGCCTAGGGTAAGCCTGTTGGTTAGGGCCAGGGCCTGTGGATTTAGAGCCTTGGCAGTGGCCCATGGTCAGTTTAAGATTTAAAAGCCCAGGGCCCAGGGTGTGGCCTGTGGCCCAGGGTTTGGGGTTTCAGTGTTGTGGCCCAGGGTTGAGAGCAGGCCCAGGGTTTTGGAGGACTCAGTTTTTGTGTATGAGTGTCCACCCATTTAGTGATTAAGGTGGATTTAGAGTTTAGGGTTTTTTTTAAAATTAGGTAAATGGGTAGGTTTAGGTTTATTTAGATTATTTAGTTTATTTTTATTTATTTTGGTTTATTTAATTATGTATTTTTCATGAGGTTTATTTTTTATTTTTATTTAGTTTAGTTTATTTATTTTAGTTTATTTTTTAGGTTTATGTATATTTTTAGTTGGGTTTTTTTTTTGGTTTAGGTTTTAGGGTTTAGGGTTTAGGGTTTAGGTTTTAGGCTTAAGGTTTATGGTTTAGGGTTCACATTTTAGGGTTTAAGATTTTTTTTTTAATTGAGAACAAATTCATATTCAACATTTCTTCTTTTTGATTTCATCAACCAAGTAGCACCATAAGTTTTCTAAGACACAAGTGATGACATATATAGAAAATGAGCACCAATAGAGCAAATCAAAAACTCTAGATAAGTAGAATCATCTCAACTATAAAGACACCATTCCATAAGGAGCAGATCAGATTGGCCATTTTTTAGTTTCTATAATTCCCATAAGAAGACCATTGCTTCTCGAGTAGCGGGATCTGCCATCATATCCCTGAATTCTACCTCTGCCACCACCATGATTATAACCTCCATCATTCCTCCGACCTCCATAACTACCACTACTCCGACCACCAGCTCCATATCCACTAGCACCTCCAAATCCCCCACCATCACTGTGATAACGGCCACCTCCGACTTTGCCTCCACTACCAAATCTAGACTAGGCCTTATTAACGATGACGTTCTTGTCGTCAAGGTTCTGCCCATTCTTAGGGTTTAAAGTTAGTTTAGGGTTTAGGTATTCGGGTTAGTTTAGGGTTTAGGGTTTAAGGTTGTAGGTTTATTTAGTTTATTTTTTATTTATTTGAGTTTTTTTTATGTTTATTGTTTATTTTTATTTAGTTTTATTTATTTATTTTAGGTTTATTTATTATAGTTTAAGTTTTTATTTTTGTTTATTTTTTAGGTTTAGGTTTATTTTTTAGTTGAGTTTTATTTTTATTTTATTTTTGAGGTTTAAGTTTTATTTTATTTTATGTTTAGTTTAGGCTTTATTTATTTTATAGTAGGTTTTTATTTTGGTTTGTTTAGAGGTTTTATTTTTAATTTAGGGTTTTACTTTAGTTTATTTTATTTTATTTAGTTTATGTTTAGGTTTAGGTTTAGTCAAGTTTATTTTAATTAGGTTTATATATTTATTTTGTTTATTTTATTTTCATTTTTAGGTTTTAGCCATGGTTTATTTTATTTATTTTAAGTTTTATTTTAGGTTTATTTTTAGGTTTAGGTTTTTTATTTAGTTTTTATTTTATATTTTAAGTTTATTTTAATTTATTTTATGTTTAGTTTTATTCCTGTTTATTTTATTTAGTTTAGTTTAGGTTTTATTTTATTATCTATTTAGGTGTTTATATTTATTCAGGTATTTAGTAGCCCAGGTCAAGCCCAGTTATGGCTCAGTGGTTTTATAGGGTCAGTGGTGGCTTAGGGTTGCCTGTGGCCTAGGGCCCATGGTCATGTGTCCCAGGCTCAGCCTGAGCCTAGGTTAGGCTCCAGGGCCTAGGGCCTGTGGTCAGCCAGTGGTCCGCTGATTAAGGGTTTATGGCTCATGCCTTAAGTGGGGCCTTTATCCATGGCTAGGTTTAGGGCTCAACTAGTGGCCTGGTGGCCTGGTCAGTGTTTCAGTCAAGCCTGCCTTTTTTAGGGTTTTGGTTTGGGTTTGTGCAGTTAGGTCATCAGGGTCTTATGGTTTAATATTTAGTGTAGTGGTTTTATTTATTTTAAAGAAAATAGGTTTAGGTTTATTTATTTTATTTATTTTAGTTTATTTTATTTTTTATTTTATTTAATTTTATTTTTATTTAGTTTTATTTATTATTAGGTTTATTTATTTTAGTTTTAGTTTTCATTTTAGTTTTTTTTAGATTTTAGATTTATACTTATTTTTATTTTATTTTTATTTTTATTTTATTAATGAGGTAGGTTTTATTTTATTTTAGGTTTAGGTTTAGGTTTTCATCATTCTAGGTCTAGATTTTGTGTATTTATTTTAGGTTTATTTTATGTTTTATTTTAGTGTAAGATTTTATTTAATTTATTTTATTTTATTATTTACTTAAGAATTTAGGTTTAGTTTATTTTAGGTTTTAATTATTTTAGTTTATTTTATTTTAGTTTAGGATTAGATTTAGGTTTTTTCTTTAATTTAAGTTTAGGTTTTTTTTAGTTTAGGGTTTATGTTTTATTTTTTAGGTTTAGGTTTTTAGTTGGTTTTATTTTATTTTTAGGTTATTTTATTTTATTTTATGTTCAATTTTATTTTCTTTAGGTTTTATTTTTGTTTAATTTTATTTATTATTTAGTTTACATTTTTATTTTATTTTACTTTAGTTTTATTTCTTTTATTTTAGATTTTATGTTTAGGTTTTAGTTTTAGGTTTTTTATTTTATTTAATTAATTTATTTAGGTTTTATTTTATCTTATTTTAGTTTTTTGTTTAGTTTAGGTTTAGTTTTAGTGTTTGGGGTATGGTTTAGGGTTTGGTAGAGGGTCTGGGATAGGGTTTGGTTAGGGTTAGGTGTGGTTAGGATCTAGGGTAGGATTTGGCCCAATGTGGTCAGTATTTGGTAGGGTCAGTGAGGTCAGAGCCTGGTTTATGGTAGGGTTAGTTTATTTATCTTAGTTTAAGTTTTATTCTAATTTATTTTAGGTTTTGGTTTGGTTTATTTAGTTGAGTTTTATTTTATTTTATCTAGGTAAGTTTTTATTTTTATTTAGGTTTTATTTTATTTTTAGGTTTTAGGTTTTATTTCTTTTTATTTATTCTATTTTATATAGTTTTGGTTTAGGTTTAGTTTATTTTTGTTTAGGTTTAAGTTTATTTTATTTTGTTTATTTTATTTTTCTTTCAGGTTAAGGTTTTTTTTATTTTATGGTTTTGGTTTTATTTTTTGGTTTATTTTTTAGGTTTAGGTTTTTATTTAGTCTTTATTTTAGGTTTATTTTAATTTTATTTTATTTTTATTTTATGTTTAGCTTTAATTTTATTTAGGTTTTTTGTTATTTGGTTTATTTTATTTTTTACTTTTATTTTGGTTATTATTTATTTTATTTTATTTTATTTTTAGGTTTGAGTTTAGATTTGGTTTTTATTTTATTTATATATTTTATTTAAGTTTAGGTTTTTTTTATATATTTTATTTTAGGTTTTACTTAGTTTAAGTTTAGGTATTTGGTTTATTTTTTATTTTTATTTCAGTTTATTTATGTTTTTATTTAGTTTAGTTTTTTTTTATTTTAGGTTTATTTAATTTAGTTTATCTTTTAGGTTTTGGTTTTGGTTTAGTTTTATTTTTATTTTATTATTAAGTTTTAGGTTTAAATTTTTATTTTTAGGTTTAGTTTTAGTTTTTTATTTTATTTTTTTAGGTTTAGGTTTTAGGTTTATTTTCAGTTATTATTTTTTAGTTTAGGTTTAGGTTTATTTTTAGTTTATTTTATTTTATTTATTTAGGGTTTAGGTTTAGTTTATTTTAGGTTTAGTTTTCGGTTTTATTTATTTTATTTTAGGTTTTAAGTTTATTTTATTTTGTTTATTTTAGGTTTAGGTTTTATTTCTTTTTATGTTAAGTTTTATTTTTAGGTTTACTTTTTTGGTTTAAGATTTAAATTAATTTTTAATTTATTTTATTTTGGGTTTATTTTATTTTTATTTTACATTTAGTTTTCATTTTATTTAGGTTTTATTTTTATGTTTATTTTATTTTTTAGTTTAGTTAAGGTTTTTATTTATTTTATTTTAGTTTAGCTTTTATTTTATTTATTTATTTATTTTATTTTCTTTTTAGGTTTAGGTTTTGTTTTAGGTTTAGTTTTAGGTTTAATTTTAGGTTTAGATTTAAGTTTAGGTTTTTTTTTTACTATTATATTTAGGTTTAGGTTTATTTATTTATTTTATTTTTAGGTTTTATTTTGGTTTTATTTTCTTTTTAGTTGGGTTTATTATTTATTTGGGTTTATTTATTTAGGTTGAGTGTTTGGGGTTTAGGGTTTAAGGTTGTAGGTTGTAGGGTTTATGGTTTAGGGTTTAGGGTTTAGTGTTTTAGGGTTTAGGGTTTAGGATTTAGGGTTGTAGGTTTAGGGTTTAGAGTTTAGAGTTTAGGGTTATGGTTTTTTTATTTTAGTTTTGGTTTTTTATTTTAGTTTATTTTTTAGGTTTAGGTTTAGGTTTTGTTTTACTTTTTAGTTGAGTTTTATTTTTATTTTATTTTTAAGGTTTTGGTTTTATTTTTTACTTTTATGTTAAGGTTAAGTTTTTATTTTATTTTTTTAGGTTAATCTTTTAGGCTTTAATTATAGGTTTATTTTTAGGTTTTATTTTTTAGTATAGATTTAGGTTTATTTTTTAGTTTATTTTATTTTATTTAGTTTATGTTTTGGCTTAGCTTTAGTTTATCTTAGGTTTAGGTTTTATTTAATTTAGTTTAGTTTATTTTAGTTTAGGTTTAGGATTATTTTATTTTGTGTATTTTATATTTATTTAGGTTTAGGTTTTTTTTTTAGTTTAGGGTTTAGGTTTTTTTTATATTTATTTTTAGGTTTTATTTTTCATTTTATTATTTAGGCATAGGTTATTATTTAGTTATTATTTTATTTTATTTTAGGTTTATTTTAATATTATTTTACATTTAGTTTTTTTTTAGTTTTTTTATTCTTAGGTTTATTTTATTTTATTTAGTTTAGTTTAGGTTTTATTTATTTTATTTTAGTTTATTTTTTATTTTAATGTAATTTTATTTTTTAGGTTTAGGTTTAGGTTTAAGTTTTAGTTTAGGTTTTTATTTTATTTTATTTTATTTTTCTTTAAGTTTAGGTTTAGCTACAACATAAAATATTTACTTTGAACATAAAATCTTACTTTTTAAACTATAAGTGGAATAGCACACCTTTGGTACTACAACTTAATTCCCACTTGAAATTTAACAAATTTCATCATCTCATTTATTAAATCAATATTTTTATGATTTATATTAATACAGACTATAGAGCATAATACCATAATATACTAAAACAATTTAAAACATCTTATAACATCCAAAAACACATCACTACATGCTCAAATAGATGATGCTACATTATACTATAATATATATTATTATAATATGATTTAGGGTTAGGGTTTAGGGTATTCAAATCTCTAATAGTCAAGGGAAAGTCTCTTGTGGATATTTTCTTTAGCTACCATAACTATGTTAGGATTAGGTCAATCTTTAGATCTACTCCTAATGACATCTTTATTCAAGGTTTAGGGTTTAGGGTTTAGGGTTATGGTTTAAGGTAAGTTTAGGGTTTAGGGTTTAGTATTAGTTTATGGTTTAAGGTTTAGGGTATAGTGTTTAGGGTTTAGGGTTTAGGATTTAGGGTTGTAGGTTTTAGGGTTTGAGGTTTAGGGTTTTAGGGATTAGGGTTTAGGGTTTAGGGTTTAGGGTTTATGGTTTAGGGTTTAGGGTTTAGGGTTTATGGTTTAAATTTTAGGTTTAGGGTTTAAGTTTCAGTTTAGGGTTTAATGTTTTTTTTAACAGAGAAAAAATTCAGATTCAACATTTCTTCCTTTCAATTTCATCAACCAAGTTGCACCCATAGAGCAAATCATAACCCTACGATAGGTAGAATCATCTCTATGATAAAGATAGTTCCATAAGTAGCAGATCATATCAGTCGTTCTTCAGTTTCTCCAGTTTTGATCAGAACCAACACCCGCCTCTCGAGTAGCAGGATCCGCCATCATATTCCCGATCTCTCCTTCCGCGACAACCATGATTGTAACTTCCGTCACTCCTCTCGCCTCCATAACCATCATTGCTCCAACCACCACCTCCATATTCACCACCACCTCCAGATCCCCCACCACCACTGTGATAATCACTGCCTCTGCCTTCACCTTCACCGGCAGAGCTAGATAGAGCCTAGTTGATGGTGATATTCTTGCCATCAAGGTTCTGCACATTCTTAGGGTTTAGAGTTTAGGGTTAGTTTAGGGTTTAGGGTTACATAGGGTTATTTAGGGTGTGGTTTAGGGTTTATGGTTTAGGGTTTTAGGGTTTTGGCTCAGTTTAGGGTTTAGGGTTTAGTTTTAGGGTTTAGTTTTAGGGTTTAGGGTTTAGGTTTAGGGTTTTTTATAGGTTATGGGTCAGTTTAGGGTTTAGGGTTTAGGGTTTAGGGTTTAAGGTTTAGGGTTTAAGATTTATGGTTTAGGTCTTTTTAAAAAAATTAAGTACACTAGTAGGTTTAGGTTTATTTTGTTTATTTAGTTTATTTTTTATTTATTTGAATTTATTTTTTTATTTTTATTTAGGTTTTATTTATTTTAGTTTATTTATTGTAAGTTTTTTATTTTAGTTTAGGTTTTATTATTTATTTATTTTATGTTTACATTAATTTTTTTTTATTGATTTTATTTTTATATATTCTTTTTGGGTTTAGGTTTTATTTTTATTTTTAGGATTAGGATTAGATTTTTATTTTATTTTTTTAGGTTTAAGTTTTAGGTTTAGTTTTTGGCTATTTTTTAGTTTAGGTTTAAGTTTATTTCTAGTTTATTTTATTTAATTTAGTTTAGTGTTTAGGTTTAGTTTATTTTATGTTTAAGTTTAGGTTTTATTTATTTTAGTTTAGTTTATTTTTGTTTTATTTTATGTTTATTTTAGGTTTAAGTTTTTTTTTTTTAGTTTAAGGTTTAGGTTTTATTTTTTATTTATTTTTAGGTTTATTTTTTAGGTTTAGGTTTATATTTAGTTTTTACTTTATTTAGGGTTTTGTGCCACCATCCTTCAAAATCTTTAATGGTAGTGGAAACCCAAGATAACACATTGCACACTTTTGAGCCAGCTGTTGCAAAACTGGTGGTAGCAACGCACTCCTCTTTTGCCTTTTCATTATCAATCTATCAGGTGTTACATTTGATTGGTATGTCGAACTGCCCAACGGTTTGGCGAAGACTTTTGCTGAGTTGGAGGACCTCTCATCAAGAAGTTTGCTGGCACTCAGCAGAGGGTGACTGTAGGCGACCTCATTGCAGAGAAACATAAACTCAATGAGTCCCTTGTTGATTACATTCTCAGGTGGCGCAACCTAAGCATAAAATTCAAACCATAGCTGTCCGAACATCATGCCATTGAGATTCTTCTCAAGAAATCTATTTCCTAATCACCTTCATGCTTAAGGGTTTTACAATCAAAATATTCGATGAATTAATCAGTAAGGTGGCTAGCCTACAAGAGGAAGCCAAACAATTTCCCTTTCCTAACCAATCATCTAGGCCCAAGCCGTAGAAGGTGTTTGAGAAGAAGCTAGGGACAGTTGGATCAGTGGAAAGAAGGAAGCAGCCACTCAGAGTTCAGTATGAGAAACTATGAGCTCAACAGCCTTCTTTGCCACCTCCTCTTCCACCACCTCAGCCAACATACTGGCCACCATAGATGTCACAATGACCATTTCCACCTCCTCAGTAGCTTACCCAACAACGGTATTCATATCCATCACCAAGTAGTTACTTTCCACCTACTCTTGCCAATATATTGAATAAGCCATATTGATTCAAGAGGGAGGTAGTTAAGAAAATCTTTAAGAATCAATTAAAGAAACTTGATTTTCAGTTACCAGAGCATAAGAGGCCAGAGGAAATGGGCAAGAGCGATGATCCTAGCTATCACCCCTACCACCACATGTTAGGCCATATCTTAGAGGATTGTATCACTTTTAAGGACTAGCATGAGCGCAGCTACAAGTTTGGAGCCTAGTTATACCTAAGAAATACTTATTAGCACAACCATCCAATTCTGTTAGAGTAATCCTTATGGATACTTGCGGTCCTCTTAAGACCAAAAAAGGATAGAAAATCTCCCTATCGCAATCCTCTAAAAATATCATTTCTAAGATCAAGAAGCCTTCCTTATAAGTCCCAGAAATAGCTCAAACCTCCAACATCGAGGAAGCTTTACTAGTTGCAAAGGATAATTCGAGGAGGATGACAACCCAATAGTAGCAGCAGCTCACCAAACTTTCCTTAGATAGTCCAGTAGCACAACCACCGTCCGAGCTCAGTACTCCCTCCACTATTGCACCTACCACCTCTTCTACTAGCTGCTCTTATACTGGAAGGAGCGTTGTATCTAGAATAAGAAAGCACTAAATCCCTTACTTTGATTACTTTACTTGATTTCTATCATGTACCTCCACCCAAAAATAAATTAATGAAGAAAGCTGACTATACTTATATATTGTCTACTTGTGATGCTCTTAATTTTATTCTTATTAAAAGCTCTTTGAGTCTAAATATAAATAATAGCTCCAGTAGTTCTGAACCTTTCTTTTTTAATTCAGATACGGACTATCCTTCTTTGAATCAATTAGGTTTACCTCTTGAGAGTGACTTGGAGTCAACTGACTTTGAGGATCCCATAGGACAACCTATAGGTATGCTATATGAGAAGGTAGAACTTTCCATATGCTCATCATTCCAAGAAGTCACTGAAGTCAATCTATGTAGTGGCAAAGTTCTACCTCCTAGGGTAGCACTTTAGGATAATGGTAAGAAAGTCATTGGTTCCAAGGAGGAGATAGCCCCTCCATAAGATGCTCCACCCATGGATATGCTTATGGAGGACCAAGCAAGACTTTATTACAATGTCCTAGCTCACCTTAGAAAGTTCCCAGCTAAGTTAAGCATATATGATGACCTTATATTATCCAAAAAGATAAGGGAATCTCTAAACAAGGCCTTACTTGATCTAGATATATGCTTAGCTCAGCTGACCACTACTAAAGAGGAGAAATCCATGCAAAGGACATCTTAGAAGTTACATTGAAGACTTACTCCTAGGGATGATAGGCACAACCACCACTTTACTTTATAGTGGAGGTTGGCAAATACAAGCTATCTAGAGTTTTGCTCTGTGTGTATTAGAGACATTATGAGTTTAGGACCCTTTCCTACTTGAGGATCGACATCTCCAAACTCCAAAAGAATGGATGATGTTGAGAGGATTCAATGAACAAGGAGAGAGAGCCTTGTGGTGTTTATGTATGGGGAAGGGGGGGTACTTTTTGATGTGGTCAAGTACAACATTGAGGTATGATGTAGTATCTTGAAAGATATAGGCATCACCCTACAATGGACCTAATCATGTAATAAGGACTCCTAATAAATCGAGAAAGTTCAAAGAGAAGACTTAATTTCATAATCCAAATAAAATAAGTAGGAAATGCTCATGATACTAGGAAGCCTAGTGAGCATTCCAATTTATCTTATGGTTGGGATTTATAATTTTGAAGTTGAGGAGATTTATATATTTTGAGTTGAAATTTAATTAGATTACTAGAGCTTATAATCCACCAACACAATGTTATGGGAATGCCTAAGAGGTGAAAATTTATGCTCATAGCCTGAAAGAAATAGCTACCTCAGATCCTAAATCTAGGGAGCTTTAGTATAAGCTAAAGCACGATCTAAATCTAAGCAATACATGGACATAAGTGTTTACCTCCATAAGAGAGAATAAATTGTCCAACTTCTAAACTTATAACCGCCTAGAGTGGCTGCCAGATAACACCTCCTATAACTTTAAAGCCATGTAGTCTGGTCTGTGGAATTGCAAGATAGCTAGGGTAGTTAACTAATTAGAAAGAGACTAAAGTCCTAAACACACATCCTAAGAGACTAGAGCATGAGTGGTATGAGCATAGGATGTAATCAATAGATACAAAATTGTTTCAAATTTTATTTCATTTTAGACACATCATTTTGACAGAGGCTTTAGGATTTCTCATGCCTAAATGCATGATGAAATATTTTATGGATCAAATCAGCTAGAAGAACATGTTCTCTGCCACAATGGATGCCCTCACAGGTCAAGCATTCTTTTATCATACAAGGATGGAGATTCTTCATGATTAAATAAGAAAGAATATGCATGCATGATGCGAAACATCCAATAATAGCTAAGGGTTGCTAAATCTTTTAATTATCTTATTATGTATTAGGTTTTAGGATGAGGTTATGAGTTGTTTAAAATTTAGTTATAAGTGATTAGTTTGGTAAAAAGTTATTTTTATCCTAAGAGCCTAATCATATCTAAGCCACACATTAAAGCATCAATCATTTAAGAAACTATGAAAAGCATGTCATCCTAATGCATAATGTAAACATAACATCAAACAATTATATAAACTATCACAAAAGAATAAAAGGTTGTTTCAGTCGGGTAGCGCCATACAACCCAAAGAGAGAAAAGATGGGTAGTCGAGCTCTACCCTTATACAACCTAGAATATGAAAGAATAATTATAATTGTATTAAATGTTATGGGAGTCTTCTTTTTCTATATCTCCATTTCTGATTTGGTTCCTTCTTTGATATGGATGGTGCTTTTGTTAAAGATATCACAGGTTTCCCTAGGACAATGCCCCGCCATCCCATCCTAACCCCCATGACAATCCTAATTCCTATTGCAAAAATTACATTTAAGGAAAAGTAAATCTAACTACACTTGAAAAATAGAGGTTAGCTAAATATACATATAATCCCAAGAAGTTGTATTTATAATTTAGACTAAGTACCTTACACATGGGTAACTAAGCCCATATATCCTAACTTGGATTATACTTAAGGATTTAAGCAACCTGCAAAAAGAGCATTCACATTTATTTTTAAACATCCCTTAAGCATAATTCCCTACAAAAAACATGATTAGGCTAATATTGGCCTAACATCTAGTCTATGAGGCATACACCCTAACATCCAATATAAAATAATATATCATAAAATAAAACATACATCACATCATACACCTTCTTAACTTAGAGCTAGAAGTGGTGACTTAATTCTATTGTATGTATTAAAGCTTGAGTGGTAAGTCTTGTTAGGCATTAGTGTTGTATTTTTTTAAGAGTAAAAGGATTCAATTTAGCATGAAATGTTGATTTCACTTGAAGTAGTTTAATTGATTTAAGAATTTTAATTTGTGTTTTTTTTTCAAGAAACTAAGTGTTATAAAGAGTGGGAAAGAGGATTGCCCTCTTTCATCCCTACCTTTAGTCACTTTTTAAAGTATATTAATTTGATTTAGTTCTCTTTAGTGAATGGATTATTAAATGATTTAATTAATCCTAAATTTAGGTTCACTTTAAATAATCCTATTCAAAATGAAAGGCATCTTAAGATTAATATAATTCAATTTCTACAACATGACATATATTAAATCATTCCTTTCGATCACATGTAACACGCATATGATTTAATCCTAAGTGTATCTACGAATGCAACATATTTTAACACACTTAAATGATGTATGTATGTGTATGTTTAGAATTTATATTTTATTTGATTGAATTATTTAAACATATTAAATTAAAACTTTACCCAAATTCTTATACAAAAAGGACATAAGAATGAAATTAAATAGACTTGTTCTGTTGTTAAATGGGGGAGGTGGGGGTAATCAATTGACCTACTTAGAGATAGCTAAAGTCACGTATTCTCAAGATGTCAAGTCTATATACCCATTTGCATTCAAACATATGTAAATTCATACACATGAACATAGGAAGTAAGCTCCAAATCATATGGATAATTAATTCATCCACTTAGCAATTATGAATGAATGTAATTTTAATGTAAAAGTGGATTTTCATTAACTAATCACATATGCATATACATGTACAAAGATATAGGCAAGTTCATTTCGTTGTTAAACTAAGGAAGTAAGGTAATCAAATGACCTCCTTGGGGCTAACTAAAGCCTCGTATTCCTAGGATGTCCAAACAATAAACTTGCTTTTATTGGACACACATGGATGTATACATAAATGAGGGAAAGAAAATCATTCATAGATTGTATTTTTTTTATTGAATCATTTATATATATGAATTTAAGCTCTATCCAAATTCTAATGTTAAAATACATAAGAATGAAATCAAATTGGTGTGTGCCATTGTTAAACTAGGAAAGTGATGTAATCAAATGGCCTCCTTGGGGCTAGCTAAAGTTTCGTGTTCCCAGGATATCTAGACTATATACCGATTACCATTCAATCTTATATAAATCAACACATGAATAGAGGAAAGTGAACTAAACATTCATACACTTAAGCTTTAATCGCATGAATTTCTTATGTATTTATAACTAGCATCATAACACATGTTATTATTGACTTATAAACTTTTGAAAAATACATTTGGGTTTAATACTGATAATAGTCACACATATATTAAATTAAATCAACACATGCAAACTTAAATAAAGGAAATACATTTTATTTTATTTCATTTTGAAAAGATTGATGCATGAATTTAAATGATATACGAAATTTAACATGATTGGAAAAAGGTCAATCAAATATAAGCATGTGATTCATTCAAGCAAACTAGTTCTTAAGAATAATCAAATCAAATAAGAATATTTGAAGTAAACCAAAGCTTCTTTGTTAGTTAAGTTTCTTAAATGATTTGATTTAAAGAGGAGTAGAGAAATCATCACTTGATATTTTAAACCCATTCTCACATTATTGATTTGATTTAATTTAAGGAAATGTAATTAAGTTGATTTTATGGGTTAATTAAGTTGAACTTTTAATTTGATGAATTAATTACCCTTACCTATGTAACCTTAAAGTAATTAACTAAATAATTATGAGCTAACATGATATGCATAGAAAATAAACTTGCAATGATCCTAGGAAATAAAAGGGGCCTAATGCAATTGGCACATGATTAATAGATACTTAGATTAAGGTTATTAACCATAATTTCATTAAACTCCTCTAGGTTATTAAACTCCTACAGATCTACCCAATGATTTAATTAATTAAGGTCTGATGAGATTATGATTTCAATTTGATTAAGTGATTTAAATAATTAGTTAAATTTTAATTAATTTCATTTTAAAAAAGGGTAAAATGAACTTAGGGAAAGGGGTCTCAACCCTATTCCTTAGTTCATTTACTATTCAATAATGATTAATAAACTTAATTAACCAATTTATTATTATTCATGGGACTAATTAATCATTAATTAACTTAAAAGAGGAGTTAAGGTTTAATTAGTGAATTTTCCTAATTATGTGAGTAATAAATCCCAAGAAAATCATGGGAGGTAGAGGTCATCCCATTAAATTAACCAACAAAATTTGGAATTAATTGCTCAAATAATTAATGAGTAACTAAGATAATTAATTTTGTAATTAAACCTTAATTAAACTTGAATTACTATTAAAAATTAGTTAAGATCATTTTTAATTAATTCTCCTCTAAAATACCTTTAAAATGAGTATTTATTTGCATTTTGTTTATTTTTCTATGATTTTTTATAATTTTTAAAAGTTTTAGGCATTAAAAATGATTAATTAAGCCTAATTAATGTTTAACTTATTGACATTCGACGTGGTCATTCGACACGCACACGCTTAAAACTTATATAACTTAGTGCCTACGTGGAGGCGATAGATGCGCTTTCTTGTTTGGCATCCTATCTAAGATAAGATGGCTACGATTAATCCCACGCTTAGTAGGATTAAATGAGATTAATCTGGTAGATCTAATCATGACCATCCATTCTGATCATGCAGAATGGATGGTGCGTGATCTAACGTCACGCGAGTGTGGGAGAATGGAGTCTGTTTTCCATTGCTCACTTGATTAGAGCTTACCCGAGCTCAGATCAACTCCAAATGGATCCCACACCTTTAAAACATCGATCAGAGGGGATCCAACATTCAATATCACATGAGATGCAAGTTTTCTTCAAAAACCTCCAACCCTTTTTTTCCTAAGAATCGATTTTGGCAGCATACCTCACTGGAGCTTAAGTTTAGTGGCTTGAATGATTAAGGAAGCTTCATGTAATGGAGATGAAGCCTTATTGAGCAGAAATTAGATGAATTCTTTGACAGTTGCTCAAAAGGTGATGAACCCATGATTTGAAGCTCAACTTTGATCAAAGTCCCACCTCCGGTGCTAAGTAAGCTTGGGAGATGATTCGTTCTTTCTTGATAAGGCCTAGGGAAGGTGCGTGCAATGTTAATTTGAGTTTGATGGAGAAATGTGAAAGCTAGGTTAAAAATGAGAGTGTCTTATTTCGAGGTGGACGGGAATGGCAATTTTTGATTGAGGAATGAGCTTGGGATCTTAAAGAATGGCTTTAGCGACTCATCAGGGGTAGTTAGGGCTCTAAGGAATGCTTTTTGTGTGTGCTTGAGTGGAAATGAGGGGTTGTATACCCCTTTTCATCTTGATCAGATGATGGGATTAGGTTTGGTTTCTAGTGGCTTTCTGAGCATCTCATGGAGTCATAGGTGGTAGGGAAGAGGTGAGTTGGCTCTGCTTGGTTGGATGAAGGTGTGGAGGTGGCTCCAAGGAGGAATCATGGGTGTCCTATGTGTTTCAAATCCTCCAATGGGGAGAGTGAGGTTATTTCACCTCCCATGGGTCATGGCCACCCAACCAACCATTTGGTTAGGTTCGGTAGTCTCCTAGGTGCCTATGTAGACCATTTGTAGTGTACAAAGTGGCCAAGGAATGGAAATGACCACTTAAATGAGTTATTTGTCTCATATAATGCCCTTGACCCAAGGGTATAATAATCATTTGACATTGGATTTGATTTTTGCATATTTGAAATTAGCCAAAAGTGGATTAGACAAAATTTCAAGTCAATTGGAGTCGATTTGATTAGGTTTGGCTCAATTTGACACATTTAGGTCAAATTAGATTAGGTTGGGTAAAGTTGACCAATTGGTCAAATTGGGTCAAACCATGGGTTGGGTCAAGTTCATATGATCATTTGGGATGTTTTGGTACAATTTGTTTAGTTTAGGTTGGCTTAGATTTGATTTTGGCTCATTTGAATTCATTTGGGTCAAATGGGTTAAGTTGATCAATTTGATCAAATTGGCCAAATTGGCTTGCATGTTAGTTTGGGTTTAGTTGACTAATTGAAGACGATTATAGGCTATGGTTTCAATTAATTTGTATTTGGTTTTAATTTAGGCTAACTTGAACCTTTTGGTCAATTTGGGCTAAGAAGGTCAATTGGGTTCAATTGGGTCCAATCATGGCTTTGATCAAGATCAATAATCAATTTGGAATGAACTTGATTCATTGGTTGAAATCAATTTGGTTTATATATTGATTTGACCCAATTTGGTCTTTCTGGTCAATTTGAGTCAACTTGGGTCAAGAGGGCTAATTGGATTTGGTTTGACTCAATTGAAGGTCAAGTCATATACAAATATTGATTTTGATTTGGTATGAATCATTGATTTCAAGGGATTTGGCTTAGGTTGAAATTTGGTTAGTTTGGGTTCATATGGGTTAAGGGGTTGACTTGGTCAAATGACCAAGTTGACTTGGTTTGACCTAATTTGGGATAATTGATCAACCTAGGATGATCAACAATCATGATGGGAGGTTTTGATCAGTTTGGTTCAATCTAATTTGGGTAGGATTAGAACTTGACTTAAATAGGTCAAATTAGCCACTTTGGGTCAAGCGCACAAATTGGATTTGGTTAGCTTAATTTTGGATTGAGTTTGATTTAGTTGAGTTTACATATGAATTTTGGATTGATATATAAATTCAATTCCAATTGGCTTGGGTTCAAATGGGTTTTGGTTCATTTGAACATTTCAAGTAAAAAGGGTTAAGTTGGGTTTGACTTGGGTTTATCTTTGTTTGGCTTGATGATTCTAGATTTCATTTATATTTTTGAATATGATTGAAGGTATGATTGATTCATGAAAAAAACAATTGAATTTGTGTTTTGGAATGAAGGAATTTGGCTAAGTCCATGGAGTTGGATCATGTGGCTTAGGTTTAGATTTTGATTTGGTTTGATTTAGTTTTAATTATTTAAATGTACATTTCATTTAAATTTAAGAAGATGATTGAAAATAAGATTGATTTGTGAGAAAATCAATTGAGTTTGACCTGATTTGGATTAAGATTTAGCTAAGTCCATGGGATATGTCATATAGCTTAGGAAGGGTTTTGATTTAATTTGATTTGTTTTGATCATTTTAATGTAGATTTGATTTATATTTAAGAAGATGATTGAAGATATAAATTTATTCTGAGAAAATCAATTGATTTTGGATTGATTTGGATTAAGATTTTTCTAAGTCCATGGGATAGGTCTTATGGCTTAAGAAGGGTTTCAAGTTTGGATTTGATCAAGGGATTTAAACATTTGGTTTTGGAATTTGGGTTTGGATTTGGATTTGAATATGAAGTTTGAATTGAACTTGAGGTTTGGCTTGAGAAGGTGAACATGGATTGGATTTTGGTTTTAAGGTAGGTTGATTATCCTAATCCTTAAGGCATAACCTAATCATATAGTTAACATTTCTAAGTCTTTAAGCTTAGGCTAAGTGTTTACCTAATTATTAGAAGTGTCATATGACTTAGGAAGTCTTAGTGTCTAGAGCACTCCTAAGTCTAAGATGGGAAGATTGAATCCACACTCCAAAAGTGAGGTCAACAGGCCTTAGGCTCCATAGTGTTGCCTTTGGAGATAGATGATTGGAAGACTGAAGCCAAGTTTCATATTATAAACTCGGATATATCTTTCAATGCTTTGCTTGGGAGACCTTGGATACATGAGAACAAAATTGTTCCATCCTCTCTACATCAGTGTATGAAGTTTGTAAGAGGTGGGATCGTCTGCTGTGTCAAAGAAGATCTCAAGCCATTTACAATTCGGAAGGTCGGCATATATGAGGATGTTGCTTACTACCTCTCTCAAAATCAACAAATCTACTCTCCCGAACTTGGCCAAAGTTTAAAAATAAATGAAAAAAAGGAAAAGAAAAAGAAAAACAAAAGAAAAGAGAAAATGAAAAAAAAATAAAAGGGAACAAAAATAGACTTGGAGGAGGAAGTGGAGCCTGACATTAGATTCAACCCACAGTTCATTACTCCATTTGAACATATGGGTAGGACGATTGACCTCCACCAGGTAGTGGAAGAGGTAGTTCAGAAGCAATCCCATCAGTGGAAAACCTCCTTATTGGCCTCCTAATAGAAGATATGTCCTAGCTACTAGAAGTACACCTGCTCTCTATATAGACTTAGAATCTAATTCTTAGGATAAGTCTTACATATTTGCACATCAGCCAGCTATTCTCAGCAGTAGATTCCCTTGGAGGTGACACTAGCCAGATAGTGATGAAGACCGGGATCTAAAACAAAGCAAAAGTGTATCCAAATATATATGTGAAACAGTTAGGAATCAGTTGGGAACCTTAGCTCTAATCCAACTTTCCTCTCAAAAAGCTAAGTGTTTGGTAGTTAAGGAAGCCCCTAAGTCATCCATAGGTGTGAAGACTCAGAGGTTTTTTTTGGGAGCATCATCCTCAAGTTATGAATGTGATGTAGAACTTGAGGATGATTTACATAAAGATATAATATAATTACCTTTCGATTGGTACTTGCCATGTGTTCATAATTTAGCAAAGAAAGGGTTAACTCCACATACTTGGTCAAAGTATAGGTCAGACTATTTTGAAATAATATTGAAGAACAAATAAAAAGATCTCAATCAAGATCGAGACTAGGATTCAGTACAGTGGGTCCAATCGACGATGACGATTATTTCTTAGTCATCAAAAATCACTTGAAATATGATAGTTATTTTCAAATCATATTAACTCATATAAGAGTCGTGTTAAGAAACTTTAGATGATCCATATGATTTTAAAGTCAAAGATGCGCCACCAGAGTTTGAAGAAGATATCAAGTCAACTATCAACGAGCTCTAAGAAATCAAGTTAGGAATTGAAGAAGATCCACGCCGACATACATCAGTTCTTTGTTGAATGAAATTGAAATTAATTGCTTAGTAGGCTATTGATTGAGTTTAAGTACTAATTTGCATGGATTTATGAAGAGATGCCTAGATTGGCTCCTAACGTAGCGGTCCATAAATTAGCAATATAGCCTATTGCTAACCCTATCAAGCAAGCTTCTAGATGCATGTGATTATACATAGAACATCGGGTCATTTATAAAGTTAAGAAACTAATTGATGTTGGCATCATATGGGATGAAAAATACCCTACCTGGTTAGCCAACATCATCCTAGTTAAGAAAAAGAGTGGCCAAATTTGCATATGTGTCAATTTTATGGGTCTAAATAAGGTATGTCCAAAAGATGAAATTCCACTACCAATCTCGGAGTTGATGGTGGACATTGCCTCATCAAATGCAGAATTATCTTTCCTGGATGGCTCATCTGGATATAACCAAATAAAGATGGCCCCTGAAGATTAAAGAAACACTAATTTTAGAACCCCGATCAGAATATATGGCTATAAGGGCATGCCTTCCATCTTTAAAAATGCTGGTGCTACATACCAGTGGACTATGGCTCGAATCTTCAAAGAACTCATTCATCATCAAGTCGAGTGCTATGTCGATGATCTAATGGTCAAAATTAGAGAAACGGAAGTCCTTTTCTTTGACTTGAGAGTATTTTTTTAATAGTTAAGTTAATTTAACCTCGAAATGAACCCCCTGAAGTATGCATTCGGAGTCACTTTAAGGAAATTTCTTGGGTTTATTATTCGACACTAGGGAATCAAAATTGATCCAGAGAAGATCAATGTGATATTAGAAATGCCACCCCATAAAAGTTTAACTCAACTTAGATCATTCCAATGGTTATTAGAATATCTAAGACGCTTTATTTCAAACTATCAAAAATATGTCAACCATTCTCAACACTTGTCAAAAAGGATGCCGAGTTCATGTGGGATGATAAATGTGAGCATGCCTTTGAGGACATCAAGCATTACCTGATGACATTGTCAGTTCTAGCAACCTCTATCTCGGGTAAGCGGCACATACTTTACACTACTATGTTAGATGAATCCCTTGGTGCTTTGTTGGCCAAAGGTGATGACAAAGGAAAGGAAAATGCACTACTACCTCGCCATCTTCTAATCCCATATGAGGCTAATTATCCACCCATTGAGAAGCATTGCTTAGCATTAATATTTTCATACCAAAATCTACAAAGACTACATGCTTCCTCATAAGGTAAATTTAATCTCAGATCAATCCACTACAAGATCTCATGACATGATGTTGTCTAGATGATTGGCATGATGGTCCATGATCCTCTCATAGTTTGACATTACCTTCGTACCCCTCCATGTGGTAAAAATATAAATGCTAGTAAATTTCTTAGTAGCACACTCACTTCTTGCTGACTCTCCGCTTAGTGTTGATATTCCTGATGAATAAGTCATAAACATAGAGGATGCTAGCATTCATCACTAGGAGATATACTTTGATGGTGCGACTTCCTCTCAGAGAGGAGAAGAATCACTATCTACTATTTTAGGAAAGGCAAGGGTATGAATAGTTTTCTTAAGTCGGGACCGTGATGTGATGGGATTCTCATATCATCTGTCCAATTCTTGCACAACAACGAAGCAATATAAACATTGCCAACTGAGGCTCCAAAGCATTGAGAACATTAACATCTTCGGGGATTCTCAGCTAATTATCAACCAAATCATTTGGTCCTATAAGGTTATAAAGCCCAAGCTCCATCATTACCACAAGTACACCATTGAGTTGTTGGCCCAAATCCAAGAGGTTACCTTTATATAATTCCTCGAGGAGAGAATGTAGTGTATGCTTTAGCCAAGCTTTCCGTGGAGTTGGCATGTTTGGAGGATGAGTCCATATCAATAAAGGTCCAAAATTGACAAGTCTTATCTCTATTGATATTAAACTCATCAAAAAGTACTCTACTAAAGGGGAGGTTGCCATTGCCAACAAGGATGAGGAGTTAGAATGGAGGAAACCATTCATGGATTACCTTAATAAAGGTAAACTACATCAACCGAAGTCTCAAGCCCATTAGATGAAACAGAGAGCACCTTTCTATGCTCTTGTGGATGATGTCTTGTACCGATGATCTTTCGATCATATATGGTTACATTATTTAGACAAACATGAAGCACATAATATTATGATCAAGGTACACTCAGGATTATGTGGAGCCAACCAATCTGGTCTGAAGATGAAAGACAAAATCTAGAGACTAGGATACTACTGGCCGTCAATGATCAAAGATTTCATGGATACAGCTAGGCGATGCCACCAATGTCAAATACACTGTGTAATCCTACATTAACCACCCAACATTCTACATCCTACATTCTACATTGGCCTCTTGGACATTCAAGTGTTAAGGTACTGACATAGTGGGTCTAATTGAATTTCTTTCTTCCAAGGGTCATTGGTTCATCTTTGCTGCTACTGACTACTTTTCCAAAAGGGCGAAGGCGATTTTGCTCAGAGAGGTCACAACTCAGCATGTGCTCCAGCTTTTTAAGAAGCATGTTGTATATAGGTTCGGAGTGCCTCGATGAATTATATATGATAATGGTACTGCATTCAAGAGCATCAAGATCAATAATTTTGCCTAAAAACACATCATAGATTTGAGTTACTCTACCATCAACTACTCGAATGCAAATAGCTTAGCAAAAGCCTTCAATAAAATGATCATCCAAATTCTAATGAAGACACTCGTTAATAACTAACGATAGTGGCATGAGTAGTTAGTTGAAGTATTATGGGCCTATCACACCATATATAGAACTCCAACTCAGTCTATTTCTTTCTCCTTAGTGTATGGGTCCGAAGTCATTCTACCATTAGAAGTCCAACTCCCATCACTAAAGATAGTTATGTGTAGCAAGATCACAACAAAGCAAAATGCCAAGTTGCAGTTAGAAGAGTTTGAAGGTTTAGAAGAGAGATTCCTACGGGCATGCCAAAACCTTGAGTTGTATAAAGCCAAAAGGTTTCAAGCTTACAACAGGTTGGTCCGTCCTAGATCTTTTCAAGTAGGAGAGCTTATTTTAATTCTAAGGAGACTAATTGTTTCCCATCATAATATGGTTGGCAAGTTTGCACCTACTTGGGAAGACCCTTTTAACGAAGAGAAGTCCTACCAATGAGGATCTTATCAGCTTATTAATGAAAAGGGGGAGCACCCAATGCTTCCAAATAATGGGCTCTACTTAAAGAAATGTTATAAATCATGTTTAAAAATAATTATCATAAAAAAATTCCATTTTGAATTCAATCTCTTCCATGTTGAATGTATTATTATTTATGAATCCACCATGATGTGTTTAGGTTAAGTGTAAGGAACCTATGTGACATCCTATCTTTCATCGACACAATACAAACAGAATCTACACACAAACATATAAAACAAAAACATCTTTTGTCTCGGGCTAATGTGAGTTGAGATAACGCCCCTAGTTTCCCTCATCACAAACTCTAGTTGGGCGACTACCGTGTGTGTCACCCCAATGGTCTTCTTTCTTTGGAGGATGTAAGTCTACAATGCTTTCCTTCCTTATTTGGCCACTACATGCCGATGAGGGCCTTGTTTATTTGGTAGGCCTTATTGCATGGCCGGTTGGCTACCTCATGTTGGCTTCGTTTAAGAGGAAGTGAGTCTTCTATGCTTTCTTCTTGGATTAGCCTTCGTGCACTGATTGGGTCGAGTATATTTAAGGTTTAGGATAAGTCTCCTAGTGGCTCCTTCCCTCTTGACTACTTCAAGTCTGAATCTAGTCCTTCCTTAGGGCTCCCTTCTTAGTAGTCGCTCTAGGTCAGATAGCATCAGTCCCGCTGACGACAGACTATCCTGATGATCAGTTCCACTTAGAAAATTGTAAGCAAACATTTTTTTATTTCCAGATTGATCGTTGGATGCCAAAAGGCACCTTATGTTGGTTGGTTCTCACTATGTTGATGGATACACCACTCATGATGATGGATACACCATAGGTTGGTTGGTTTTCGCACCTTAGGATACACCACTCATGGCAGATGTAAGTTTGTTATGCTTTATCCTTGAGTTGGCCACCGTACACCTATAAGCTTTCTTTTCAAGGGCTCAAGATAATGTCGCTAACAAAACCTCCCCTGTGAGCACTTTATGGGGATCACATCCTTTGCGACCCCATTTAGACACTACACGAGTTACTACCAGATTGGACAGTTCCCATTTCCTATTAAACACCCCTATGGTTGGACAATCCATCCTTTAGATGCACAAATTCTCCTTTGGTACAGTAAATCAGAGATTGGTCAAGGCTGACATAACCCCTTCTTAGTGTGGTCCCTCGCATACCAATAGGGTCCACATAAACATATAAACAAAATATATATTCACTTTTGGATTAGGAGGACACCCCTAGTACCTTTTCCCAAGCAGAAGTACATACTAATAATAAGCCTATGTCGGGTTAAATTTGTTGAGCTACCACAGGCAACCCAGTGGTTGTTCCCTACTTTAGAAGACGTGAGTCAGCTATACCTTCTTACTAGCACATCCATTACATAATGAAAGGTAACCTCTTTTCTACCCCATGACCAGTAGACTATCTTTTTGGATTTGTAAATCTAAGATACGACCAGTCTGATATATCCCCTTCTTAGTGGGTCCATCACACACTGACATGGTCCATAAATTAAATCTATCAAATTTGACCAAGCTCACATCCCTAGCGGATATGCCTTTTCCAAATAAAATAAACCAAATAAACCATATTAAATCTCATGAAATTAATATAAAATTAATCTGGATTACTTTTGAGTTGACATAAGTCCCTAATGACATTCACTCAGTAGTCGCAATTGGTCAGGTTCGATTTGTTGTGCATCTAATAGGTCACCCCAGGGGTCAGTCCTAGCTTTCTATGCATTCTTCCTACCATAGTCATTGCACACTGAAAAGCAATCCCTTAGGTTGGCTAGCTCTACCCCACAGCTGGTAGACTATCCCTTTGGATTTGTAAACCTGAGGTAGACCAGGGCTGATATAGCCCTTTCTTAGTGGGTCCATTGCACACCGACAGGGTCCCTACATTAACTCAGATTAAATTAAACCCAATCTGATTTTCCCCAGGGAAGTTAAATCATACCCTTCTCCCAGTGGAGCCCCAAATTATAATAATTTTGCTAATGATGAAGAAGGGTTTGGTGTTCCCACTTGCCCTCTTAATAAATCAGTTGCTACTCCCTCCCTTATTATTCTTGAAGCTCATTTGTCTTTAATAAATTCTAGTGTCTTGGAAGAAAGATAATTCACTCCTCATCAGGAGATTTCTCCTAAATTTGTGACTAATGTTGCTAAATCCTTTTTGAATGATGATTCAAAGTGCAAAGAAAATGGCTTCCTAACTTCATATTAAAAAAAAAATTTGTTAAAAATTTTCTTCCCAAATTGCTAAGAAACACTATAGTTGTTGTGACCTCTCTATCTTCTCTCAATTAAATTTTACTCTCCCCTCGTCCTTTTTCTTTTTTTATGTTTAATTTTTTAGTTTTGAATGTTAGAGGGATTGGTTTCCTCTATATTTGTAATCGTATTAGAAATCTTTGTTGTATCCATAATATTTCCTTACTTATTATTCTTGAACCATTTAACCATGTTGCTAGAATGATCGGTTTCAATAAATTTTTCTCTAATGTTAGTAATAAGGTTTGGTGTTTTTGGAATAACTTTATAGACGTTTCTATTCTTGAAGATTTTAATCAACTTCTCAATGCTCAAATATCTTATGTTGGTTATTGTGTTTTGAGCTCTTTTGTTTATGCATCTTGTAATAGATATGGTAGAAATCTTCTTTGGGATAACTTGACTAATTTTGCCACCTCTATCGGTAAACCTTGGTTTATTGGTGGTGATTTCAACACTATTTTGTTCTCTTCTAAACGAAGTGGTGGTTGCTCTTCTAATATTCATTCCATGGAAGAATTTTTTAATATGATCTTTGATTGTAATTTGAAAAATATTGGTTTTAAGGGTTCTAATTAAACATGGCAAAACACTAGACTTTGGCAGAGGTGGGACATGATTCTTTTTAATACTCATTGGATTACCCAATGAACTATTACTTCTATAGATGATTTAAGCAGAATCTTGTCTGATCATGCTCCTCTTTGGTATCTATTAAAGAATTTATCTCCTTTTGGATTTTAGAACATGTGGATTCCCCTTAAACCCTAAACCCAAAACCCAAAACCCAAAACCCTAAGCCCTAAACCCAAAACCTTAAACCCTAAACCCTAAACTAACCTAAACCCTAAACCCCAAACTAACCTAAACCCTAAACCCTAAACTAAAAATCCCTAAACCATAAAACCTTAAACAGTAAATCCTAAACTAAACCCTAAATAATAAACCTTAAACCCTAAACCCTAAAACACTAAACCATGAACCTTAAACCCTATAAGCCTAAATCTTAAACTCTGAACACTAAACCCTACAACCTTAAGCCCTAAACCCTAAACCCCAAACCCTAAACCCTAACATTACCGTAAACCCTTTAGCATAATTCGTAAACCCTAAACCCTAAATCCTTAAAAATTAAAAATATAAACCTAAACTGAATAAAACCTAAAATGAAAATAAATAAATAAAACCTAAAATGAAAATAAATAAATAAAACCTAAACCAAAATAAAAAAAATAAAATAAAAACATAAACTTAGTCATAAACCTAAAAATATAAACAACTAAAAAAATAAAATAAACCTAAAAAATTTAAAAACTAAATAAAATAAAAACAAAACCTAAAATAAAAATAAAATAAACCTAAAATAAAATCAAATAAAAACTAAATAATAACTTAAACCTAAAAAATAATCCTAAAAATAAATAAAAAATAAACCTAAATAATAAACTAAAAAAAACCTAAACCTAAAATAAAAATAAAATAAACAAAATAAAATAAATAAGAACTAAAAATAAAATAAATAAAACTTAAACCTAAACCTAAATTAAACTAAACCTAAACCTAAACCTAAACTAAAGAAAATAATATAAACTAAAAATAAATTAACCTAAACCTAAACATAAAAAAAATAAAACTTAAAATGAACCTAAATTAAAACCTAAACCTAAACCTAAAAAAAAATAAATAAAATTGAACCTAAACCTACAAATAAAAAATAAAACCTAAAAAAAAAAAAAATAAAAAATAAAAATAAATTAAAATAAATAAAAAAAAAATAAAAAAAACCTAAATAAATATAAAATAAAATAAACAAAACTAAGTAAAGCATGAACATGAGCTTACTTAATTTAAGAACTAAATAAATAAATAATACCCATAAAACCTAAACCATAACCCTAAACCCTAAACCCTAAACCCTAAAACCTAAATGCTTCTAAACCCTAAACCTACAAACCTAAAACCTAAAACCATGAACCCTAAAAACTAAACTTACCCTAAACCCTAAACCTAAATCTTCCCTCTAAACTTATCCCTAAACTAACTCAAACACTAAACCCTAATTTCCCAAACCCTAAACCCTAAGCTTAAACACTAAACTCTCAACCCTGCCTAAACTCTCCCTAAACTTAAACCCTAAACTTTAAAACCATAAACCCTAAACCCTACATTGCTAAACCCTAAATCCTAAATCTTAAACCTTAAACCCAAATACCCTAAACCCTAATCGTATCTCTAAACCTTAAACTCTAAACCCTAAACCCTAAACCTTAAACCTTAAACCTTAAACCCTAAACCTTAAACAACCCTAAACCAAAAGCCTAAACCCTATGTTCATGTATATAAATTTACATATGTTTCAATGTAAATGGGTATATAGTCTGGACATCTCGAGAATACATGGCTTTAGCTAGCTCCCAAGATGTCATTTGATTACCTCACATCCTTGATTTAATAATGACACATGCCTATTTAATTTCATTATAATGTACTTTTTGTATAATAATTTTGATAAAGTTTGAAATTAATATGTTTAGATAATTCAATCAAATCAAATAAAAATTCTAAACAAACACATGCATTCATCAATTAAATGTACTAAAATATGTTGCATGTATAGATACAGTTGAGATTAAATCATATGCATGTTACAAGTGATGGAAAAGAATGATTCAATATATGTCATGTGATAGTAATTCAATTAGATTAATCTTAAGATGCCTTTCATTTTGAATAAGATTATTTAAAGTGAACCTAAACTTAGGATTAATTAAATCATTTAATAAGTCATTCACTAAAGAGGACTAAATAAAATTAATATACTTTAGAAAGTGACTTATGGTAGGGATGAAAGGGAGGAATCCACTTTTCCTCTCTTTATAATACTTAGTTGCTAAGTGTAATCAAATGAAACAAAAGAAAACACAAATTAAAATTCTCAAATCAATTAAACTAATTCAAGTGAAATCAACCTTTCATGTTAAATTGAATCCTTCAACACTTAGAAAATACAATAATAATTCCTAACAAGACTTACTACACAAGCGTTAATACACACAATAAAATTAAGTCACCACTTCTAGCTCTAAGTTAGGATGGTGTATGATGTGATGTATATTTTATTTTATGATGTATTATTTTAGATTGAATGTTAGGGTGTATGATTTATAGATTGGATGATAGGTCAATATTAGCCTAATCATATTTTCTATAGAGATTTATGCTTAAGTGATGCTTAAAAATAAATGTGAATTCTTTTTTTGCAGGTTGCTTAAATCCTTAAGCATAATCCAAGTTAGGATATATAGGCTTAGTTACCCATTTGTAGGGTGCTAAGTCCAAATTATAAATACAGCTGCTTCGGTTTAGATGTATATTTAGCTAACCTCCATTTTGTAGGTGTAGTTAGATTTACTTTTCCCCCATAAATGAAATTTTTGGCAATAGGACTAAGCCATAAATAATTGTTTGATGTTATGTTTACATTATACATTAGGACAACAGGCTTTTCATAGTTTCTTGAATGATTAATGCTTTAATCTGTGCCTTGGATACGATTAGGCTCTTAAGATAAAAATTACTTTTCTACCCAACTAATCACTCATAACTAAATTTTAAACAACTCATAACCCCATCATAAAGCCTAAGCCATAAATAAGATAATTAAAAGATTTAGCAACCCCTTAGCTATATTTTTGTATATTTCACATCATGCATGCATATTCTCTCTCTTGAACATGAAGGATCTCCATCCTTGCATGATAAAAGAGTGCTTCACCTATGAGGGCATCCCTTATGGTGGAGAACAATATCTTCTAGCTAATTTAACCTATAACCTATTTAATCATGCATTTAAGCATAAGAAATCTAAAGCCTCTGTCAAAATGATCTATCTAAAATGAAATAAGAGTTTCAAAGATTTTGCATCTATAGATTAAGTCATATGCTCATACCTATCATGCCCTAGTCTATTATGGAGTGTGTTTAAGACTTTAGTCTCTTTCTAATTAAATAACTACCCTAGCTATCTTGCAATTCATAAGACCAGACTACATGGCTTTAAAATCATAAGAGGAGTTAGTTGACGGCCACTCCAAGTGGTTATAAGTCCAGAAGTCAGAGAATGTATTCTCTCTTGTGGAGGTAAACCCTTATGTCCACCTATCGCTTAGATTTAGGTCGTGCTTTAGCTCGTACTAATGCTCCCAAGATTTAGGATCCAAGGTAGCTATTTCCTTCAGGCTACGAACATAAATACTTACCTCTTGGGCATTCCAACAACCTTGTGTTTCTGGATTATAAGCCGAATTAATCTAATTAAATTTCAACTCAAAGCATATAAATCTTCTCAACTTCAAAATTATAACCCCAACCATAGGATAGATTGGAATGGCCACTCGGCTTCATAGTATCATGAGCATTTCCTACTTATTTCATTTGGATTCCAAAAATAAGTCTTCTCATTGAACTTTCCCAATTGATTTTCCAAAAACAACCAATCTTTTGATAGTCTAACCTTGAAATCTTTGGAGATGATAATTGTCTACTTTAATCGAGAATATTCTTAAGAAATTTTATTTCCTAAGATGTAATTAACTATGGAGGCTTTCCTCCATAGGGAACTTAAGAACTTGGTTTAATATAAACCCTACTTTACTCATTCATGGAAAGCAGGGAAAAACTCTATGGTACATTTGAAGACCTATCATGCCTTAGGAGTCTTCATTACATGATTTGGTCCATTGTAGGGTGATGCCTCTATCTTTCAAGATAGTATATCATGCCTTAATGTTGTTCCCGATCACCTCAAAGAGTACCCCCTTATGATCTGCTTGGAGTCTCCACCCCCCCCCTTTCCCCCATACATCTAAAAATAAACACCACAAGGCCCTCTCACCATGTTCATTGAATCTTCTCAACATAATCCTTTCTTTTTGGAATTTGGAGATGTCAATCCTCAAGTAGGCAAGGGTTCTTAGACTCATAATCTTGACTAATACACCTTGGTCCAACTCAGATACTTTGTATGCACTAATATCTACTATAATGTAAAGAGGTGGTTGTACTCGATTGTCCCTAGGAGTAACTCATCATCGACGAATGTAACTACTAAGATGTCCTTCAAGTGGCATGCCTCCTCTTTAGTAGCGGTCAGCTGAGCTAAGCATATCTCTGGATCTAGTAATGCCTTGATTAGAGATTCCCTCATCTCTTCGGATAAGACAAAGGCATCATATATGCTTAACTTAGCTGGAAACTTTTTAAGGTGAGCTAGGACATTGTAATCAACTTTGGCTTACCCTTATCTTGAGGTGCTACCCTAGGAGGTAGAACTTTACCACTATGTAGGTTGACTTCAGGGACTTCTTAAAATGATGAGCTTGTGGAAAGTTCTACATTCTCATTGGGCATAAACCTCAGAGTTAGTTGACTCCATGTCAATCTCAAGAGGGGAACCCAGTTGATTTAAAGAAGGACAGACCAACTCTGAATTAGAAAGGAATTGATCAGAACTAAAATAAATAAAAACCTAAACTAAACTAAAAAATAAAAACCTAAATAAAATAAAAATTGAACCTAAACTAAAAATAAAATAAATCAAAAATAAAACAAATTAAATAATAAATAAAAACCTAAACCTAAAAAACCTAAAAATAAATAAAAATAGGATCTAAACCTTGGAATAAAAAAAAACCTAAACCTTAGATAAGAATAGAATATAGCTAAACTTAAACTAAAATAAATAAAATCTAAACCCAATCCTAAAATAAACTTAACCTATACCTAAAGCTAAACTAAATAAAATAAAATAAACTAAAAATAAATCTAAACCTAAACAAAAAAAAAATAAAACCTAAAGTAAAACCCTAAACTTAAGCAAATAAAATAAAACCTAAACCTAAATGTAAAATAAAAATAAAACTAAACCTAAAATAAAATAAAAAATAAAAATAAAACTAAACTAAAAAATAAACCTAAATAAAAAACCTAAACTAAAATAAATAAACCTAAAATAAATAAACTAAATTAAACAAAAATAAACCTAAATAAAAATAAATAATAAAAGAAACTAAAATAAATAAAAAATAAACTACATAACCTAAATAAACCTAAACTTACCTATTTACTTAATTTAATAGAACCATAAACCTAAATCCTACACCCTAAATCCTAAACCCTAAACCCTAAACCTTAAAAAACCTTAAACCCTAAACCCTAAACCATAATCCTAAATCCTAAACCCTAAATGCCAAACCCTAAACCCTAAACTCTAAAACCTAAACTCACCCTAAACCCTAAACCCTAAACCATAAAAAGCTAAAAACCTAAACCTAAACAAAATAATACCATAAATAAAATAAATATAAAGACCTAAACCATAATAAAATAAAATAAATAAAAGAAATAAAAACCTAAACTAAAACCTAAACATAAACCTAAACAATATAAGAAAATACAAACTAAACTAAAATAAAATAAATAGAAACCTAAACTAAACTAAAAAAATAAAATACCTAAATAAAATAAAAAAAACTAAACCTAAATTAAAAATAAAATAAACCTAAAATAAAATAAAATAAAAACAAAATAAAAACCTAAATAAAAATAAAATGAAAAATAAACCAAAAAATTAAAAAACAAAGTAAACTAAAATAAATAAAAAATAAACTAAATAATCATAAACCTATAAGTTTACATAATTTTTAAAAAAAAACCCTAACCCTAAACCCTAAACCCTATACCCCAAATCCTAAACCTACAACCATAAACCGTAAATCCTAAATCCTAAAACCCTAAACCCTACACCATAAACCCTAAACCCTAGACCCTAAAACCTAAACCATAAACCTTAAGAACCTAAAAACCTAAACCTAAACTAAATAAAACCTAAAAAATAAATAAAATAATAAACTGAAACCTAAATAAAATAAAAGAATAAAATAAAATTAAAACCTAAACCTAAACCTAAACTTTAGCCTAAAAATAAAATAATATAAAAAATAGAAATTAAACTAAAATAATATAAATAAAAATCTAAACTAAACTAATAAAATAAAATAAAGTTTAAAATAGAAAATCTAAATAAAATAAAAACTAAATATAAAATAAAAATAAAATAAAATAAAAACCTAAACCAAAAGATAAACTACTAAAAATTAATAAATAAAACACAAACTAGAACTAAAAAAACTTAAACTTAAAATAAACAAAATAAAATAAACCAAACCCTAAACTAAAATAAACTAGACTAAAATAAATAAAACCTAAAACTAAAATAAACTAAACCTAAGCTCCAAACTAAATAAAATAAAATAAACTAAAAATAAACCTCAACCTAAACTAAAAAATAAAACCTAAAAATAAACCTAAAATAAAAACTTAAAACTTAAACTTAAAAATAAAAAAATAAAACCTAAACCTAAAATTAAAATAAACCTTAAACCTAAAAAGAAAATAAAATAAAACTAAACTAAAAAATAAACATAAACATAATATATAAACAAAAATAAGAACCTAAAATAAATGAACTAAACTAAATAAAAAAATAAACATAAATAAAAATTAAAAATTAAATGAACAAAAATAAATAAAAAATAAACTAAATAAACCTAAACCTACTAATTTTCTTACTTTTTTTTTAAAAAAAAACCCTAAACATTATGCCCTCAATCATAAACCCTAAACCCTAAACCTAACCTAAAGTAACTAAATAAACTAAAAAAGAATCCTAAACCCTTAAACCTAATAAACCTAAACCTAAACCTAAACCCTAAGAATGGGCATAACTTTGATGGCAGGAACATCACTGTCAACTAGGCTCAGTCCAGATTTAGCGGTGGAGGAAAAAGTAGAGGCGACAGTTATCGCAGTGCTGGTGGGCGATCTGGAGGTATTGGTGGATATGGAGATGGTGGTTTTGGTGGCACATGGATCGACAGAGGTTACAATTGTGGTGGTGGCAGAGGGGAGAGATTGGGGATAAGACGGTCGACCCTGCTACTCGAGGTGACGGAGGTTACAATTGTGGTTTTAGTGACAAACTGAAGAATGCCCGATCTAATCTGCTACTTATGGAACTTTGTCTTTATAGTAGAGATGAATCTAGTTATCTAGGGTTTTTGATTTGCTCTATGCGTGCTCATTTTTGATCTATGTCTTCACTTGTGTCTTAGAAAATTTTGTGTGTTGGTTGGTGAAATCAAAAAGAAGAAATGTTGAATCTAAATTTATTCTCTATTAAAAAAACAAAAACCCTAAACCCTAAATGTAAAACTTAAACCCTAAACCCTAAACCCTAAACCCTGAACCCTAAAATCCTAAACCCTAATCCCTAAACCCTAAAACCGAAAACCTAAACCCCCAAACCCTCCTAACCAACCCACTCCTCTACCCTACCCTCCTAAACCCACCACAAACCCTAAACCATAAAAAACTAATCTTAAATCTAAACTAAACCACCATAAACCCTCCACACCTAAACCCTAACCCTAAACATAAACAACCCCTCATAACCTTAAACCACTAAACCCAACCCTCCTTAAAACCCTAAACCCTTAAACCATAAATCCTAAACCATAAACCATAAACCTTAAACCCTAATAACCTAAACCTAAAACTAAATTAATTAAAACTTAAAAATAAAAATAAATAAAAAACCTAAACCTAAACCTAAAAGTAATTAAAATAAACTAATAAAAATAAATTAAATCAAATAAATAAAAACCTAAACTAAACTACAAAAAATAAAATAAACTTAAGAATAAAAACTAAATGTAAAATAAGAATAAAATGAACCTATAATAAACCTAGAAGAAACTAAAATAAAAAATAAAGAAAAACTTAAAAAAATAAACCCTAAAATAAAACCTAAAAATAAATAAAAAATAAAACATAAACCTTAAACTAAAAAAAATATAAACCTAAAATAAAAATAAAATAAACAATATAAAATAAACCTAAACCTAAACTAAAATAAATTAAAATAAAATATATAAAACCTAAACTTAAACCTAAACCCTAAACTAAATAAAAGAAAATAAATAAAAAATAAACTTAAACCTAAATTAAAAAAATAAAACCTAGAAATAAACATAAAATAAAAACCTAAAACCTAAAACAAAAATAAAAAAACCTAAACCTAAATATAATTAAAAAAATAAACTAAAATAAAAACATAAACTAGAACCTAAACCTAAACCTAAACCTAAACCTTAAAATAAAATAAAAAAAATAAAAAATAAAATGAAATAAAACAAATAAAAACCTAAACTAAACAAAAAATAAAAAACCTAAATAAAATAGAAACTAAAGCTAAAATAAAAATGAAATAAACTTAAAATAAAATAAAATAAAAACTAAATAAAATGCTAAACCTAAAAAATAAAACCTAAAAATAAATAAAAAATAAAACCTAAACCCTAAACTAAAAAAAAACCTAAAACTAAAATAAGAATAAAATAAACCAAAATTTAAACTAAAATAAACTAAACTAAAATAGATAAAACCTAAACCTAAACCTAAAATTAACTAAACCTAAACATAAACCTAAACTAAATAAAATATAATAAACCTAAACCTAAACTAAAAAATAGAACTTAAAAATAAACCTAAAATGAAAACTAACAAGCTAAACCTATGAAAATAAAATAAAACCTAAACCAAAAAAACAAAATAAAAATAAAACCTAAAGAAAAGAAATAACCATAATCCTAAACCTAAACCTAGAAAATAAACTAAAATAAAAATACTAAACAAAAATAAATAAACCTTAATTAAATAAACTAAACTAAATAAAATAAAAATAAAAAAACAAAAATAAATAAAATAATAAACTAAATAAAGTTAAGCATTCTAGTTTACTTAATTTTAAAAAAAATTTAAAGAATTAAAAAAGTACACTTCCCCAAAACCCTAAACCCTAAAACTAACCCTAAACTTGTAACCCTAAATCCTAAACCCTAAAACTAACCCTAAACCTACAACCCTAAACCTAAAACACTAAACCATAAACCATAAATTAAAAAAAATTTAATAAAAAAATAAAAAAATTATAACACTAAACCCTAAACTCTAAACCCTTAACCTACAACCCTAAAGCCTAAACCATAAATCCTAAACCCTAAACCCGAAACCCTAAACCTTAAACCAAAAACCCTAAACCTTAAAACCTACAAACCTAAACTGTAAACCGTAAACCCTAAACCCTATGCCCCAAACCCTAAACACTAAACCCTAAACCCTAAACTGTAAAAACCCAAGAACCTAAACCTAAACTAATCAAAACCTAAAAATAAAATAAATAAATAAACCTAAACCAAAATAAAATAAAATAAAATAAAATAAAAAACAAAACTAAAACCTAAACATAAACCTAAAATTGAAATATAATATAAAATAAAAACTAAATTAAAATAAAATAAATAAAAACCTAAACTAAACTACAAAATAAAATAAACCAAAAATAAAAAACCTAAATAAAATAAAAACTAAAAGTAAGATAAAATTAAAATAAACCTAAAATTAAATAAAATAAAAATTGGGTAAACACATAAACCTAAAAAATAAACCTAAAAATAAATAAAAATAAAAATAAAAATAACTAAAAATAAAATAAATTGAAAACCTAAACCTAAATATAATAAATTAAATAAAATAACATAAAAACATAAACTACAACCTAAACCTAAACCTAAACCCAAAAAGAAAAAAAACAAAATAATAAAAACAAAACTAAAATAAAATAAAATTAACCTAAATAAAATAAAAATTAAACTAAAATAAAAATAAAATTAACCTAAAATAAAATAAAATAAAAAACTAAATAAAAACCTAAACCTAGTAAATAAACCTAAAACTAAAACCTAAAAATAAATAAAAAATAAAACCTAAACCCTAAACTAAAAAAAACCTAAACCGAAAAGAAAAATTAAATAAACAAAATAAAATAAACCTAAACCTAAATCTAATCTAAATAAACTAAAATAAACTAAAAATAAACATAAACCTAAACTAAAAAATAAAAACAAAAAATAAACCTAAAATAAATACTAAAACCCAAACCTAAAAAAATAAAATAAAATCCTAAACCTGAACCTAAAAATAAAAAATAAAATCTAAACCTTAAAAAAATAATAGAAAATAAAACTCAGCCAAAATGTGAACCTAAACCTAAACCTAAAAAATAAACTAAAGTAAAAAACCTAAACTAAATAAAAATAAAAATTTAAACTAAATAAAAACAAAAAATAAGGTAAACTAAAATAAATAATAAATAAACTAAATATACCAAATAAATCTAAACCCACTAGTTTACTTAATTAAAAAAAAACCTTAAACCCTAAACCCTAAACCTACAACCCTAAACCCTAAACCTTAACCCCTAAAAAACCCTAAACCCTAAACACTGAGCCCTAAACTCAAAACCCTAAAAAACTCAAAACCCTAAACATGAAACCTTAACCCTAAACCCTAAACCCTAAAAGCATAAACCCTAAAAGCCTAAACCTTAAACCCTAAAAGCCTAAACCTTAAACCCTAAACCTAAACCCTAAACCCTAAACCTAAACCCTAAACCCAAAACCTTAAACCTAAACCTAAAGTAACTGAATAAATTAAAAAATTAAACTAAACCCTAAAGCCTAATAAATAGAAACTTAAACCTAATGTCGTTAATGAGAACCTTGACCAGGAACATCGGCGTGTGTTTCTAGATTTGGTGGTGGAGGTGAAGGCAGAGGGGCGATTATCACAGTGGTTATGGAGGATCTGGAGGTGCTAGTGGATATGGAGGTGGTGGTCGGAGTATTAGTGGTTATGGAGGCAGGAGGAGCGATGGAGGTTACAGTCATGGTGGTGGCAGAGGGAGAGATCGGGGTTATGATGGTGGATCCCGCTACTCGAGAGCCCAGGTTGTTTCTAATGGGAACTGGAGAAACTGAAGAACGACCGATCCAATTTACTAGTTATCAAATTGTGACTTTATAGTAGAGATAGTTTTAGTTATCTAGGGTTTTTAATTTACTCTATGCGTGCTCATTTTTTATTTATGTTGCCACTTGTGCCTTAGAAAACTTGTTGTGTTACTTGGTTGATGAAATAAAAAAAAGAAATATTGAATCAAAATTTATTCTCTATTAAAGAAAAGCTAAAAACCCTAAACCTTAAACTAAAGCTTGAACCTTAAACCTAAAACCTAAACCCGACAATTTTCTAGAGCCTTTTACTGTGTTGGCACAACCTTTGTTGATCATTTTGAATGGGACTTTTTGGTTTTTATTGGTTGGTGGTAGCCTTTGGCCCCCATTTGTGTGGTTCTTTTATCTTCTGATGATTTACACTAGTTGTAGCTTATGTTTCCTTCAGTTGATGGTTTCATTTCTAAGCAATTTAGTCATTTGTGGTTGGTCACCCTGGTTTAGCTTGGTGACTGCTTATTGTTGGGACTTTGGCTTGAGGGCTCATATCTTAGTTTTGTTGGAAATTTCTCAAATAATTAGCATTGGTCTGGTGCTTACTGATGGATGGTTTTAGTTTTCCCTTGCTTAAAGCATGGATGGGTATTTGGTTAATGGATCTTGTTGGTGTTCTGACTTTGTTCTAGCCTTTCTTTGGGTTATTATGATTAGTCTGTTATGGTTTTTATTTCGTGGTTTGGTTGCTAGCTGGTTGCTGGTCGGTTGCTTTTTATTTAATGGTGATGGATCTAGAACTCTATGGACTGTTGGGTTTGGGTGTTTAATTATATCAGGTATGCTGGCTATGAGGGCTTTGATGTTACTCACATCTTCTCTTTGGTTGGCAGCATTACATATGATTGTAACCCTTCTTTATGAAGTTTGGATGCTCATATGTATTGTTGCCCCATGAGATGATCCTAACTGAGCTTGAGCCTTTTCTTTCTAAGCTCTCTTTTTCCTATCTTTATCTTTATCATTTTTAGCTATGACTTTTACCTTTGTAGTGTTTTGCAAATTTTTTTTACAACTTGGAACTTTATAAAGGGAATGGTCATTACTAAGTCAACCCAAGTGATGTTGCTGTGGATATTTCTTATCCTGCTTTTTCAAATGAATCATAAACTATTGCTGACTCATCTTTTTGCTATTTTTAGGATTTGTTTGTCTTACTCTATGTATTTTTATCTTATGACTTTTAGGCATTATATTTGCTCTACTATTTTCTTTTCTTTTCTAATGTACTTAGATGGGGGTTTACCTCTCTAAATTTCTTATAGCTCTAAGAGTAGTAGAATTTTAGAGCTTTAAACCTTTAAAGGACACTATATCTTCTCCTTTTATGGTAATAAAATTCTAACTTTCCCAAAAAAATACACTAAACCCTAAATCCTAAACCTTAAACAACCCTAAACCCTAAAACCCTAAACCCTAAACCCTGAACCCTAAACCCTAAACCCTAAACACAAAACCCAAAACCTAAACCCTAAACTCTAAAACCTTAAACCCTAAATCATAAAGTAACACAAAATCGAAAAGCTTAAACATTAAACCCTAAAGGCTAAACCATAAACCTTAAACCTAAACCTTGAACCCTAAAAGCATAAAACCTAAAATCCTAAACCCTAAACCCTAAACCTTAAACCCTAAACCTTAAACTTAAACCTAAAGTAACTAAATGAATTAAAAATAAACCTAAATATTAAAACCTAATAAACCTAACCTAAACTTAAACCTTAAGAATGGACAAAACCTTAACGGTAGGAACATCACCATCAACCAGGCTCAGTCTAGATCTAGCAGTGGAGGCAAAGGTGGAGGCTACGATTATTATAATGGTGGTGGGGGATTTGGAGGTGCTTGCGATTATGGAGGTGGGAGGTGCAATGGAGGTTCCATTTATGATAGTGGTGGAGGGAGAGATCAGAGATATGATGGTGGATCCTGCTACTCAAGAGGCCGGGGTGGTTCTGATGGGAACTAGAGAAACTGAAGAATGACAGATTCGATGTGCTACTTATGGAACTGTGTCTTTACAGTAGAGATGGTTCTAGTTATCTAGGGCTTTTAATTTGCTCGATGTGTGCTCATTTTTTATCTATGTCATCACCTGTGTCTTAGAAAACTTGGTGTGTTACTTGGTTCATGAAATCAAAAAGAAGAAATATTAAATCAAAATTTATTCTTTATTAAAAAAACAAAAACCCTAAACTGTAAACTCAAACCTGAATCTTAAACCCTAAATCCTAAACCTATAATCATAAACCCTAAACCCTAAACCCTAAAACCCTAAACCCTAATCACTAAATGCTAAACCCTTAACCCTAAACCTTAAACCCTAATCCCTAAACCCTAAAACCTATAACCCAAAACCCTAAAACCTAAACCTCAAAGCCTAAACCCTAAACCCTAAACCCTAAACCATACACTTTAAAAACCTAAAATACTAAACCTAAACTAAATAAAACCTTAAAAAAACCTAAATCTAAATAGAATAAAAAATAAACTAAAACCTAAACCTAAACCTAAACCTACAAATAAAATAAAATAAAAAATAAAAGGTAAATTAAATTAAAATTTATAAAAACCTCAACTAAACTAAAAAAATAAAATAAGCCTAAGAATAAAAAAATAAATAAAATAAAAACCTAAACCTAAGAAATAAACCTTAAAATAAAACTTAAACCCTAAACTAAAAAACCTTAAACAAAAAATAAAAATGAAATAAACTTAAACTTAAACTAAAATACACTAAACTAAAATAAATAAAACTTAAACCTAAACTAAATAAAATAAAATAAACTAAAAATAATCCTAAACTTAAGGTAAATAATAAAACCTAAGAATAAACCTAAAATAAAAACCATAAAGCTAAATCTAATAAAAAAAATAAAAACCTAAACCTAAACCTAAAAATAAAAAATAAAACCTAAACTTAAATAATAAATTAAAAATTGAACTCAACTAAAAAATAAACCTAAAGTTAAACCTAAACTTTAAAAATAAACTAAAATTAACAAACTAAAATAAATAAAAATAAAATATAAACCTCAATAAAAATAAAAAATAAAAAAAACTAAAATAAATAAAATATAAACTAAATAAACCTAAACCTACCGGTTTACTTAATTAAAAAAACCATAAACCCTAAATCCTAAATCCTAAATCATAAACCCTAAACCTACAACCATAAATCCTAGACCCTAAACCCTAAATCCTAAAAGCATAAAACCTAAAACCCCAAACCTAAAACCCTAAACCCTAAACCCTAAACCCTAAACCTTAAAACCTAATCCCTAACCCTAAACCCTATACTCTAAACCCTAAATCTAAACCTAAAGTAACCAAATAAATTAAAAATTAAACATAATAAACTTAAACCTAAGCCTAAAACCTTAAGAATGATATATCCTATTGATGGAGGTCGAGATTATTTCTTGTTGGTACTATTGAGATTTAGTTGTGCTCTAGTTTTGGTGGCTCTCTCCTCTTGTTGGTCTCCAGTTGTGTTGGTTTTAGGATGGCCTGGTGATTGGCAGGCTTTGAAGCTTGCTTGTTTGCCTTTTTCCCTAGCTTCTATTTTTTCCTATAAGATTTTATTTGTTGGTGGTTGCTTGATGGCTATGGTTTTTTCTAGCCTTTTGGTTTTGGTTTTGGCTAACTGGCATTGTGATTGTTGGTTAGGCCTAGCTATGGGCTTTTTTCCTTCTTGGGTTGAGTTTACACTCTCTACAGCTGTTACCTGCCATCTAATTATTGTTCCTTTTTTTGGTGGTTGCTTGTTGGTTGGATGGACCATTGGCCTGTCATTTCTTTCTATTATGGGATGAACCTGTATGTGGCTTTGGCTATTCTTAGCTCTATTTCTATTACTACTGATTCCTATCTCTATGGTTGGCTGGGTGGCCTTGATGGCTGGCTGCAGCTGTGCTATTTATTGGTGGATCTGTAGAATTTTTGGTTCTTTACCTTTGGTCTTTATTTCTTTTGGGTGGCTATGATGGTGGCTATTTATTTCCATTGTCATGTTTGGTTGGTTTCTTTGCTCTAGTTTGGCTAGATGTTTTGCTGGTTAGTTGCATATTTAATCTCGATGATAGATCTTTGGAACTTGGTGAACTTTTGGTTTGGCTATTTGGTTTAATTGAGGTAAGTTGGTTATGATGGTTTGGGATGTTACCCTATTATCCTTTTGGTGGTAGTGATTTTAACCCATCTTATGAAGTTTGGATGCTCACATATCATCTTTCCCCTTGAGAAGAATGTGACTGAGCTTGAGCCTTATCTAAGATTTTTATCATTTTATTCCTTTTTTGTACTTAGCTTGTCCTTATTTCCTGATGTTTATCCCTATCTTAAGTTCCTTTCTAGTTTGTGATAAGTTTTAGGGCTGTAGGTGGTTTGTGCATCTCTTAGAAGATTTCAGGATATAGAAGGTTTTGGCTGCCCTTCTTGGAATTTGGTGTTGTTTCCTTCTTCATTTTTGTCTCTTCATTATTTTGCATTAATTTTCTTGTAATAGTTAGGAAATTTATTTCTTGAGGCTAATTGTAGCTCTTTGTGTAGAGTTTAGAGATTTTAAGGAACTTGTATCCCTTTCTTTTTGGCATTAAAATTCTCCCACTTTTGATTTTAAAAAAACCCTAAGAATGGGCAGAACCTTGATGGCAGGAACATCACCATTAACTATGCTTAGTCTATATCTAGCGGTGGAGGCAAAGGCAGAGGTGGCAGTTATGATAGTGGTGGGGTGGGATCTAGAGGTGCTGGTGGATATGGTGGTGGTGGTCGGAGTAGTGGTGGTTATGGAGGGAGGTTATAGTCATGGTGGTGGCGAAGAGAGACATTGGGGATATGATGGTGGATCCTGCTACTTGAGAGGCCGAGGTGGTTTTGATGGGAACTGGAGAAACTAAAAAATAACTTATCTGATCTACTGCTTATGGAACTGTGTCTTTACAATAGAGAGGGTTCTAGTTATCTAGAATTTTTGATCTGCTCTACGTGTGCTCATTTTTTATCTATGTCGGTACTTGTGTCTTAGAAAACATGGTGTATTACTTGGTTGATGAATTCAAAAAGAAGAAATGTTGAATCTAATTTTGTTCTATGTTAAAAAAAATTAACCAAAAACCCTAAACCTTAAATTAAAACCTGAAACCCTAAACCTAAAACCTAAACCCTAAATTTTTGTTGCCCCTGCTAAAGTTTGTGACTGATCCTGAGCCTTTTCTTTGGCTTTTCTTTCCTTTCTCTTTATGTCCATTTTTTTTCTTTTAATTGTGCTTATCTATGCTTTAGTTTTTTCCTGCAGGTTTCCATCATTTGTTCTTGGGTCTCTTCAGGTGGTATACTAACCTACTCAACGATTCTATGTTGTGGTTATTCTTTTCTTAGTTTTCTTTTTTGCTTTTAGTTTCTTTGTATTAGTTAAGGGATTTTTCCTCTTTAGGTCTTTATGTAGCTCTTTAAGAAGTAGTCTTTGAGATTTATCCCCTTTAATGATATTGTACCCTTCTCTTATGGTAAGAAAAATTCCTCTTTTTACTAAAAAAAATCATAAACCCAAAACCCTAAAAACCCTAAAGCCTAAATCTTAAACCATAATCCCTAAACCCTAACCACTAAACCCTAACCCTAAACCCTAAATCTTAAAACCCTAAACCCTAAAACCATAAACCTTAAACACTAATCCCTAAACCCTAAACCATAAACCCTAAAAACCTAAACCTAAATGAAATAAAACCTAAAGATAAAACAAAAAAAACCCTAAACTTAAATAAAATAAAAAAATAAAATAAAATAAAAACCTAAACTAGAACCTAAACCTAAACCTAGAAAAATTAAAAAAATTAAAAATAAACTAAAATAAAATAAATAAAAACCAAAACTAAAAGAAAAATAAAATAAACCTAAGAATAAAAAACCTAAAAAAATAAAAACAAAACAAAAATAAAATAAAATAAAATATAAATAAAAACCTAAACCTAAAAAATAAACTTAAAAAAAATAAAAAATAAAACCTATACCCAAAACTAAAAAAAACCTAAACCTAAAATAAAAATAAAATAAGCAAAATAAAATAAACTTATAACTAAACTAAAATAAACTAAACTAAAATAAATAAAACCAAAACCTAAACCTAAAATAAACTAAACCTAAACCTAAACCTAAACTAAATAAAATAAAATAAACTAAAAATAAACTTAAACTTAAACTAAAAAATAAAACCTAAAAATAAACCTAAAATAAAAACTTAAAACATAAACCTAAAAAAATAAAATAAAATCATTAACATAAACCTAAAAATAAAAAATAAAACCTAAATCTTAAAAATAAACCTAAACTTAAAAAATAAACTAAAATAAAAAACATAAACTAAAATAAATAAACATAAAATAAATAAATTAAACTAAATTAAAATAAAAAATAAACCTAAGTAAAAATAAAAAATAAAGTAAAATAAAATAAATAAAAAAATAAACTAAATATACTAACTAAACCTAAACATATGGGTTTACTTTATTTACTTCTTTTTAAAAAACCTTAAACCCTAAACCCTAAACCATAAACCCTAAACCTACAACCCTAGATCTACAACCCTAACCCTAAACACTAAACCTTAAAAGCATAAACCCTAAAACCCTAAACCCTAAACCCTAAACCCTAAACCCTAAACCTTAAACCACAAACCCTAAATATAAACTTAAAAATAAACCTAAACCACAAAACTTAATAAACCTAAACACTAAGAATTGGTAGAACCTTGATAGCAAGAACATCATCATCAGCTAGGCTCAGTCTAGATCTGGCTGGTGGATATGTAGGTGGTGGTCAGACCAGTGGTTGTTAAGCAGGCCGGAGGAGTGACAAAGGTTACAGTCATGGTTATGGTAGAGGGAGAGATTAGGGATATTATGGTGGATTTTGCTACTCGAGAGGCTGGCATGGTTATGATGGGAACTGAAGAAACTGAAGAACTATTGATCAAATAAGCTGCTTATGAAATTTTATCTTTACAGTAGAGATGATTCTTAATATATAGGGTTTTTGATTTGCTCAATGCATGCTCATTTTTATCTATGTCATTACTTGTGTTGTAGAAAACTTAGTGTATTTCTTGGTTTATGAAATTGAAAAGAAGAAATGTTGAATCTAAATTTATTATCTATTATAAAAAACCAAAAACCCTAAACCCTAAACTAAAACTTGAACCCTAAACTTAAAACCTAAACCCTAAACCCCAAATCCTCCCTAAACCCAAACCCTAAACCTAAACCTTAAAACTCTAAACCCTAAACCATAAACCTAAAACATAACCCCAACCCTAAACCCTTAAACCATAAACCTAACTACCACAAACTCTAAACCTAAACCCTAAAACTAAACCCTAAGTTTCTAAACCCACAAACCCTAAACTGAACAGAAAGCCTCTAAAGCACTAAACCACTAAAACCAAACCCCGCTAACCACAACCTCCTAAAAACATAAACCCAAAGCCTAAACACTAAACCCTAAATTCTTGCCTTACCTAACCCTAACCCTAACCCCCTAGTGCTATTCTCTCTCAGATTTTGCATCCTTCTTGGTGGCGCATCCTCGTTTGGGGGTTTCTATGATTTTGGCTTCAATTTCAATTGAATTTAAATGCTTGAACTGCATCTAGTTGATTATGTGATGCTTCATCCTTAATCATGGATGCGTCATTTGATGATATGGACCTCAAAATTTTGATGCTTCAGCTAGGGCATCCAATATTTTTGGGATCAGCAACCCAAATGCTACAAATTCTACTAAATCATTTAAGGAAGTGCTCTCTGGTAAGGCTTCTCAAACTATTGAGTTTCTTAATCTCATTTCAACTTCTTTTCATGGTTTGCCAGCCATTATATACTCTGATGTGGATGTTGAATTGTTGGCGAAATAATTTGAATTCTCTCTTGTCAAAACATTGCTTTGAGTCATCCAAATTTGGATAAAATCTGCACTTTTTTCATCATCTTCATCTTACCCTTGGCATATTCTGATTCAACTTTCTAACGATCTGGATTATTCACATGCTTTTTGTGCATAATTCTTACTTCATCTTTAATTATCAAATGTGCTTACTAAAGTGGTCACCCCTTTTTGACATTAAGTAGGAATCTCCTATTATCCTTGTGTGGTTATATCTTCCTAATATTCATTTCATTTTGTTACACATCAAGTGCTTTTCTTTGTTGGTGCTCATTTTGGTCACTTTTAACTCATTCAAGCCCACTGAGTGACCTCACCCTTCTATGGCTTGGATCATAGTGGAACTAGACATAACTAAAAAATATCCTAAAGAAGTTTGGATTGGATCAGAAAAATACTAGTATTCAGAAAAGGTTGAATTGGAGAAACTTTTAATTTTATTTCTAACTGTAAAATTCATGGCCATAAAAATTTTGATTGCTTTGTTCTCCATCCACATTTAAAAAAGACAAATTGACCAAAAGAAAATCTTGTTCCTAGTCATAAGCCAATCCCTACATATGTTCAAAAATCAACCTTGGATCCTAAGAATGGTATGAAGGTAGGTATTGAGGTTGATTCTTTGAATATCAAGGCCATTCTTGTTGAACTAGTTTTGGATCCCACTGTTGCTATGGCTTTAGCTGATTTTCAGAATAGGAAGGATGATTTACCTCTTACCTCATCTTTCAATTTGAAAATTTCAAATGTGGAGAATAATAAATTTTCACGGTTATTGGATGATGATTCTATTTCCTCCGATTCTATCCCTACTTTTATTCTGGCTTTGATCGATGAAAAATAAGTTTTTAATGAGGATTTAAATGATGTAGACCCTAAAATATATATGATCCGATTTAACTATGCTTTTAATGGTACTAAATCATCACCATCTCTCATTTCTAATCTTGATATTCATTTTAATCCTACTTTTCAACTTAATTTGGATTTGGAAAAGGGTGAACTCCCCTCTAAATACATGGAGAAGTCTCCTAAATTGGTGAGCAATGTTACTAAATCTTACTCAGATGGTGACGCTAGGGGAAATAAATGGTTTTTAAACTTATCATGCCAAAAAGAAAAAAAGTGTTAAAAATTACCCTTGCAAACTGTCTAAAACACTAGATCTGGTATAGCCTCTCACTCCTCTCTTAATTAACCTTTTCTATCCCCCTTTTTATTTTTATTATGTTTAATTTTTTTGTTGGAAACGTTAGAGGGATTGGTACCCTCTTTAATTGCAATCATATTAGAAATCTTTATCGCATTCATAATCTTTCTTTACTCATTATTTTGGAACCTCTAATTCATGCTACTCATGGCAGTTAACAAAGCTAGCAAAGGACTTTTTAATATTTAGATTAAAGTTTATGTGCTTCTTTTACTTGATATGCTCAATAATAATAATATGGGAAATGCCGACTTATTTTATCTTCTTAATCAAACTAAAAAGCTTCTTTCTCAGGTTTGCTACAAAATTTCTCGCATTCTTTATGAAGGTAATGCTTGTGTTGATTCCCTAGCTAATTTGGGAGGGGAATTAAATGAGCTCACTATATTTGATAACCATAGCCTACCTAAGCATCTACATTGTCTAGTCAATCTAGATAACACTGGACTGCCTTAAATTAGTTTTTAACCTTCTACTCTTTCGTTGATCTTTTGCTATGGTGGTTTTAATCAATCTATTTTTTGTTTTTTTGTTTGTGCTCCCCTCACTAGGAAGTGGTTCTTGCTGAGTTTATTTCTATACTTAAACTCCCTTCCTCTTTACCCCATATCTTGCTGACCTTTTTAGGTCTTAGTGGTGTTGGTTTTCTTTCTGTGGCTTATGCTTTGTGTCTCCAGTTGGGTTGTGGTTGTGCCAGATTTTGGCCTACCCCTTTAACCAATGAATGTTGAGTTTGCCTCTAGTTTCAATTTGTGTGGTTTTCAAATTAGATTTGCGGATGCTATGGTTGGTTTTGCTAGTTGCTACTTTTTATTTCTTTCTTCTCTTGGCTATTTTGGGTGGTTATATTTTAATGGATGTTGTTGGCCACTTGTAGTTTGGCTTAATTTTAGGTTTTTTTGGTAATTGGTGTTAGCTATTATGTGGTTTTTGCTAGTTGGTTCCATCTGCCTTGTGAATTGGAGTTAGTTGTTATGTGGTTGTTGTCTCCCCATTTTCTACTTTGTAGTGACCGTCTGCTCTTTGGAATTTGGAAGGGGTTTTGTTTGCCTCTGGCCTTGTTCCTTTCCTTACAGTTTTGCTGCTTATGGTTGGGTGGTCCTCCTTGGCCTTTTCTAGTTTGGTTGGTTACTACATTTTTTATTTCTTAGTTATTTTGAAGATCTCCAGATGGGTTGTGGCTTTCTCTGTTGTTGTTCTTTTCCCTCTTTTTAGGCTCTATATTGGCTCTGTCTACTGGTTTGTTTTTTTGGCTGACTGGGCTAGTTGGCTATTTTGGCTGGCTAGGTTAATTATCTGTATGGATGTCTTGGCTGTGTTTGATGGTTCGTTTAGGTGCTTTTGGTATGTTCCTAGGTTGGTTATCCTCTCTTGGTGTAGTTATTTTTCCTTTATTTTTGCTTCCCGATTTGTCTTTTCCTGCGCTCATCCTAGCCACTAGATTGGGTGGTTTTTTTATTTATTTTGTTCTTTGGATGATATGAGCTCTTGTGGTTTTTTTTGGTCTTATTTTAGGACTTGTTATTGGCATTTGGTTGCTTGAGGGATTTTCTATGGCTGTTGTCTTGCCTTGGATGCTTGTGTTGTGGCTTTGTGTTTTGGGCTTTATGTTGGTTGTTGGTATTGACTCCCTTTGGTTTAGTTGGCTCTCCTTATTTTCTGATATTTGCCTCTTGCTTGATGATGGTGGATTTTCTTTCCTTTTGGTTGCCTTGGTGGTGGTTTTGATTGTAATTTCTGGATGACCCTCTTAGTCTCTCTATGTTATGGCTTTCCTCTCTATGGTGTTATTTATCTTCTACTATTTTGTGAAAAAGAAACCTTAAGCCCTTTACCCTAAATCATAAACCATAAACCTACAACCCTAAATCCTAAACACAAAACCCTAAAACCATAAACCCTAACCCCAAAATCCTAAACCCTAAACCCTATACCCTATACCCTAAACCCTAAACCTTAAACCCAAAAAATTCTAAACCTAAAACATTAAACCTAAACCAAAATATAAACTATAAACCCTAACCTTCCCTGACCTAAACCCTAAACCTAAAACCCTAAAACCTAAACTGTAACCCTAAAACCTAAACCCTAAACCCTAAAAACTAAAATAAACCTTAAAACAATAAACTAACCTAAAACCTAAAACTATAAACCCAACTCTAAAATAACCCTAAACCTGACCCTAAACTTTAACTAACCAACAACACTAAATCTTAAACCTAAACCCAAAATAAAACTTAAACCTAGGAAACTCTAAACCTCTTAACTATAAACCTTAAACCCTAAAACCTTAAATCCTAAACCCTAAATTAACCCTAAAACATAAACACTAAACCTTAAAATCCCTAAACCCTGAAACTTAATCCTTAAACCCTAAAATAACATTAAATCATATGCTAACCATAAACCCTTTACCCTATACCATAAACCCTAAACCCTAAACTCAACTCAACCTAAACCCCAAACCTAAAAAAAAACTAAACTTAAACCCTAAACCCCAAACCCTAAACCCAAAATCCTAAACTCAAACCCATGCCCCAAACCCTAAACCTAAACCTAATGTAACTAAATAAATTTAAAAATAAACCTAACCCATAAAACCTAAAAAACCTAAACCTAAACCTAAATCCAAACCCAAAGAATGGGAAAAACCTTGACAGCAGGAACATCACCGTAAAAGGCTGGTCAGAACTAGTGGTGGAGGCAGGCGGTCGATGATCAGTGGTGGTGGGGTTCAGGTCTGATCGATATGGAGATGGTGGTAAGAGTAGTGGTGGTTATGGAGGTAGGAGGAGTGATGGACGTTACTACCGTGGTCGTGGTGGAGGGAGAGATCAGGGATATGATGGTGGATCATGCTACTTAAGAGGTCGGTGTTGTTCTGATGGGAACTAGAGAAACTAAAGAATGATCGATCCTATCTACTACTTATGGAACTTTGTCTTTATAGTATAGATGGTTCTAGCTATCTATGGTTTTTGATTTTCTCTATTGGTGCTCATTTTTTATCTTTGTCGTCGCTTATATCTTAGAAAACTTGGGGTGCTACTTGGTTGATGAAATCCAAAAAGAAAAATTGTTGAATCTGAATTGTTTTCTATTAAAAAATACCATAAACCCTAAACCATATACCCTAAACCCTAAACCCGAAATGAAAACTTAAACCATGAACTTAAAACCTAAACCCTAAACCCTAAACCCTAAACCTTAAACCCAAAACCATAAAAACCCTAAACCCTAAACACTAAACCCTAAACCCTAAACCCTAAACCTTAAACCCTAAACCATAAACCCTAAACTCTAAACCCTAAACTTTAAACCATAAACCCTAAACCCTAAGCCCTAAAATCCTAAATCCTAAATAAATAAAACCTAATACTAAACCTAAAATAAACTAAACCTAAACCCTAAACTAAATAAAATAAAATAAACTTAAATTAAACCTAAACCTAAAATAAAATTAAAACCTCAAAATAAAACTAAAATAAAAACCTAAAAACTAAACAAAAATTAAAAATTCTTAAACCTAAAAAATAAAATAAAATAAACTAAACTAAAAAATAAACATAAACTGAAACCTAAACCTAAAAACTAACTAAAATAAAAAAGATAAAGTAAAATAAATAAACCTAAAATAATAAACTAAAACCTAAATAAAAACCAAAAATATAAAATAAACTAGACCAAATAAAAAACTATAAACCAAAAACCCTAAACCTTAAACCCAAATCTTAAACCCTATCCCTAAACCTAAACCCACACCTAAACCTAAACCTTCCTAAACAAATGCCCAAACCATACCACTACCTAAACCCTAACCTGGGCTCTAAACCATGCCTCCAGACTAAACCCTAAACCCTAAAATACCTAAACCTCCTAAACTACCACCCCAACCCTAAACCCTAAACTCCCTAAACCCTGGGCCTAAACTAAACCCACCCTAAACCCACTAAACTCACCTGATAAACCCTGACCTAAACAAATCCTAAAAACCTAAACCTAAACTAAATAAAACATAATAAAAAACAATAAAAATAAACTTAAACCTAAATAAAATAAAAACCTAAACTAAAACCTAAACTTAAACCTAAAAATAAAAAAAAAGTAAAAAATAAAATTAAATAAAATAAAATAAATTAAATAAAATAAAAACATAAACTAAAATTTGAAATAAAATATACCTAAGAATTAAAAACATAAATAAAATAAAAACTAAATGTATCATAAAAATAAAACAATGATAAAATAAAAACTAAATAAAAACCTAAACCTAAAAAATAAACCTTTAAATAAATTAAAAATAAAACATAAACCCTAAACTATAAAAAATTATACCTATAATGAAAATAAAATAAACAAAATAAATTAAACCAAAACCTAAACTAAAATAAAATAAACTAAAATAATTACATCCTAATCCTAAACCTAAGCTAAATAAAATAAAATAAACTAAAAATAAACCTAAACCTAAACTAAAAAATAAAACTTAAAAATAAACCTAAAATAAAAATCTCAAACCTAATGCTTAAAAAAATAAAATAGAAACCTAAACGTAAACCTAAAAATAAAAAATAAAATAAAAATAAATCTCAACTACAAATAGACCTAAACCTAAATAAAGAAAATAAAACTTAAAAATAAACCTAAATAACAACTTAAAATGTAAACCTAAATAATAAAATAAAACACAACCTAAACCTAAAATAAAAAATAAATCCTAAACTTAAAATTAAAATAAAACTCAACTAAAATAAATCCAAACATAAACCTAAACCTAAAATAATCTAAAATAAAAATCTTAAAATATATATAAAACTAAATAAAAATAAAATAAATAAAAAAATAAAATAAAATAAACTAATATAAATAAAAATAAACTAAATAAATCTAAACCTACGAGTTTACTTAATTAAAAAAAATCCCTAAATCATATTCCTAAACCCGAAACCCTAAATTCTAAACCCTAAACCTTAAAAAACCCTAAACCCTAAACCCTAAACCATAAACTCTAAACCTTAAACTCTAAACCTTAAACCTTAAACCATAAACACTAAACTCCAAACCTTAAACCCACCCAACTCTAAACTAAACCCTAAGCGCATAAACCCTAAAACCCTAAACCCTAAACCCTAAATACTAAACCCTAAACCCTAAATACTAAACTGTATTCCCTAAACCCTAACCATAAACCCTAAACCCTATAACCTAAAACCCAAACTCTAAATTTAAACTCAAAGCATATAAATAAAATAAAAAATAAACTTAAACCCTAAGACTGGGTAGAACCTTGACGGTAGGAACATCACCGTCAACCAGGATCAGTCTAGATCTGGCGATGGAGGAGAAGATGGAGACTATGATTATCATAGTGGTGGTGGGGGATCTAGAGGTGCTGGTCAGAGAAATGGTGGTTATGGAGGTAGGAGGAGCCACAAAGGTTATAGCCGTGATGGTGGCAGAGGGAAAGATTGTAGATATGATGGCGGATCCCACCACTCGAGAGGCCGAGGTGGTTCTGATGGGAACTACAGAAACTGAAGAACGGCCGATCCGATCTGCTGCTTATGGAACTATGTCTTTACGGTACAGATAATTCTTATTTTCTAGGGCATTTGTTTTTCTCTATGCGTGCTCATTTTTTATCTATGTCATCGCTTGTGTTTTTGAGAACTTGGTGTGTTACTTGATTGATGAAATTAAAAAGAAGAAATGTTGAACCTATATTTATTCTCTATTAAAAAACCAAAAAAAACCCAAAAAACTAAAAGCAACCTAAACCATAAACCCTAAAAAATAATAAATAAAAAAACCCTAACCATAATTATTAAACCTTAAAACTAACCCTAATCTTTAAACCATAAACTTACAACCCAAAACCCTAAACCCTAAAACCCTAAACCCTAAACCCTAAACCTTAAACCCTAAACCCTAATAAGAAACTAATAAAACACTAAACTAAATTAACTAAAAATAAAACTAATAAATAATAAACTTAAACTAATAAATGATAAACTAAAACACATAAACTAATAATAAACAAAAACTAATAATAAACTAAAACAAAAACTAATCAAACTAACTAAACTAAACTAAATAAATAATAACTAAAAAACAAATAAACTAATAATAACAAAAACTAACTAAACTAACAACTAAATTAAACATAAATAAAAGAACCCCACTAATAAACTAACTAAAAATAAACTAAACTAAACCTAAATAATTAACTAAAACTAACTAAATTATACCATAATAAATAACTAATAATAATAACTAATAAAAATAAAATCTAAAAATAACTAACCAAATAAATAACTAATAATAATAAAACTAACCCAAACTAATAATAACTGTTAACTAAACTAAAACTTATGACTAATAAACTAACTAAATAATTGATAAATAACTAAAATAATAACTAATTAATAACTAACAACAAAGAACTAATAAACTAATAAACTAACTAAACCTAATAATAAACTAATTAAATAATAATAAGTAAAACTAATAATAAAACTAAAAAAATTAATAAACTAGAACTAAATAACTAATAAGAACTAACACTAAACTAATATAGTAATAATAATTAAACTAAATAAAACTAATAAATAAACTAATAATAATAATAAAGTAAACTAATAATAAACTAAATAATAAATAAAACCTAAATAAATTTACAAAATCTAATAATAATAAACAAACCTAAGAAACTAACTAGCAATAATAAACTAATAAAACTAACTAAACTAATAAACTAAAAAATAATAATAATAATAATAATAATAATAAATAAACTAAACTAAAAACTAATAATACCTAAAAAAACACTAAATTATAATAAAGCCTCATAACATAAAAACTAACTAAACTAAACTACTAATAATAATAAATCAAATAATAAATAACTAAAACTAAACTAAACTAAACCACTAACAACTAAACTAATAAATAATAATAAACTAAATAAAAAAAACTAACTAATAAACTAATAATAATAATAACTAAAAACTAAATAAATAACTAATAACTAAACTAACTAAAACTAATAAACTAATAATAATAATAACTAAAACTAATAATAATAATAATAATAATAATAATAATAATAATAATAATAATAATAATAATAGTAATAACTAAATAAACTAAACACTAAACATCTAAACCTAAATTAATAAAACTAATAATAACATGCTAAACTAAAGTAAAATTATTAATAACTAACTAATAAAACTAATAATAATAATTAAATAATAACTAAAATAATAATAAACTAATAATAAAACTAAACTAAAATTAACTATTAACTAACTAATAAAACCTAATAAACAAATCAATAATAAACTAAAAACATAATAATAATTAATAAAAATAAAATAATAATAAACTAAATAAAATTAATAATAACTAATAAATAACCTAAAACTAATATCTAATAAACTAATAAACAAACTAACTAATAAAACTAAACTAATTAATAAATAAACTAAACCTTAATAAATAATAAACCAAAACTAAACTAATAAACTAATAATAAATAATTAAATAATTAACTAAAGCTAAACCCTAAATCTAAACTAATAAACCATGAAAACTAACTAATAAATAAACATAATAATAACCAAATCTAATAAACTAACTAATAACTAATAATAAACTAATAAATTAATAACTAAATAAAACAAAACTAACTAAATAACTAAACTAATAAACCTAATAAATAAACTAATAATAATAATAATAAAACTAGCTATTAATAACTAAACTAATAATAATAATAATAAAAATAACTAACAATAACTAAACTAATAAAAACTAATAATAATAATAATAGTAATAACTAATAACTAAATAACTAAACTAATAAACTAATAATAATTAAACTAATAATAAACTAACTAATAAATAACTAAATAACTAAACCCTAAACCCTAACAAAATAAATAAACTAAATAATAATAATAAACATAAACCAATAATAATAGTAAACTAAAGAAAAAACTAAACTAAAACAAAACTAATAATAAACCAACTAACTAAACTAATAATAATAATAATAAACAATAAATAACTAATAAAAATCTAAATATAAACTAAACTAAAAAATTAATAATAATAAACTAATAAAACTAATAAACTAAATGAATAAACTAATAAATAAACTAACAAAACTAAACTAATAAAACTAAACCACTAACTAAAACTAACTGAAACCTAACTAATAATAAAACCATAAACTAATAATAATAACTAACTAAACTAAATAAATAACTAACAAACTAATAATAACTAAATTAACTAATAATAACTAATAAATAAACTAAAACAAAACTATACCCCCATAAACAAACAAACTAAATAAATTAATAAACTAAACCTAAACCCTAAACTAACCTAAAATAATAATAACAAAAACTAAAACTAATAAAACTAAACTAACAACCTAACTAAAACTAAACCAACTAAACTAAACATAAAACTAATAATAAACTAATAATAACAAAAAACTAATAAAACCTAATAATAACTAATAAACACTAAACTTAAAACCTAAACCCTATTATTGGGCAATTTCGGGATCCCTCACATTATTGGTGTGTTTTCGAGCACTTTCTCTCTTGGATTCCCTATAGATTATCGGCCTTGGGCCAATCTCGACCTATTCTTATCACGGCGTATGACTCATGGCACCGACTTTTTCAAATCCATGGGATAAATCCCATGTGTCGATGGCTCCTACTAGGGCAATAGATTTTTTGGGTAATCCTACACCTAAATTACTTGCTGTTATAAAATCTTTCAAAGAGGCTTTAGCTAGTAAGAATTCCTCCACCGTGCTTCCATTGAATTTGCTTCATAAGAATTTTAAAGGTATTCCAACAATTATTGTTTTAGATGAGAATATTGAAAGATTAGATGAGTCTTTTGTGTTTTCTTTGATTGGAAAGTTTTCATTTAAATGGCCATAGAAGGAAGATATTCATTCTTTTTCTCATAGCTTAAATTTGTCTAGTTCTTTTTCCATTGGGCTGATTGATGCAAGGCATGTTCTGATTAAACTTTCTAACAACCTTGATTACAAAAGAATTTTTTCTAGGCATTCTTACTATGTTTCTAATTGTCAAATACATATTCTAAAGTGGACGCCTATGTTTGATGTTAATGAAGAGTCTCCTATTGTTCCCATTTGGATTTCTTTACCTGACTTATGGATTTGTCTATTTATTCATCATATTCTTTGTGCTATTCAGTTGATTTTTGGTCAGCCTTTGCAAGTTGATCGAGCAACAGCTGCTTCTTCTAGACGATATGTTGCTAGAATTCTTATAGAGATTGATATTACTAAAATATATTCGAATGAAAGTTGGTTGGGTTTGAAGAAATGTGATTATTTTCAGAAAGTTATTTTTAAGAACTTTCCCATTTTTCATAATCATTGTAAGATTCATGGGCATGAAATTTTTGAATGCTTTATTCCTCATACCTCTCTTAGAAAGAAAATCACTAGTAAGAATTCAATTATTGAAAAACTAATGATTCTCACAAGTTGAATAAAGGAAAATCTACTTTTCAAAATTTTAATGTTTTGTAAAACTAGATTTCTGAATCTTCTGGAAAAGTTTGCTTATTAAGGATTTGTCTAATGCGAAAGGTAATTTTGATGTTTTTAAAAAAGTTTTAACTAATAATCATGCTCTAAGTGTTTATTTTGATGATTTTCTTAAAGGGAAGAATTTAGAGGCTATGGTTAATGATTCTAAGGGTTTGAATGTTGTGAATAAGTCCTTTCATGATGATGGTTCGAATATTATTGATGCTAACACCATTTTTTCAATATGTTGGATGTTTTTCTTTCTCCTATGTCTGCTTTAGAACATGGGAAAGAGACTATTTCTTTGACTTCTTTGATTGAAAATGGTGGTGAAATAAATGTTCTTATTTTTGATATTTTAATATATGGTCCTAACGATCTTGTTAATATTGGTGATCCTTTTATTAAAAAATAATATTTAGATACTTGTGACAATTCTCTCATTGTGAATAGTTCTATTTCAATTCAAAATGGTTATTTTTCTATGGCTAGTAATTATGTTCAGAATTTTGGTATTATGCTATATGTTTCTAAGGGATTTGGATCTTGTTTTAATCTCTTACATGAAGATTATACTAAAAATATGTATTCTGCTTCTTGCTTCTTTAAGAATGAAGATAGAGATGGTACTCTTTAGATTTTGTTGGAAGGTGAAAATATTGATAATTATCTTCTTAATAAAGTTATTTTTGCTCCATCTTTCACTTATGATTATGAAATACATAAAATAAAATAAACTAAAAATAAACCTAAAACCTAAACCTAAAAAAATAAAATAAAAACCTAAACCTAAAAATAAAAAATAAAACCTAATCCTAAAAAATAAAATATAACAAAACACAAATAAAAAATAAACTTAAACCTAAAAAATAAACTAAGATAAAAGCCCTAAACAAAAAATAAATACACCTAAATTAAGTAAAATAAACTAAATAAAATAAAAATAAACCTAAATAAAATAAAAATAAAATAAACTAAAATAAATAAAAAATAAACTAAATAAACTAAATAGACTAAACCTACCGGTTTACTTAATTTAAAAAAAAAACCCTAAACCCTAAACCCTAAACCCTAAAACCCTAAACCCTAAACCTTAAACCCTAAACCCTAAACCCTAAACTCTAAACCATAAATCATATACCCTAACCTGAAACCCAAAACCCTAAATGCATAAGCCCTAAAACCCTAAACCCTAAACTCTAAACTCGGTTGAACTAATTTTTATGAAAGGTGATCTTAAAGAAGTCAGTGAAGAGGTTGTAAAATACAATGTTGGTGCTCCTTCCCATGTTGGTCTTCTTTCTTCCAGGATCTCAACATCCCAACTAAGATCAACAAGGGTAATGTTAAAATTATCACCATGATTAAGTTTATTAAAAAAGGCAATAAGGTGGGATCCTCAAAGGCTGCTCTCCTCACTAAGTTGGGGATTAGGCCATTCTCTTATGGCCTTGTCATCCGCTTTGTGTATGATGATGGTTTGATGTTCAATCGAGGTACTTGACCTCACTTAAGATGATCTCATTTTTTTTGTAAGCCTTTTAATGATCACTTCTCTCTCGCTGGCCCTCTCTTATCCCACCCTTGCTAGAGTGCTTCACATGTTCATCAACGCTTACAAGAATGTCCTCGCAATCATGATTTCCACTGATTACACAAACCTACACGTCGAGAAGGTTAAGGAGTATTTGAAGGATCCTAGTAAATTTGATGTGGCTGCTGCACCTGATGCTTCTACTACACCTACTACTGTTGTTGCTCCAACAATTGTAGTGGAACAGAAGAAGGAAGAGCATGCTGAGGAATTTGATGATGATATGGGTTTCAGCTTGTTCGGCTAAGCTTTATTGGCTTTCTATAAAATCAAATTTTATCATCTCTAGGAGTTAAAACATTTTGTGAAACATAATTTTGTGAATTTTAATAGCATTTTATTTTATCCTATTTTATTAGTTGTTACAGGATAATGACTTTTATTATTTGGTAATTTCTCATTTGTTATGGAATCATTTGAGTTAAAAAATATATAAATAAACCCTAAACCTAAACCTAAACCCTTAAACCCTAAACCCCACTGAATCCTAAACCCAAAACCCAAATCCCAAATCCTAAACCTAAACTAAAGTAAATAAATTAAAAAATAAACCTAAACCTTTAAACCTAAACTATACCCTAAATGAATGGGTAGAACTTTGATGAGGAACATCAAACCAAGCTCTATTTAGATATGGAGGCAAAGGTGGAGGTGAGTGGAGGAAAGCTGTGGGGGGATGTGGAGGTGGTGGATATGGAGGTGTGGGAAAGTGGTGGTTATGGTGGTGGGAGGAGTTAAGTGGTGGAGAGGGAGGAGGTTTGTGGGATATGATGAGAGCTCACTAGAGATGAGGTGGAAAACTGGACTGAATCTTTGATGGGCTTAAAAATAAAGATGGTTCTAGTTATCTTAGGTTTTTTATTTTCTCTATGTGTGCTTATTTTTTATCTATGTCTTTGCTTGTGTCTTAAATAACTTGATGTGTTACTTGGTTGATGAAATCAAGAAAAAGAAATGTTGAATCCCTAAACCTACGACCCTAAAACTTAAACCCTAAACCTTAAAACCCTGAACCTAAACCAAAAAAATAAACTAAAATAAAATACCTAAACTAAAATAAATAAACCTAAAATAAATAAACTAAACTAAATAATAATAAAAAATAAACATAAATAAAAATAAATAAAAATAATAAAAATAAAAAATAAATTAAAGAATGTAAGAAATGTTGTAAATCTAAATTTGTTCTTTGTCTAAAAACAACCAAAAACCTTAAACCATAAACTTAAACCTGAACCCTAAATCTAAAAAACTATAAACCCTAAACCCTAAACCCTAAACCCTAAAACCCTAAACTCTAAACCCTAAACCCTAAAACCTAAACCATGAACACAAAACCCTAAACCCTGAACCCAAAAAAAGACCCTAAACCTTGAACCCGAAACCCTAAACCCTAAACCATAAACCGTAAACTAACCCTAAACCCTAAAAACCTTAAAACCTAAACCAAAGCTGATTAAAACACAAAAAATAAAATCAATAAATAAATCAAAAAACCAAAATAATTAAGAAAATAAAATAAACTAAAAACATAAACTAAAACCTATACATAAACCTAAACCTAAACCTAAAAATAAAATAAAATAAAAAAATAAAAACATAACTAAAATAAAATAAATACCTAAACTTAACTAAAAAATAAAAAACCTAAATAAAATAAAAACTAAACCTAAAATAATAATAAAATAACCCTAAAATAAAATAAACTAAAACTAAATAATAGCCTAAATTTAAAAATAAAATCTAAAAATAAATAAAAAATAAAACCTAAATCCTAAACTAAAAAAACTAAACCTAAAATAAAATAAACCAAACCTAAATTAAAGTAAATAAAATCTAAACCCAAACCTAAAACTAAACCTAATCCCAAACCTAAACTAAATAAAATAAAATAATCTAAAAATAAACCTAAACCTAAACTAAAAAAATGAAACCTAAAAATAAATAAAAAATAAAAACTTAAAACCTAAACCTAAAAAAATAAAATAAAAACCTAAACCTAAACCTAAAAATAAAAAATAAAACCTAATCCTAAAAAATAAAATAAAAATAAAACTAAATAAAAAATAAACATTAACCTAAAAAATAAATAAACCTAAAAAAAATAAACTAAATTAAATAAAATTAAAATAAAAAACAAACTATGCATCATATGATATATTATCTTACATTACTCCTTAAAATGAATCACTTCAAGCAAAAAATTTATAACATTTTGTTGAAAAATGAACATTTATTTTGGGTGTAAAATTTCATTCCTTTGATTAAATGACACCATCGCACACCCCCAATGATGTTCCCTAAAGCTTAATTTATATTTTTCCAACCCCATAATCTCAGCTTATAAATTAGTATTTTTATGAATTATACCAGTATAAACTTTACTACATCATACTATAAAAAACTAAAATATGCTAAACAACAAGTAGTAATACATAATAGTTTGGTATAATGTATGATGCTACATTATGTTATGGCAGCCTACATTATAATACACTATAACATATTATATTATATTATATTGCATATCACATAACAAGGGATTGCTTAAGATAAAAAAATCATAAAATTAGTCTAAATAATAAAAAACTATATATTTTGGTCATATAACTTAGATATTTTAAATTGAAATAATACATTCTGATGCCATGCTCTACCTATTATGAATTTGGCCAAATTCCACCATTTTAAAGTCCAAATCAACATTTTCATAAATAATGCTAGTGTAATCTCAATTGCGTGATTGTAAAATATTGAAAGAATTTAAAATGTGTAGACCAATATATTATGATATATGATGCTATACTTTGCTACAACATATAATATTTATTTTGAACAAAAAATCTTACTTTCTAGACTACAAGTGGTGTAGCACACCTTTAGCACTACAACCTAATTCCCACTTCAACTTTAACAAATTTCATCATCTGGTTTATTAAATCAATATTTTTATGATTTATATTAATATAGACTATAGGGAACAATGACATAATATATTAAAACATTTCAAAACATGTTATAACATCCAAAAACACATCACTACATGCTCAAATAAATGATGCTACATTATACTATAATATAGGGTATTATAATATGATTTAGGTTTAGGGTATTCAAATCTTTAATAGTCAATGGAAAGTCTCTTGAAGACATTTTCTTTAGCTACCATAACTATGCTAGAATTAGGACATTCTTTAGATTTATTGCTAATTACATCTTTATTCAAGGTTTAGGGTTAGTTTAGGGTTTAGGGTATAGGGTTTAGGGTTTAGGGTGTAGGTTTTAGGGTTTAGGGTTTATGGATTTAGGGGTTAGGCTTAGGATTTAGGGTTTAGGGCTTAAGGCTTAGAGTTTAGGATTTAAGGTTTAGGGTTTAGGGTTTAGGGTTTAGTGTTTAGGGTTTAACATTTTTAAGGTTTAGGGTTTAGGGTTTAGGGTTTAGGGTTTATGGTTTAGGGTTTAGGTTTAGGGTTTAATGTTTAGGATTTGAGGTTTCTTTTTAATAAAGAACAAATTCAAATTCAACATTTCTTCTTTTTGATTTCATCATCCAAGTAGCACCCCAAGTTTTCAATGACAAAAGTGATGACATAGATAAAATTGAGCACCCATAAAGAAAAACAAAATCTCTAGATAAGTAGAACTGTCTCTACTATAAAGACACAGTTCCATAAGTAGAAGATCAGATTGGTCATTATTTAGTTTCTCTAGTTCAAAATAGAACCACCCCCGCCTCCTGAGTAGTGGGATCTGCCATCATATCCCAGATCTCTTCCTCGGCCACCATCACGACTGTAACCTCCATCACTCCTCTCACCTCGATAACCAACACTACTCTCACCACCATCTCAATATCCACCAGCACATCTAGATCACCCACCACCACTGCGATAGCCACCGCCTCTACCTTCACCTCAACTATTAGATCTAGACTGAGCCTAATTGATGGTGATGTTCCTAGCATCAAGGTTTTATCCATTCTTAGGGTTTAGGGTTTAAGGTAAGATTAGGGTTTAAGGTTTAGGGTTTGGGGTTTAGAGTTTAGGGTTGTAGGTTTTAGGTTTTAGGGTTTAGGATTTAAGGGTTTAGCATTGATGGTTTAGGGTTTAAGGTTTTAGGTTTTATGGTTTAGGGTTTAGGGTTTAGGATTTAGGGTTTAGAGTTTAGGGTTTTAGGATTTAGGTTTTGGGTTTAACATTTAGGGTAAGTTTTAGGGTTTAGTTTAAGATCTAGGGTTTAGGATTTATCTTATTTTTATTTTATTTTATTTAGGTTTTTAATTTTTTAGTTTCATTTTGGTTTTATTTATTTATTTTAGTTTATTTAATTTTAGGTTTAGGTTTAGGCCATAATTTAGGTTTTATTTTATTTAGGTTTAGGTTTTATTTATTTTATCTGTAGGTTTATTTAGCCCAGGTTTAGGTTTTAGATTCCAGGCAAAGGCCCACGCCTCAGGGCCCAGGGCCCAGGCCTGTTTATGGCCTGGCCCAGGTTTTAGGGCTCAGGATCAGGGCCTACTTCAGCCTAGATCCAGGGCCTGAGTGGCCTAGGGTCATGGATCAGGTTGGGTTAGCACTCAGGCCTTGGGCCCAGGGTTGACATGGGTTTAGTGTCAGCTCCAGGAAACATGACTTAGATCAGCCAGGGAGCCTCAGGTCAGCCTAGGGCCTGGGTGGCCCAGGTCATTAGGGTTTAGGGTTTAGGGCCTGGGGTTTTAGGGCCTAGTTTGTGGTTTTAGGGCTCAGGGTTTAGGATTTGTGAGTTTTGGCTCAGTTTGGGTTTGAGTTTAAGAAAAGTTTAGGGTTTAGGGTTTAGGGTATAGGGTTTAGGGTTTTAGGGTTTAGGGTTTAGGGTTTAGAGTTGTAGGTTTAGGGTTTTTGGTTTATGATTTAGGGTTTTGTGTTATTTTTAGTGTTCATGATTTAGGGATTAGGGTTTTGGATTTAGAGTTTAGGGTTTTTTTTGAAATTAAGTAAATGGATAGGTTTAGGTTTATTTAGATTATTTAGTTTATTTTTTATTTATTTTAGTTTATTTCATTATGTATTTTTACTTAGGTTTATTTTTTATTTTTATTTAGTTTAGTTTATTTATTTTAGTTTATTTTTTAGGTTTAGGTATATTTTTAGTTGAGTTTTTTTTTTGTTTAGGTTTTAGGGTTTAGGGTTTAGGTTTTAGGCTTAAGGTTTATGGTTTAGGGTTCACATTTTAGGGTTTAAGGTTTTTTTTTAACTGAGAACAAATTCATATTCAACATTTCTTCTTTTTGATTTCATCAACCAAGTAGCACCATAAGTTTTCTAAGACACAAGTGATGACATATATAAAAAATGAGCACCAATAGAGCAAATCAAAAACTCTAGATAAGTAGAATCATCTCAACTATAAAGACACCATTCCATAAGGAGCATATCAGATTGGCCATTTTTTAGTTTCTTCAATTCCCATAAGAAGACCATTGCTTCTCGAGTAGCGGATCTCCATATCCCCAATTCTACCGCCACCCACCATGATTGTAACCTCCATCGTTCCTCCTGATCCATAACTACCACTACTCTGACCACCAGCTCCATATCCACTAGCACCTCCAGATCCCCCACCATCACTGTGATAACGGCCACCTCTGACTTTGCCTCCACTACCAAATCTAGACTAAGCCTTGTTAACGGTGACGTTCTTGCCGTCAAGGTTCTGCCCATTCTTAGGGTTTAAAGTTAGTTTAGGGTTTTTTGTGTTAGTTTAGGGTTTAGGGTTTAGGTTTATTTTAGTTTATTTTTTATTTATTTGAGTTTTTTGTTTATGTTTATTTTATTTAGTTTTATTTATTTATTTTAGGTTTATTTATTTATAGTTTATTTTTTTTATTTTTTTAGGTTTAGGTTTATTTTTTTAGTTGAGTTTTATTTTTATTTTATTTTTGAGGTTTAAGTTTTATTTTTTATTTTTATGTTTAGGTTTAGGCTTTTACTTTATTTATTTAGGTATAGGTTTTAGGTTTTTATTTTTGGTTTGTTTAGAGGTTTTATTTTTTAATTTAGGTTTTGGTTTACTTTTAGTTTATTTTATTTTATTTAGTTTATGTTTAGGTTTAGGTTTAGGTTAAGTTTTGTTTATTTTAATTTAGGTTTAGATTTATTTTATTTTGTTTATTTTATTTTCATTTTAGGTTTAGGTTTTTTATAGTTAAGGGTTTAGGTTTTATTTTTTATTTATTTTTAAGTTTTATTTTTAGGTTTATTTTTTAGGTTTAGGTTTTTATTTAGTTTTTATTTTATATTATTTTAAGTTTATTTTAATTTTATTTTATGTTTAGTTTTTATGTTACTCTTAGGTTTATTTTATTTTTTAGTTTAGTTTAGTTTTATTTTATTTTATCTTTATTTATTATGTTTTTTATTTATTTTATTTAGGTATTTAGTTTAGAGTTTCTTGGTTTAGGTATTGGCTCATGCTTTTATTTTAGGCTAGGGTTAGGTTAGGGTTTAGGGTCATGGTTCAGAGGCTCAGAGCCTAGTGAGGCTCAGGCTCAGGGTTTAGTTCCGGGGATATTTTAGGGTGGTATGCTGGTTTAGGCTTTATGGCCTATGGTCAGGGTTTAGGGTTTACATTTAGGGCTCAGTGGAAGTTGGGGAGTTTGGATTTAAGTTTTGTGCCTTTAGGGGTTTAGGGTTTGGGTTAGATTTAGTTGCAAGTAGGGTTAGTTTATGGTTTAGGGTTTAATATTTAGGGTTTAAGGTAGTGTTTTATTTTAAATCAAATGGTAGGTTTAGGTTTATTTATCTTTTTTTATTTTAGTTTATTTTATTTTATTTTATTATTAATATTTTTATTTAGTTTATTTATTTATTATTTTATTTATTTTAGTTTTAGTTTTCATAGTTTTTTTTAGATTTTGGTTTAGATTTATACTTATTTTTAGTTTATTTTATTTTATTTTTTATGAGGTAGTTTTATTTTTATTTTAGGTTTAGGTTTAGGTTTTCATTATTCTTTAGGTCTAGATTTTAGGTATTTATTTTAGGTTTATTTTATGTTTTATTTTTAGTGTAAGTTTTTTATTTATTTTATTTATTTTATCTTTTAGGTTTAGTTTATTTTAGGTTTAATTATTTAGTTTATTTTATTTTAGTTTAGGATTAGATTTAGGTTTTTTCTTTAATTTAAGTTTAGGTTTTTTTTAGTTTAGGGTTTATGTTTTATTTTTTAGGTTTAGGTTTTTAGTTGGTTTTTATTTTATTTTTTAGGTAATTTTATTTTTATTTTATGTTTAATTTTTATTTTCTTTAGGTTTTTTATTTGTAAGTTAATTTTATTTTATTATTTAGTTTTTTTTTTATTTTACTTTAGTTTAGTTTTTTTATTTCTTTATTTTTAGCATGAGGTTTATGTTTAGGTTTTAGTTTAGGTTTTTATTTTATTTAATATTAATTTATTTAGGTTTATTTATTTTTATTTTTTAGTTTTTGTTTAGGTAGGTTTGTGGTTTAGGTTTAGGGGTAGGTTTGGAGGGAGGGTGATGTGGAGGAGGGAGAGGTCTGGGATTAGGTTTAGGATGGGAGATAGGGTTTAAGGTATTTGTAGGGTAGGTATGGTAGGTAGGGTTTTTTGGAGTTAAGTTTAGGTTTATTTATTTTAGTTTAAGTTTTTTATTATAATTTATTTTTAGGTTTATTTTAGTTGAGTTTTTATTTTATTTTATTTTGTAGGTTTAAGTTTTATTTTTTATTTTTAGTTTAGGTTTTTATTTTATTTTTTTAGGTTTTAGGTTTTATTTTTCAGTTTAGGTTTAGGTTTAGTTTATTTTATTCTATTTTATATAGTTTTGGTTTAGGTTTAGTTTATTTTGTTTAGGTTTATTTGTTTATTTTATTTCAGTTAATTTTCTTTTATGGTTTGGTTTTTATTTTGGTTTATTTTAGTTTAGGTTTATTTTATTTAGTCTTTATTTTAGTTTATTTTAATTTTATTTTATTTTATTTTAGTTAGTTTTAATTTTATTTGGTTTATTATTTTATTTTATTTATTTTATTATTTATTTTATTTTATTTTATTTTAGGTTTGAGTTTAGTTTGGTTTTATTTTATTTATATATTTTATTTAAGTTTAGGTTTTTTATATATTTTATTTTAGGTTTACTTTAGTTTAAGTTTATATTTATTTATTTTTATTTAGTTTATTTATTTAGTTTAGTTTTTTTATTTTAGGTTTATTTAGTTTATCTTTTAGGTTTTGGTTTTGGTTTAGTTTTATTTTATTTTATTTTAAGTTTTAGGTTTAAATTTTATTTTAGGTTTAGTTTTAGTTTTATTTTATTTTTTTAGGTTTTAGGTTTATTTTCAGCCATTATTTTTAGTTTAGGTTTAGGTTTATTTTTAGTTTATTTTATTTTATTAAATTTAGGGTTAGGTTGAGTTTATTTTAGGTTTAGTTTTTGGTTTTATTTATTTTAGTTTTGGTTTTAAGTTTATTTTATTTTGTTTATTTTAGGTTTAAGTTTTATTTCTTTTTATGTTAAGTTTTATTATTAGGTTTACTTTTTTGGTTTAAGATTTAAATTAATTTTTAATTTATTTTATTTTGGGTTTATTTTATTTTTATTTTACATTTAGTTTTCATTTTATTTAGGTTTTATATTTTTATGTTTATTTTATTTTTAGTTTAGTTAAAGTTTTATTTATTTTATTTTAGTTTAGCTTTTATTTTATTTATTTTATTTTCTTTTTAGGTTTAGGTTTAGTTTTAGGTTTAGGTTAGATTTTAGTTTAGGTTTTTTTACCATTATATTTAGGTTTAGGTTTATTTATTTATTTTATTTTTTTTATTTCTCATGTTTAGGCTCCAAGTATTTAGGGTTTGGTTTTTGGTTTAGGGAGGGGAGTGTCTGGTTTAGGTTTAAGGGTAGGTCATGTTTTATGGTTTAGGGTTTAGTAGTTTTAGGTTTATTTAGTTTAGAGTTTGGAGTTTAGGGTTAGGTTTTTTTATTTTAGGTTTATTTTTTTAGTTTGGTTTTATTTTAGTTTATTTTTAGGTTTAGGTTTAGTTTTGTTTTACTTTTTAACTGAGTTTTATTTTTATTTTGTTTTAAGGTGGTTTTTTATTTTATTTATGTTTAGGTTAAGTTTTATTTTATTTTTAGGTTAATGAGGCTTTTATTATAGGTTTATTTTAGGTTTTATTTTTAGTATAGATTTAAGTTTATTTTTAGTTTATTTTATTTTATTTATTTTTTTGGCTTTTTTAGTTTATCTTAGGTTTAGGTTTTATTTAATTTAGTTTAGTTTATTTTAGTTTAGGTTTAGGATTATTTTATTTTGTGTATTTTATATTTATTTTAGGTTTAGTTTTTTTTTTAGTTTAGGGTTTAGGTTTTTTTTATATTTATTTTAGGTTTTATTTTCATTTTATTATTTAGGTTTTTAGTTATTATTATTATTTTATTTTTTAGGTTTATTTTAATATTATTTTACATTTAGTTTTATTTTATTTAGTTTTTTATTCTTAGGTTTATTTTATTTTATTTAGTTTAGTTTAGTTTTATTTATTTTATTTTAGTTTATTTTTTATTTTAATGTAATTTTATTTTTAGGTTTAGGTTTAGGTTTAAGTTTTAGTTTAGGTTTATTTTATTTTATTTTATTTTATTTTAAGTTTAGGTTTAGCTACAACATAAAATATTTACTTTGAACATAAAATCTTACTTTTTAAACTACAAGTGGCATAGCACACCTTTGGTACTACAACTTAATTCCCACTTGAAATTTAACAAATTTCATCATCTCATTTATTAAATCAATATTTTTATGATTTATATTAATACAGACTATAGAGCATGATACCATAATATACTAAAACATTTTAAAACCTCTTATAACATCCAAAAACACATCACTACATGCTCAAATAGATGATGCTACATTATACTATAATATATAGTATTATAATATGATTTAGGGTTAGGGTTTAAGGTATTCAAATCTCTAATAGTCAAGGGAAAGTCTCTTGAGGATATTTTCTTTAGCTACCATAACTATGTTAGGATTAGGTCAATCTTTCTACTCCTAATGACATCTTTATTCAAGGTTTAGGGTTTAGGGTTTAGGGTTATGGTTTAAGGTAAGTTTAAGGTTTAGGGTTTAGTATTAGTTTAAGGTTTTATAGTGTTTTAGGGTTTAGGTTTAGGATTTAGGGTTGTAGTTTTATTTGAGGTTTAGGGTTTTGTGGGATTAGGTTTAGGTTTAGGGTTTGTTTTGGGTTTAGGTTTAGGGTTTAGGGTTTATGGTTTAAATTTTAGGTTTAGGGTTTAAGTTTCAGCTTTAGGGTTTAATGTTTTTTTAACGAAAAAAATTCAGATTCAACATTTCTTCCTTTCATCAACCAAGTAGCACCCATAGAGCAAATCATAACCCTACGATAGGTAGAATCATCTCTATGATAAAGATAGTTCCATAAGTAGCAGATCAGATTAGTCGTTCTTTAGTTTCTCCAGTTTTGATCAGAACCAACACCCGCCTCTTGAGTAGCAGGATCCGCCACCATATCCCCGATCTCTCCTTCCGCAACAACCATGATTATAACTTCCGTCACTCTCTCTATAACCATCATTGCCCAACCACCACCTCCATATCACCACCAGATCCCCCACCACCACTATGATAATCACTGCCTCGCCTTCACCCACCCCAGAGCTAGATGCCTAGTCAATGATATTCTCTCATCAAGGTTCCCACATTCTTAGGTTTAGGTGAGGGTTTAGGGTTGTTTAGGGTAGGTTCAGTAGGGTTTAGGGTTTGTGGGTTTAGGGTTTAGGTTTAGGTTAGGGTTTAGGGTTTAGGTTTAGGTAGTTTAGGTTTAGTGTGAGTTTAGGGTTTTAGGTTTAGGTTTAGGGTTTATGGGTAGGTTATGGTTTAGGGTTTAGGTAGGTTAGGGTTTAGGTTTGGTTTGGTTTAAGATTTATGGTTTAGGTCTTTTAAAAAAAATTAAGCAAACTAGTTTAGGTTTATTTTATTTATTTAGTTTATTTTTATTTATTTGAATTTATTTTTTTATTTTTATTTAGGTTTATTTATTTTAGTATTTTTTTTTTAGTTTAGGTTTTATTTATTTATTTTTATTTTACATTAATTTTAGTTGATATTTTTTATATATTCTTTTTAGGTTTTATTTTATTTTAGATTAGAGATTTTATTTTATTTTAGGTTTAAGTTTTAGGTTTAGTTTTTGGTTATTTTTTAGTTTAGGTTTAAGTTTATTTCTAGTTTATTTTATTTAACTTAGTTTAGTGTTTAGGTTTAGTTTATTTTATGTTTAAGTTTAGGTTTTATTTATTTTAGTTTAGTTTATTTTTGTTTTATTTTATGTTTATTTTAGGTTTAAGTTTTTTTTTAGTTTAAGGTTTAGGTTTTATTTTTTATTTATTTTTAGGTTTACTTTTTAGATTTAGGTTTTTATTTAGTTTTTACTTTATTTAGGGTTTTGTGCCACCATCCTTCAAAATCTTTAATGGCGGAAACCAAGATAACACATTGCACACTTTCGAGTTTGCAGTAGTAGTCGACTCCTCTTTGTTTTCATTATCAATTTAGTGTTACATTTGATTGGTAGAACTTCCCAACGGTTTGGCAAAGACTTTTGCTGAGTTGGAGGACCTCTTCATCAAGAAGTTTTGGCACTCGCCAGAGGGTTAGGCGACCATTGCACTCAATGAGTCCCTTGTTGATTACATTCTCAGGTGGCACAACCTAAGCATAAAATTCAAACCACAGCTGTCCGAATAGCATGCCATTGAGATTCTTCTCAAGAAATCTATTTCTTAATCACCTTCATGCTTAAGGGCTTTACCATCAAAACATTCGATGAATTAATCAGTAAGGCGGCTAGCCTGTAAGAGGAAGCCAAACAATTGCCCTTTCCTGACCAATCATCTTTGCCTAGGGTGTTTTTAGGGACTTTTGGAAAGAAGGAAGCACCACTGAGTTCAAGATGAGAAACTATGAGCTCAACTTTCTTTCCTCCTCTTCCACCACCTCAACATCCACCATAGATAGGTGTGCATTTGGTTGATTTGGATGGATTGGATGATAAATTTTAAAATCGATTGGTTTTGGATTCTAAAATATTGAACCAAACCAACCAAATAAAATGCAAAACCAAACAAATTGAATAATAATTTGGTTCAGTTATTTTGGTTTGGTTTTGGTTAAACCAAAGTTGGCTACATTTAAAAGTTATTTGCATAATTTTTTTATTGTATAATGAATAAGTTATAAGCAAAATAATATAAATATAATCAAAATGCAATTGACTATTTAATGCGCTAAAAATATTTAAAACTAATTTTTACTTACCTAAAGGATGTTTTGAACTTGGAAGTTGATGGAAACATATTACCATATTATGAGAACAAAATATTTTAGAAAATTGGATAATGGTCATCCAAAAAAGTATCTACTAAGTATTCAAAAAAAAAATAAGTGTATAATAGATAAACCTATTATACATATATTAATAATATCATATTACATATAATTACTTTGGTTTTTTTGGTTCCATCCAAAATTTTATTTAACAAACCGATCCAAAAACCAAAAACCAAAGTTTTTCATTAATTAAAACCAAAATCCAAATTACTAAGTTCAAAACCAAACAAAATTACTCAAAAACTTTGGTTCGGTTTGGTTTTTTGGTTAAAACCAAATAATGCACACCCCTAACCATAGATGTCACAATGACCATTTCCACCTCCTCAGTAGCTTACCCAACAACGGTATTCATATCCATCACCAAGTAGTTACTTTCCACCTACTCTTGCCAATATATTGAATAAGCCATATTCATTCAAGAGGGAGGTAGTTAAGAAAATCTTTAAGAATCAATTAAAGAAACTTGATTTCGCCACTGTGAGCATAAGAGGCCAGATGAAATGGGCAAGAGCGATGATCCTAGCTATCACCCCTACCACCGCATGTTAGGCTATATCTTAGAGGATTGTATCACTTTTAAGGACTAGCTTGAGCGCAGCTACAAGTTTTGAGCCTAGTTATACCTAAGGAATACTTATTAGCATAACCATCCAATTCTATTAGAGTAATCCTTGTGGATACTTGCGATCCTCTTAAGACCAAAAAAGGATAGAAAATCTCCCTATCCCAAACCTCTAAAAATATCATTTCTATGATCAAGAAGCCTTCCTTATAAGTTCCAGAAATAGCTCAAACCTCCAACATCGAGGAAGCTTTACTAGTTGCAAAGGATAATTTGAGGAGGATGACAACCCAATAGTAGCAGCAGCTCACCAAACTTTCCTCAGATAGTCCACTAGCACAACCACCGTCCGAGCTCAGTACTCCCTCCACCATTGCACCTACCACCTCTTCTACTAGCTGCTCTTATACTGGAAGGAGCGTTGTATCTATGGATAAGAGCACTAAATCCTTTACTTTGATTACTTTACTTGATTTCTATCATGTACCTCCACCCAAAAATAAATTAATGATTAAAGCTGACTCTACTTATATATTGTCTACTTGTGATGCTCTTAATTTTATTCTTATTGAAAGCTCTTTGAGTCTAAATAAAAATAATAGCTCCAGTAGTTCTGATCCTTTCTTTTCTAATTCAGATCCAGACTATCCTTCTTTGAATCAATTAGTTTTACCTCTTGAGAGTGACTTGGAGTCAACTGACTTTGAGGATCCCATAGGAGAACTTGTAGGTATGCTATATGAGAAGGTAGAACTTTCCATATGCTCATCATTCCAAGAAGTCACAGAAGTCAATCTACGTAGTGGCAAAGTTCTACCTCCTAGGGTAGCACTTTAGGATAATGGTAAGCAAGTCATTGGTTCCAAGGAGGAGATAGCCCCTCCATAAGATGCTCCACCCATGGATATGCTTATGGAGGACCAAGCCAGACTTCAATACAATGTCCTAGCTCACCTTAGAAAGTTTCCAGCTAAGTTAAGCATATATGTTGACCTTATATTATCCAAAAAGATAAGGGAATCTCTAAACAAGGCCTTATTTGATCTAGATATATGCTTAGCTCAGCTGACCACTACTAAAGAGGAGAAATCCATGCAAAGGACATCTTAGAAGTTACATTGAGCGATGAAGACTTACTCCTAGGGATGACAGGGCACAACCACCACTTTACATTATAGTGGATGTTGGCAAATACAAGCTATCTAGAGTTTTGGTTGACCCAGGTGTATTAGTCAGCATTATGAGTTTAGGACCCTTTCCTACTTGAGGATCGACATCTCCAAACTCCAAAAGAATGAATGATGTTGAGAGGATTCAATGAACAAGGAGAGAGAGCCTTGTGGTGTTTATGTATGGGGAAGGGGGGTACTTTTTGATGTGATCAAGTACAACATTGAGGTATGATGTAGTATCTCGAAAGATATAGGCATCACCCTACAATGGACCTAATCATGTAATAAGGACTCCTAAGGCATGATGGGTCTTTGAATGTACCAGAGATTTTTCCCCTACTTTATATGGATGAATAAAGTAGGGTTTATATTAAACCAGGTTATTAAGTTCCTTATGGAGTCAAGAATCCATAATTAGTCACATCGTAGAAAATGAAATTTCTTATGAATACTCTCAATTAAAGTAGACAATTATCATCTCCAAAGATTTCAAGGTTAGACTATCAAAGGATTGGTTGTATTTGGAAAATCAATCGGGAAAGTTCAAAGAGAAGACTTAATTTCATAATCCAAATAAAATAAGTAGGAAATGCTCATGATATTAGGAAGCCTAGTGAGCATTCCAATTTATCTTATGGTTGGGATTTATAATTTTGAAGTTGAGGAGATTTATATGTTTTGAGTTGAAATTTAATTAGATTACTAGAGCTTATAATCCACCAACACAATGTTATGAGAATGCCTAAGATGAACATATCGAAGAAATAGCTACCTCAGATCCTAAATCTAGGGAGCTTTAGTATAAGCTAAAGCACGATCTAAATCTAAGCAATACATGGACATAAGTGTTTACCTCCATAAGAGAGAATAAATTGTCCAACTTCTAAACTTATAATCGCCTAGAGTGGCCGCCAGTTAACTCCTCCTATAACTTTAAAACCATGTAGTCTGGTCTGTGGAATTGCAAGATAGCTAGGGTAGTTAACTAATTAGAAAGAGACTAAAGTCCTAAACACACATCCTAAGAGACTAGAGCATGAGTGGTATGAGCATAGGATGTAATCAATAGATACAAAATTGTTTCAAATTTTATTTCATTTTAGACACATCATTTTGACAGAGGCTTTAGGATTTCTCATGCCTAAATGCATGATGAAATATTTTATGGATCAAAATCTAGAAGAACATGTTTCTGCCACAATGGATGCCCTCACAGGTCAAGCATTCTTTTATCATACAAGGATGGAGATTCTTCATGATTAAATAAGAAATAATATGCATGCATGATGCGAAACATCCAATAATATAGCTAAGGGGTTGCTAAATCTTTTAATTATCTTATTATGTATTAGGTTTTAGGATGAGGTTATGAGTTGTTTAAAATTTAGTTATAAGTGATTAGTTTGGTATAAAAGTTATTTTTATCCTAAGAGCCTAATCATATCTAAGCCACACATTAAAGCATCAATCATTTAAGAAACTATGAAAAGCATGTCATCCTAATGCATAATGTAAACATAACATCAAACAATTATATAAACTATCACAAAAGAATAAAGGTTGTTTTACGGTACATACCCAAAGAGAGAAAAGATGGGTAGTCGAGCTCTACCCTTATACAACCTAGAATATGAAAGAATAATTATAATTGTATTAAATGTTATGGGAGTCTTCTTTTTCTATATCTCCATTTCTGATTTGGTTCCTTCTTCAATATGGATGGTGCTTGTGTTAAAGATATCACAGGTTTCCCTAGGACAATGCCTTCTAGCCACTGCTCATCCTAATCCCCATGACAATAATCCTAATTCCTATTGCAAAAATTACATTTATGTAGGAAAAGTAAATCTAACTACACTTGAAAAATAGAGGTTAGCTAAATATACATATAATCCCAAGAAGTTGTATTTATAATTTAGACTTAGTACACATGGGTAACTAAGCCCATCTATCCTAACTTGGATTATACTTAAGGATTTAAGCAACCTGCAAAAAGAGCATTCACATTTATTTTTAAGCATCCCTTAAGCATAATTCCCTACAAAAAACATGATTAGGCTAATATTGGCCTAACATCTAGTCTGTGAATCATACACCCTAACATCCAATATAAAATAATACATCATAAAACAAAACATTCATCACATCATACACCTTCTTAACTTAGAGCTAGAAGTGGTGACTTAATTCTATTGTATGTATTAAAGCTTGAGTGGTTAATCTTGTTAGGCATTAATGTTGTATTTTTTAAGAGTAAAAGGATTCAATTTAGCATGAAATGTTGATTTCACTTGAAGTAGTTTAATTGATTTAAGAATTTTAATTAGTGTTTTTTTTTCAAGAAACTAAGTGTTATAAAGAGTGGAAAAGAGGATTGCCCTCTTTCATCCCTACCATTAGTCACTTTTTAAAGTATATTAATTTTATTTAGTTCTCTTTAGTGATTGGATTATTAAATGATTTAATTAATCCTAAATTTAGGTTCACTTTAAATAATCCTATTCAAAATGAAAGGCATCTTAAGATTAATATAATTCAATTACTACAACATGACATATATTAAATCATTCCATTCGATCACATGTAACACGCATATGATTTAATCCTAAGTGTATCTACACATGCAACACATTTTAACACACTTGAATGATGTATGTATGTGTATTTTTAGAATTTATATTTTATTTGATTGAATTATTTAAACGTATTAATTTAAAACTTTACCCAAATTCTTATACAAAAAGGACATAAGAATGAAATTAAATAGACTTGTGTTGTTGTTAAATGGGGGAGGTGGGGTAATAGAATGACCTACTTAGAGATAGCTAAAGTCACGTATTCTTAAGATGTCAAGTCTATATACCCATTTGCATTCAAACATATGTAAATTCATACACATGAACATAGGAAGTAAGCTCCAAATCATATGGATAATTAATTCATCCACTTAGAAATTATGAATGAATGTAATTTTAATGTAAAAGTGGATTTTCATTAACTAATCACATATGCATATACATGTACAAAGATATAGGCAAGTACATTTCATTGTTAAACTAAGGTAAATCAAATGACCTCCTTGGGGCTAACTAAAGCCTCGTATTCCAGGATGTCCAAACAATAAACTTTTATTGGACACACATGGATGTATACATAAATGAGGGAAAGAAAATCATGCATAGATTGTATTTTTATTATTGAATCATTTATATATATGAAATTAAGCTCTATCCAAATTCTAATGTTGAAACACATAAGAATGAAACCAAATGGGTGTGTGCCATTATTAAACTAGGAAAGTGACGTAATCAAATGACCTCCTTGGGGCTAGCTAAAGTTTCGTGTTCCCAGGATATTCAGACTATATACTGATTACCATTCAATCTTATATAAATCAACACATGAATAGAGGAAAGTGAACTAAACATTCATACACTTGAGCTTTAATCACATGCATTTCTTATGTATTTATAACTAGCATCATAACACATATTATTATTGACTTATAAACTTTTGAAAAATACATTTGGGTTTAATCGATAATAGTCATATATTAAATTAAATCAACACATGCAAACATACATAAAGGAAATCCATTTTATTTTATTTGATTTTGAAAAGATTGATGCATGAATTTAAATGATATATGAAATTTAACATGATTGGAAAGAGGTCAATCAAATATAAGCATGTGATTCATTCCAGCAAACTAGTTCTTAATGCCAATCAAATCAAATAAGAATATTTTAAGTAAACCAAAGCTTCTTTTTTAGTTAAGTTTCTTAAATGATTTGATTTAAAGAGGAGTAGAGAAATCATCACTTGATATTTTAAACCCATTCTCACATTATTGATTTGATTTAATTTAAGGAAATGTAATTAAGTTGATTTTATGGGTTAATTAAGTTGAACTTTTAATTTGATGAATTAATTACCCTAACCTATGTAACCTTAAAGTAGTTAACTAAATAATTATGAGCTGACATGATATGCATAGAAAATAAACTTGCAATGATCCTAGGAAATAAAAGGGGCCTAATGCAATTGGCACATGATTAATAGATACTTAGATTAAGGTTATTAACCATAATTTCATTAAACTCCTCTAGGTTATTAAACACCTAAAGATCTACCCAATGATTTAATTAATTAAGGTGTGATGAGATTATGATTTCAATTTGATTAAGTGATTTAAATAATTAGTTAAATTTTAATTAATTTCATTTTAAAAAAGGGTAAAATGAACTTCGGGAAAAGGGTCTCAACCCTATTCCTTAGTTCATTTACTATTCAACAATGATTAATAAACTTAATTAACCAATTTATTATTATTCATGGGACTAATTAATCATTAATTAACTTAAAAGAGGAGTTAAGGTTTAATTAGTGAATTTTCCTAATTATGTGAGTAATAAATCCCAAGAAAATCATGAGTGGTAAAGGTCATCCTATTAAATTAACCAACAAAATTTGGAATTAATTGCTCAAATAATTAAGGAGATAATTAATTTTGTAATTAAACCTTTAAACTTGAATTACTATTAAAAATTAGTTAAGATCATTTTTAATTAATTCTCCTCTGAAATACCTTTAAAATGAGTATTTATTTGCATTTTATTTATTTTTCTATGATTTTTTATAATTTTTAAACTTTTTAGGCATTAAAAATGATTAATTAAGCCTTATTAATGCGTAATCCTATTGGCGCCATGTGACGTGCTGACGCGGCACGACACGCTTTTAAAACTTATATAACTTAGAGCCTACGTGGAGGCGATAGATGAGCTTTCTTGTTTGACATCCTATCTAAGATAAGATGGATACGATAAATCCCATAGCTTAGTAGGATTAAATGAGATTAATTTGGCAGATCTAATCATGACCATCCATTCGATGATGGATGATGGTGCGATCTAACATCACGCGAGTGTGGGAGAATGGAGTCTGTTTTCCATTGCTCACTTGATTAGAGCTTACCCAAGCTCAAACCAACTCCAAATGGATCCCACACCTTTAAAACATCGATCAAAGGGGATCCAACATTCAAGATCACATGAGATGCAAGTTTTCTTCAAAAACCTCCAATCCTTTTTTCCTAAGAATCGATTTTGGAAGCATACCTCACTGGAGCTTAAGTTTAGTGGCTTGAATGATTAAGGAAGCTTCATGTAATGGAGATGAAGCCTTATTGAGCAGAAATTGGATGAATTCTTTGATAGTTGCTCAGAAGGTGATGAACCCATGATTTGAAGCTCGACTTTGATCAAAGTCCCACCTCCGGTGCTAAGTAAGCTTGGGAGATGATTCGTTCTTGCTTGACAAGGCCTAGGTAAGGTGCGTGCAATGTTAATTTGAGTTTGATGGAGAAATGTGAAAGCTAGGTTGAAAATGAGAGTGTCTTATTTCGAGGTGGACGTGAATGGCAATTTTCGATTGAGGAATGAGCTTGGGAGCTTAGACAATGGCTTTAACGACTCATCAAAGGTAGTTAGGGCTCTAAGGAATACTTTTTGTGTGTGCTTGAGTGGAAATGAGGGGTTGTATACCTCTTTTCATCTTGATCAGATGATGGGATTAGGTTTGGTTTCTAGTGGCTTTTTGAGCATCTTAAGGAGTCATAGGTGGTAGGGAAGAGGTGAGTTGGCTCTACTTGGTTGGATGAAGGTGTGGAGGTGGCTCCCAAGGAGGAATCATGGGTGTCCTATGTGTTTCAAATCCTCCAATGGGGAGAGTGAGGTGACTTCACCTCCCATGGGTCATTAACCATTGGTTAGGTTCAGTCTCCTAGGTGCCTATGTAGACCATTTGTAGTGTACAAAGTGGCCAAGGAATGGAAATGACCACTTAAATGAGTTATTTATCTCATATAATGCCCTTGACCCAAGGGTATAATAATCATTTGATATTGGATTTGATTTGTGCATATTTGAAATTAGCCAAAAGAGGATTAGACAAAATTTCAAGTCAATTGGAGTCAATTTGATTAGGTTTGGCTCAATTTGACACATTTAGGTCAAATTGGATTAGGTTGGGTAAAGTTGACCAATTGGTCAAATTGGGTCAAACCATGGGTTGGGTCAAGTTCATATGATCATTTGGGATGTTTTGGTTCAATTGGTTTAGTTTAGGTTGGCTTAGATTTAATTTTGGCTCATTTGAATTCATTTGGGTCAAATGGGTTAAGTTGATCAATTTGACCAAATTGGCCAAATTTGCTTGCATGTTAGTTTGGGTTTAGTTGACCAATTGAAGATGATTATAGGCTATGGTTTCAATTAATTTGTATTTGGTTTTAATTTAGGCTAACTTGAACCTTTTGGTCAATTTGGGCTAAGAAGGTCAATTGGGTTCAATTGGGTCCAATCATGGCTTTGATCAAGATCAATAATCAATTTGGAATGAACTTGATTCATTGGTTGAAATCAATTTGGTTTATATATTGATTTGACCCAATTTGGTCTTTTTGGTCAATTTGAGTCAACTTGGGTCAAGAGGGCTAATTGGATTTGGTTTGACTCAAGGTCAAGGTCAAGTCATACAAATATTGATTTTGATTTGGTATGAATCATTGATTTCAAGGGATTTAGGTTGAAATTTGGCTAGTTTGGGTCATATGGGTTAAGGGGTTGACTTGGTCAAATGACCAAGTTGACTTGGCTTGACCTAATTTGGGATAATTGATCAACCTAGGATGATCAACAATCATGATGGGAGGTTTTGATCAGTTTGGTTCAATCTAATTTGGGTCGGATTAGAACTTGACTTAAATAGGTCAAATTAGCCACTTTGGGTCAAGCGCACAAATTGGATTTGGTTAGCTTAATTTTGGATTGAGTTTGATTTAGTTGAGTTTACATATGAATTTTGGATTGATATATAAATTCAATTGCAATTGTCTTGGGTTCAAATGGGTTTCAGTTCATTTGAACATTTCAAGTAAAAAGGGTTAAGTTGGGTTTGACTTGGGTTGATCTTTGTTTGGCTTGATGATTCTAGATTTCATTTATCTTTTTGAATATGATTGAAGGTATGATTGATTCATGAAAAAATCAATTGAATTTGTGTTTTGAAATGAAGGAATTTGGCTAAGTCCATGGAGTTGGGTCATGTGGCTTAGGTTTAGATTTTGATTTGGTTTGATTTAGTTTTGATTATTTAAATGTATATTTCATTTAAATTTAAGAAGATGATTGAAAATAAGATTGATTTGTGAGAAAATCAATTGAGTTTGACCTGATTTGGATTAAGATTTAGCTAAGTCCATGGGATAGGTCATATAGCTTAGGAAGGGTTTTGATTTAATTTGATTTGTTTTGATCATTTTATTGTAGATTTGATTTATATTTAAGAAGATGATTGAAGATATAAATTTATTCTGAGAAAATCAATTGATTTTGGATTGATTTGGATTAAGATTTGGCTAAGTCCATGGGATAGGTCTTATGGCTTAGGAAGGGTTTCAAGTTTAGATTTGATCAAGGGATTTAATCATTTGGTTTTGGAATTTGGGTTTGGATTTGGATTTGAATATGAAGTTTGATTTGAACTTGAGGTTTGGCTTGAGAAGGTGAACATGGATTGAATTTTGGTTTTAAGGTACGTTGATTATCCTAATCCTTAAGGCATAACCTAATCATATAGTTAACATTTCTAAGTCTTTAGGCTTAGGCTAAGTGTTTACCTAATTATTAGAAGTGTCATATGACTTAGGAAGTCTTAGTGTCTAGAACACTCCTAATTCTAAGATGGGAAGATTGAATCCACACTCAAAAAGTGAGGTCAACAGGCCTTAGGCTCCATAGTATTGCCTTTGGAGATAGATGATTGGAAGACTGAAGCCAAGTTTCATATTATAAACTCGGATATATCTTTCAATGCTTTGCTTGGGAGACCTTGGATACATGAGAACAAAATTGTTCCATCCTCTCTACATCAGTGTATGAAGTTTGTTAGAGGTGGGATTGTCTACTGTGTTAAAGAAGATCTCAAGCCATTTACAATTTGGGAGGTCGGCATATATGAGGATGCTGCTTACTACCTCTCTCAAAATCAACAAGTCTACTCTCCCGAACTTGGCCAAAGTTTAAAAATAAATGAAAAAAAGAAAAAGAAAAAGAAAAAGAAAAGAAAAGAGAAAATGAAAAAGAAAATAAAAGGGAACAAAAATAGACTTGGAGGAGGAAGTGAAGCCAGACATTAGATTCAACCCACAGTTCATTACTCCATTTGAACATATGGGTAGGACGATTGACCTCCACCAGGTAGTGGAAGAGGTAGTTCAGAAGCAATCCCATCAATGGAAAACCTCCTTATTGGCCTCCCAATAGAAGATATGTCCTAGCTACTAGTAGTACACCTGCTTTCTATATAGACTTAGAATCTAATTCTTAGGATAAGTCTTACATGATTTGCACATCAGCCAGCTATTCTCAACAGTAGATTCCCTTGGAGGTGACATTAGCCAGATAGTGATGAAGACTAGGATCTAAAGCAAAGCAAAAGTGTATCCAAATATATATGTGAAACAGTTAGGAATTAGTTGGGCACCTTAGCTCTAATCCAACTTTCCTCTCAAAAAGCTAAGGGTTTGGTAGTTAAGGAAGCCCCTAAGTCATCCATAGGTGTGAAGACTCAGAGGTTCTTTTTGGGAGCATCATCCACAAGTTACGAATGTGATGTAGAACTTGAGGATGATTTACATAAAGATATAATATAATTACCTTTCGATTGGTACTTGCCACGTGTTCATAATTTAGCAAAGAAAGGGTTAACTCCACATACTTGGTCAAAGTATAGGTCAGACTATTTTGAAATAATATTGAAGAACAAATGAAAAGATCTCAATCAAGATCGAGACTAGGATTCAGTACAGTGGGTCCAATCGACGATGACGATTATTTCTTAGTCATCAAAAATCACTTGAAATATGATAGGTTATTTTCAAATCATATTAACTCATATAAAGAGCTGTGTTTAGAAACTTTAGATGATCCATATGATTTTAAAGTCAAAGATGCGCCACCAGAGTTTGAAGAAGATATCAAATCAACCATCAACGAGCTCTAAGAAATCAAGTTAGGAACTGAAGAAGATCCACGCCGACATACATCAGTTCTTTGTTGAATGAAATTGAAATTAATTACTTAGTAGGCTATTGATTGAGTTTAAGGACTAATTTGCATGGATTTATGAAGAGATGCCTAGATTGGCTCCTAACATAATGGTCCATAAATTAGCAATATAGCCTATTGCTAACCCTATCAAGCAAGCTTCTAGATGCATGTGATTATACATAGAACAACATGTCATTTATAAAGTTAAGAAACTAATCGATGTTGGCATCATCTGGGATGAAAAATACCCTAGCTGGTTAGCCAGCATCATCCTAGTTAAGAAAAAGAATGGCCAAATTTGCATATGTGTCAATTTTATGGATCTAAATAAGGCATGTCCAAAAGATGAAGTTCCACTACCAATCTCGGAGTTGATGGTGGACATTGCCTCATCAAATGCAGTCTTCTCTTTCCTGGATGGCTCATCTGGATATAACCAAATAAAGATGGCCCCTAAAGAATAAAGAAATACTAATTTTAGAACCCTGATCAGAATATATGGCTATAAGGGCATGCCTTCCATCCTTAAAAATTCTAGTGCTACATACCAGTGGACTATGGCTCGAATCTTTGAAGAACTCATTCATCATCAAGTCGAGTGCTATGTCGGTGATCTAATGGTCAAAATTAGAGAAACAGAAGTCCTTTTCTTTGACTTGAGAGTAGTTTTTTAATAGTTAAGATAATTTAACCTTGAAATGAACCCCCTGAAGTATGCATTCGGAGTAGCTTTAAGAAAATTGCTTGGGTTTATTGTTCGACACCAGGGAATCAAAATTGATCTAGAGAAGATCAATGCAATATTAGAAATGCCACCCCATAAAAGTTTAACTCGTCTTAGATCATTCCAATGGTGATTGGAATATCTAAGACGCTTTATTTCCAACTATCAAAAATATGTCAACCATTCTCAACACTTGTCAAAATGGATGCCGAGTTCATGTGGGATGATAAATGTGAGCATGCCTTTGAGGACATCAAGCATTACCTGATGACATTCTAGCAACCTCTATCTCGGGTAAGCGGCACATACTTTACACTACTATGTTAGATGAATCCCTTGGTGCTTTGTTGGCCAAAGGTGATGACAAAGGAAAGGAAAATGCACTCTACTACCTCAGTCATCTTCTAATCCCATATGAGGCTAATTATCCACCCATTGAGAAGCATTGCTTAGCATTAATATTTTCATACCAAAATCTACAGCACTACATGCTTCCTCATAAGGTAAATTTAATCTCTAGGATCAATCCACTATAGTATCTCATGACATGGCTGATGTTGTCTAGATGATTGGCATGATGGTCCATGATCCTCTCATAGTTTGACATTACCTTCGTACCCCTCCATGTGGTAAAAATATAAATGCTAGTAAATTTCTTAGTAGCACACTCACTTCTTGTCAATTCTCCGTGTTGATATTCCTGATGAATAAGTCATAAACATAGAGGATGCTAGCATTCATCACTAGGAGATATACTTTGATGGTGCGACTTCCTCTCAGAGAGGAGAAGAACCACTATCTACTATTTTAGGAAAGGTAAGGGTAGGAATAGTTTTCTTAACTCAGGATCGTGATGTGATGGGATTCTCATATCATATGTCCAATTCTTGCACAACAACGAAGCTGAATATGAGGCACTGATTGCCAATCTGGAGTTAGCCGTTAGTCTAAGCATTGAGAACATTAACATCTTCGGGGATTCTCAGCTAATTATCAACCAAATCATTTGGTCCTATAAGGTTATAAAGCCCAAGCTCCATCATTACCACAAGTACACCATTGAGTTGTTGGCCCAAATCCAAGAGGTTACCTTTTATATAATTCCTCGAGGAGAGAATGCCGTAGTGTATGCTTTAGCCAAGCTTTCCAGGGAGTTGGCATGTTTGGAGGATGAGTCCATATCAATAAAGGTCCAAAATTGACAAGTCTTATCTCTTATTGATATTAAACTCAAAAAGTACTCTAAAGGGGAGGTTGCCATTGCCAACAAGGATGAGGAGTTAGAATGGAGGAAACCATTCATGGATTACCTTAATAAAGGTAAACTACATCAACAGAAGTCTCAAGCCCATTAGATGAAGCAGAGAGCACTTTTCTATGCTCTTGTGGATGATGTCTTGTACCGGTGATCTTTCGATCATATGTGGTTACATTATTTAGATAAACACGAAGCACATAAGATTGTGATCGAGGTACACTCAGGATTATGTGGAGCCAACCAATCTGGTTTGAAGATGAAATACAAAATCAAGAGACTAGGATACTACTGGCCATCAATGATCAAAGATTTCATGGATACAGCTAGGCGATGCAACCAATGTCAAATACACTGCGTAATCCTACATTAACCACCCAACATTCTACATCCTACATTCTACATTGGCCTCTTGGACATTCAAGTGTTAAGGTACTGACATAGTGGGACTAATTGAACTTCTTTCTTCCAATGGTCATTGGTTCATCTTTTTACATCAATTACTTTTCCAAAAGGGCGGCGATTTTGCTCGAGAGGTCACAACTCAGCATGTGCTCCAGCTTTTTAAGAAGCATGTTGTATATAGGTTCAGAGTGCCTTGATGAATTATATATGATAATGGTACTGCATTCAAGAGCATCGAGATCAACAATTTTGCCTAAAAACGCATCATAGATTTGAGTTACTCTACAATCAACTGCTCGAATGCAAATAGCTTAGCAAAAGCCTTCAATAAAATGATCATCCAAATTCTAATGAAGACACTCATTAATAACTAACGATAGTGGCATAAGCAGTTAGCTGAAGTATTATGGGCCTATCACACCATATATAGAACTCCAACTCAGTCTACTCCTTAGTGTATGGGTCCGAAGTCATTCTACCATTAGAAGTCCAACTCCCATCACTAAAGATAGTTGTTTATAGCAAGATCACAACAAAGAGAATGCCAAGTTGCAGTTAGAAGAGCTCGAAGGTTTAGAAGAGAGATGCCTACGGGCATGCCAAAACCTTGAGTTGTATAAAGCTAAAAGGTTTCAAGCTTACAACAGGTTGGTCCCTCCTAGAGCTTTTCAAGTAGGAGAGCTTATTTTAATTCTAAGGAGACTAATTGTTTCCCATCATAATATGGTTGGCAAGTTTGTACCTACTTGGGAAGACCCTTTTAACATAGAGAAGTCCTACCAATGAGGATCTTATCAGCTTATTAATCACAAGGGGGAGCACCCAATGCTTCCAAATAATGGGCTCTACTTAAAGAAATGTTATAAATCAGGTTTGAAACTAATTATCATAAAAAAAATCTATTTTGAATTCAATCTCTTCCATGTTGAATGTATTCTTATTTATGAATCCACCATGATGTGTTTAGGTTAAGTGTAAGGAACCTATGTGACATCCTATCTTTCACCGACACAATACAAACAGAATCTACACACAAACATATAAAATAAAAACATCTTTTATCTCGGGCAACTGTGAGTTGAGATAACGCCCCTAGTTGCCCTCACTCAATAGCAACTCTAGGTTGGGCTGACGTGCTACCCTGCTAGTGTGTCACCCCAATGGTCTTCTTTCTTTGGAGGATGTAAGTCTACAATGCTTTCCTTCCTTATTTGGCCACTACACACCGATGAGAGCCTTGTTAATTTGGTAGGCCTTATTGCATGGCCAGTTGGCTACCTCATGTTGGCTTCGTTTAAGAGGAAGTGAGTCTTCTATGCTTTCTTCTTGGATTAGCCTTCATGCACTGACTGGGTCGAGTATATTTAAGGTTTAGGATAAGTCTCCTAGTGGCTCCTTCCCTCTTGACTACTTCAAGTTTGAGTCTAGTCCTTCCTTAAGGCTCCCTTCTTAGTAGTCGCACTAGGTCAGATAGCATTAGTCCCGACGCACGACTATCGATGATCCCCACTGAAAGTTGTAAGCAAACATTTTTTTATTTCCAGATTGATCGTTGGATGCTAAAAGGAACCTTATGTTGGTTGGTTCTCACTATGTTGACTGATACACCACTCATGATGATGGATACACCATAGGTTGGTTGGTTTTCGCACCTTAGGATACACCACTCATGGCAAATGTAAGTTTGTTATCCTTTATCCTTGAGTTGGCCACCGTACACCTAAAAGCTTTCTTTTCAAGGGCTCAAGATAATGCTGCTAACAAAACCTCCCCTGTGAGCACTTTATGGGGATCATATCCTTTGTCACCCCATTTAGACACGCACAGTTACTACCTTGCAGTTGGATGGTTCCATTTCTTTCACTATGGTTGGACAATCCATCCTTTAGATGTACAAATTCTCCTTTGGTACAGTAAATCAGAGATTGGTCAAGGCTGACATAGCCCCTTCTTAGTGTGGTCCCTCGCATACCAATAGGGTCCACATAAACATATAAACAAAATATATATTCACTTTTGGATTAGGAGGACACCCCTAGCTATACCTTTTCCCAAGCAGGAAGTACTTAACGACATTCACTCAATAGTCGCCCCTATGCCGGGTTAAATTTGTTGAGCTACCACAGGCAACCCAGTGGTTGTTCCCTACTTTAGAAGATGTGAGTCAGCTACACCTTCTTACTAGCACATCCATTACACACTGAAAGGTAACCTCTTTGGTTGGCTAGCTCTACCCCACGACCAGTAGACTATCTTTTTGGATTTGTAAATCTAAGATAGGACCAGTCTGATATAGTCCCTTCTTAGTGGGTCCATCACACACTGACATGGTCCATAAATTAAATCTATCAAATTTGACCAATCTCACATCCCTAGTGGATATGCCTTTTCCAAATAAAATAAACCAAATAAACCATATTAAATCTCATAAAATTAATATAAAATTAATCTGGATTACTTTTGAGTTGACATAAGTTCCCAACGACATTCACTCAGTAGTCGCAATTGGTCAGGTTTGATTTGTTGTGCATCTAACAGGTCACCCCAGGGGTCGGTCCTAGCTTTCTATGCCTTCTTCCTACCATAGTCATTGCACACTGAAAAGCAATCCCTTAGGTTGGCTAGCTCTGCCCCACAGCTGGTAGACTATCCCTTTGGATTTGTAAACTTGAGGTGACCAGCCCCTTCTTAGTGGGTCCATGGCACCGGTCCCTACATTAACTCGATTAAATTAAACCCAATTTTCCCGGAAGTTAAATCATACCCTTTTCCCGGTGGAGCCCCAAATTATAATAATTTTGCTAATGATGAAGAAGGGTTTGGTGTTCCCCCCTCTTAATAAATCAGTTGCTACTCCCTCCCTTATTATTCTTGAAGCTCATTTGTCTTTAATAAATTCTAGTGTCTTGGAAGAAAGATAATTCACTTCTCATCAGGAGATTTCTCCTAAATCTGTGACTAATGTTGCTAAATCCTTTTTCAATGATGATTCAAAGTGCAAAATGGAAAAAACTTGATTAAAAAAAATTGTTAAAAATTTTCTTCCCAAATTTCTAAGAAACACTATAGTCTTTGTGACCTCTTTATCTTCTCTCAATTAACTTTTACTCTCCCCTCATCCTTTTTCTTTTTTTTATGTTTAATTTTTTAGTTTTGAATGTTAGAGGGATTGGTTTCCTCTCTATTTGTAATCGTATTAGAAATCTTTGTTGTATCCATAATATTTCCTTACTTATTGTTCTTGAACCACTTAACCATGTTGCTAGAATGATCAGTTTCAATAAATTTTTCTCTAATGTTAGTAATAAGGTTTGGTGTTTTTGGAATAACTTTATAGACATTTCTATTCTTGATGATTTTAATCAACTTCTCAATGCTCAAATCTCTTATGTTGGTTATTGTGTTTTGAGCTCTTTTGTTTATGCATCTTGTAATAGATATGGTAGAAATCTTCTTTGGGATAACTTGACTAATTTTGCCACCTCTATCGGTAAACCTTGGTTTATTGGTGGTGATTTCAACACTATTTTGTTCTCTTCTAAATGAAGTGGTGGTTGCTCTCCTAATATTCATTCCATGGAAGAATTTTTTAATATGATCCTTGATTGTAATTTGAATAATATTGGTTTTAAGGGTTCTAATTAAACATGGCAAAACACTAGACTTTGGCAGAGGTGGGACATGATTCTTTTTAATACTCATTGGATTACCCAATGAACTATTACTTATAGGTGATTTAAGCAGCGAGAATCTTGATCATGCTCCTCTTTGGTATCTATTAAAGAAGCTCTCCTTTTGGATTTTAGAACATGTGGATTCCCCTTAAACCCTAAAACCCAAAACCCAAAACCAAAGCCCTAAACCCAAACCTTAAACCTTAAACCCTAAACTAAAATCTAAAAGCGTGGCATCCTAAATCCTAAACCCTAAAAACCCTAAACCCTAAACCTAAAAACCCTAAAAACTAAACCATGAACCCCACTAAAATAAGCCTAAATCTTAAACTCTGAACACTAAACCCTACAACCTTAAGCCCTAAACCCTAAACCCCAAACCCTAAACCCTAACATAACCCTAAACCCTTTAGCATAATTCGTAAACCCCGAACCTTAAATCCTTAAAACTTAAAAATATAAACCTAAACTAAATAAAACCTAAACCAAAATAAATAAAATAAAATAAAAACATAAACTTAGTCATAAACCTAAAAATATAAACAACTAAAAAAATAAAATAAACCTAAAAAATTTAAAAACTAAATAAAATAAAAACTAAACCTAAAATAAAAAAAATAAACCTAAAATAAAATCAAATAAAAACTAAATAATAACTTAAACCTAAAAAATAATCCTAAAAATAAATAAAAAATAAACCTAAACTATAAACTAAAAAAAACCTAAACCTAAAATAAAAATAAAATAAACTAAATAAAATAAATAAGAAGTAAAAATAAACTAAAATAAAATAAATAAAACTTAAACCTAAACCTAAATTAAACTAAACCTAAACCTAAACCTAAACTAAAGAAAATAATATAAACTAAAAATAAATTAACCTAAACCTAAACATAAATTAAAAAAATAAAACTTAAAAATGAACCTAAATTAAAAACCTAAAACCTAAACCTAAAAAAATAAAATAAAAATTGAAACCTAAACCTACAAATAAAAAATAAAACCTAAACAAAAAAAACATAAAAATAAAAATAAATTAAGATAAATAAATTAAACTAAATAAAAATAAAAAAACCTAAATAAATATAAAAATAAAATAAACAAAACTAAGTAAACACAAACCTATGAGCTTACTTAATTTAAGAACTAAATAAATAAATAATACCCATAAAACCTAAACCATAGCCCTAAACCCTAAAAACCCTAAACCCTAAATGCTACTCTAAACCCTAAACTTACAACCCAAAACCCTCAATAAACCTGCAAACCTAAACCATGAACCCTAAAAAACTGTAAAACTTAAACCCTAAACCCTAAACCCTAAATCTTAAACCTTAACCTCTAAACCTTATCCCTAAACTAACCCTAAACACTAAACCCTAATTTCTAAACCCTAAACTAACCTAAACCCTAAACACTAAACTAACTCTAAACCCTAAACCCTAAACCCTAAACCCTAAACCTAAACTTAAACTTAAAACTATAAACCTTAAACTCCTAATGTAAACCCTAAATCTTAAACCTAAACCTAAATAATACCTAAACCTCATCAGATCCTAAACCTTAAACTAAACTTAAACTCCTAAACTTAAACCTTAAACCTTAAACCCTAAACCTTAAATAATCCTACACCAAAACCCTAAACCCTGAGCCCTAAACTTTAAATTATAAAACCCTAAACCCTAAATTAATCGTAAACCATAACCTAACCCTAAACGTTAAATTCTAAATAATAAACCTTAAACCCTAAACCCTAAACCCTAAACTCTACCCCTAAACCCTAAACACTAAAACTTTAAACCCTAAAATCTTAAACCCAAAAACCTTAAACCCAAAACATTAAACTCTAAACACAAAACCTTAATCCTTAAATCCTAACCCTAAACCATAAACCCAAAGCCCTAAACCTAAACCTAAAGTAACTAAAAAAATAAAGCTAAACCCTAAAAGCTATTAAACTTAAACCTAGACCCTAAGAATGGGCAGAACCTTGACAACATAAATATCATCATCAAGCAGGCTCAATCTAGATCTACCCATGGAGGCAAAGGTGGAGGTAGCGATTATCGCAGTGGTGGTGGGGGATCTGGAGGTGCTGGTGGATATGAAGGTGGAGATTATGGAGGCAGGATGAGTGACGAAGGTTATAGCTATGGTGGTTGCGAAGGGAGAGATCAGGGATTTGATGGGGGATCCAGCTACTTGAGAGGAGGGGGAGGTTCTGATGGGAACAAGAGAATCTGAAGAATGACCAATCCGATATAAAACTTATGGAACTGTGTCTTTATAGTAGGGATAGTTCTAGTTATCTAGGGTTATTTATTTGCTCTATGCATGCTCATTTTTGGTCTATTTCATCTTTTGTGTTTTACAAAACTTAGTGTGCTACTTCCATGTTGAATCAAAAGGAAGAAATGTTGAATCTAAATTTATTCTGTGTTAAGAAAAAACCCTAAATAAAAAAACTAAACCAAAAAATAAAAATAAAATAAACCTAAAGCTAAACTAAAAAAAACTAAACTAAAATAAATAAAACCTAACCTAAATCTAGACCTAAACTAAATAAAATAAATTAAACTAAAAATAAACCTAAACCAAGTATAAAATATAAAACCTAAAAATAAAATAAAAACCTAAAACCTAAACCTAAAAGAATAAAATAAAAATTGAAACCTAAATCTAAAAATAAAAATTGCAATCTAAACCTAAATAAATATAAAAATAAAATAAACTAAAATAAATAAAAAATAAACTAAATAAACCTAAACCTACCGGCGTACTTAATTTAAGAAAAAAATAAATTGAAAAAAACCCTAAACCCTAACCCACAAATCTTAAACTCCAAAAACCCTAAACCCAAAATCCTAAACCCTAAACCCTAAACTCTAAACCCTAAACCCTAAACTGTAAACTTTAAACCTACAATCCTAAACCCTTAACCCTAAACCTGCAACCCAAAACACTAAACCCTAAAAAACCATAAACCTTAAACACTTAACCCTAAACCCTAACCCCTAAACCCTAAACCCTAAACTCGAAACCCTAAACCTATACCATAAACCCTAAAGCCTAAACCCTAGACCCTAAACCCTAAATCCGAAAACATACAACCCTAAACCCAAAACCCTAAACCCTAAACCATAAACCCTAAACTAACCCTAAACTCTAAAAACCTAAAACCTAAACATAAATTAAATAAAACTTAAAAATAAAATAAACCCTAAACCCTAAACCTAAATATAATAAAAAATTAAAATAAAAAACCTAAACTAAAACCTACAAATAAAATAAAATAAATTAATAAAAATAAACTAAAATAAAATAAATAAAAATCTAAACAAAATAAATAATAAAATAAACATAAGAATAAGAAATCTTAATAAAATAAAATAAAACATACAATAAAAAAATAAACCTAAAATATAATAAAATAAAAACTAAATAAAAAATAAAACAAAAAATAAACCTTCAAAACAAACCTAAAAATAAATAAAAAATAAAATCTAACCCCTAAATACAAAAAAAAACCTAAACCAATAATAAAAATAAAATAAGCCTTAACCTAAACTAAAATAAATAAAACTAAAACCAAAACTTAAAATAAACTAAAACTAAACCTTCACCTAAACTAAATAAGATAAATTAAACTAAAAATCAACTAAACTTGTACATAAAGCTAAACTAAAAAATAAAACCTAAAAATAAACCTAAACTAAATACTTAAAACCTAAACCTAAAAAAATAAATAAAAATGGAAACCTAAACCTAAAAATGCAAAAATATAACCTAAACCTAAAAAATAAAATAAAAATAAATTTAAATAAAATAAATAAACCTAATGTAAATAGACTAAACTAAATAAAAATAAAAATAAAAATAAATCTAAACAAAAATAAAAAATAAACTAAATAAACAAAATAAACCCAAACCTATCGACTTACTTAATTTAAGAAAAAAATCAATATAAACCCCCCCTAAATACTAAACCTCAAACCCTAAACCCTAAAACCCTAAACCTTAAATCTTAAACCCTAAACCCTAAACTCTAAACCCTAAACCTACAACCCTAGACCCTCAACTCTAAACCTGCAACCCTAAACACTAAACCCTAAACACTAAAAAACTATAAACCTTAAACCCTAAATCCTAAACCCTAAACCCTAAACCCTAACCCCTAAACTTTAAACCATTAACACTAAACTAACCATAAACCCTAAACCCTAATCCCTTGAACCTAAACGTTAAACCCTAAATCAAAATGCCAAAAACCTAAACCCACGGGCATGATAAATTCTGAATGTTTCATTCTTCATCCTCACCTTAAAAAGAAAATCCCTATTAAGGAAACTTCTTTTTCTAACCCTAGGCTGACCACTAATAAATATAAATAAACTACTTTGGAAAAAAAGGATTCTTTGAATGTTTCAAATAAGGCTGATTTACCTTTCACTTCTTCTTAGAATTGGCTTTCTAATGTGAACAATAATTTTAATAAACTTTTGAATAAGGATTATATTTCCTCCGATTCAATCCTTGCATCCTTGCTAGCTTTGATATAAAAATAAAATAAAATAAATAAAAATCTAAACTAAACCAAAAAATAAAATATATCCAAGAATAAAAAACCTAAATAAAATAAAAACTAAACATAAAATGAAAATAAAATAAACCTAAAATAAAATAAAATAAAAACTAGATAAAAACCTAAACAAAAAAATAAACATTAATCTAAAACCTAAAAATAAAAAATTAATAAAACCTAAACCCGAAATAAAAAAAAACTAAAACTGAAAATGAAATAAAATAAGCCTAAACCTAAACTAAAATAAATTAAACCTAACCTAAACCTAAAATAAACTAAACCTAAATCTAGACCTAAACAAAATAAACTAAATTAAACTAAAAATAAACTAAACCTAAACCTAAACCATATTTAAAAAATAAAACCTAAAAATAAACATAAAATAAAAACCTAAAACCTAAACCTAAAGAATAAAATAAATATTGAAACTTAAATCTAAAAATAAAACTTATAATCTAAACCTAAAATATAAAATAAAATTAAAACTAAACTAAAATAAATAAACCTAATAAAATAAACTAAACTAAATAAAAAATAAAAATAAACCTAAATAAATATAAAAAATAAAATAAACTAAAATAAATAAAAATAAACTAAATAAACATAAACCTACAGGCTTACTTAATTTAAGAAAAAATAAATTAAAAAAACCCTATACCCTCAACCATAAACCCTAAACTCTAAAAACCTTTAACACTAAATCCTAAACCCTAAACCCTAAACTCTAAACCCTAAACCCTAAACCCTAGACCCTAAACCCTAAACCTAAACCATAAACCCTAAAGCCTAAACCCTAAACCATAAATCCAAAAACCTACAGCCCTAAACCCAAAACCCTAAAACCCAAACCCTAAACCCTAAACCCCAAACCCTAAACCCTAAACCATATACCCTAAACTAACCATAAACCCTAAAAGCCTAAAACCTAAACCTAAACTAAATAAAACCTAAAAATAAAATAAACCCTAAACCCTAAACCTAAATATAATAAAAAATTAAAATAAAATAAAAACTTAAGCTAAAACCTAAACTAAAACCTACAAATAAAAGAAAATAAATTAATAAAAATAAACCAAAATAAAATAAATAAAAATCTAAACTAAACTAAATAATAAAATAAACCTAAGACTTAAAACCTAAATAAAATAAAACTAAACATATAATCAAAAATAAACCTAAAATAAAATAAAATAAAAACTAAATAAAAAACAAAACAAAAAAAATAATACTTTCAAACAAACCTAAAAATAAATAAAAAATAAAATCTAAACCCTAAACTAAAAAAAACCAAAACCTACAATAAAAAGAAAATAAACCTTAACCTAAACTAAAATAAATAAAACCAAAACCAAAACCTAAAATAAACTAAACCTAAACCTACACCTAAACTAATTAAGATAAATTAAACTAAAAATCAACTAAACTTGTACATAAACCTAAACTAAAAAGTAAAACCTCAAAATAGACCTAAACTAAATACCTAAAACCTAAACCAAAAAAAATAAATAAAAATGGAAACCTAAACATAAAAATAAAAAAATATAACCTAAAACTTAAAAATAAAATAAAAATAAACTAAACTAAAATAAATAAACCTAATGTAAATACACTAAACAAAATTAAAACAAAAATAAATCTAAATAAAAATAAAAAATAAAACAAACTAAAATAAATAAAAATAAACAAAATAAACCTAAACATATTGACTTACTTAATTTAAGAAAAAAATCAATATAAAAACCCCCCCTAAACACTACCTCAAACCCTAAACCCTAGAAGGCCTAAACCTTAAATCCTATACCGTAAACCCTAAACTCTAAACCCTAAACCTACAACCCTAGACCCTCAACCCTAAACCAAACACTAAACCCTAAACCCTTAAAACCAAAACCTTAAACCCTAAACCCTAAACCCTAACCCCTAAACTTTAAACCATTAACCCTAAACTAACCCTAAACCCTAAACCCTAATCCCTAGACCTAAATGTTAAACCTTAAACTAAAATGCAATAAACCTAAACCCTAAACCATAATAGTGATGCGCTGCTTTCGTGATTCATGATAACTCATCAATGACGACCTTTGCCATGATGCATCATTCGAATATCTGCCTTATCAATTTTTGATGGTAGGATAGGGGCCTACCATGGTGGTGACGGGTGACGGAGAATTAGGGTTCAATTCTGGAGAGGGAGCCTGAGAGAAGACTACCACATCTAAGGAAGGCAGCAGGTGCGCAAATTACACAATCCTGACACAGGGAGATAGTGACAATAAATAACAATACTGGGCTCTTCGAGTCTGGTAATTAGAATGAGTATAATCTAAACTGCTTAATGAGGATCCTTTGGAGGGCAAGTCTGGTGCCAGCAGCCATGGTAATTCTAGCTCAAATAGCATATATTTAAGTTATTGTAGTTAAAAAACTCATAGTTGGACCTTGGGTTGGGTCAGTCGGTCCACCTCACGGTGTGCACCGCCCGTCTTGTCCCTTACGATGGCGATGCATTCCTAGCCTTAATTGGCTGGGTCGTGCCTCCGGCACCATTACTTTGAAGAAATTAGAGTGCTCAAAGCAAGCCCACACTCTGGATACCTTAGCATGGGATAACACCATAGGATTTTGGACCTATTATGTTGGCCTTCAGGATCGGAGTAATAATTAAGAGGGATGGTCGGGGGCATTCATATTTCATAGTCAGAGGTGAAATTATTGGATTTATGAAAGATGAAACACTGCGAAAGCATTTGCCAAGGATGTTTTCATTAATCAAGAATGAAAGTTGGGGGCTCAAAGACGATCAGATACCGTCCTAGTCTCAACCATAAACTATGCTGACCGGGGATCGGCGGATGTTACTTTTAGGACTCCACCAACACCTTGAGAGAAATCAAAGTTTTTGGGTTCCTTGAAAGTTGCATATTGCATTAATAAAACAAGGTTACAAAAGAGCACAAAAGTGCAAAACTTGAAAAGGCAAACAGACTAGGCCGAAGGAACATGCTCACGGTCATACTCTAAAATGATAGAAAAAGTAGTAGGAAAGATACAAGCATCATAAGAGTGCCACACAAAGTCAGACTCAGTAGCAAGTCATGCACAATAGTCTGCTAGCCAGTTCCTATATCTGCTGATGTGTGAGAGGATCACCTGGTGGAAATCTATAAGGAAGCCAATGTCACGTGCCTGTGCTGGGAGAGAAGCTCAGTAGGTTTGCTGCAAGGTCTGCTAGAGGTAAGTCACCACCCTGTGCTTATCGCCTTCTAGGATCAGCCCCTTGATTTATACATCCAAGGCTCCAAAATCTGTCTAATTGCAAGCATAGCTTGCAACTCCACCTGTGTGCTGTCCCAGTGCTGAAGATGAATACCAGCAGCCTTGATGAGGTTGCAAGTATCATCTCTAATCACAACTCCAATGCCTGTCAAGCCAGATGGTAAGAGTGCACTATCAACATTGGCCTTAAGCCATCCGGGAGGGGGGGAGTCCAAGAAGTGTGAGGAATCAGCCGATGAGGCTGCTGGAGCTCCCATTACTCTCGAAAAGGAAAGGCGGAGGTGTTGGTGAATGCCTCCAAGATGTTTACAGCAAGCACCTTGGGGGTTCTATGAGGGCGGCCATGAGTCTTCGCATTCCTAGTCCTCCAAACCTAGTATATGACATAGCAGTATGCCTTTCCCCAAGCTAGATCAGCCTTGGGGATGCTGTCGAAGGCCTTGAAGAGATCCTGAGAGCATATAAAAGAAGGCATGACAAAACCCCAAGAGGAAAGAACCTGTAGGACGACCATTGTGAGTGAGCATCTAGTCAGAATATGCTCTATGTCCTCCTCCCCTGTGCAGCCCCAAGGGCACTGGACCTCCTCTGTCAGCCCCCTGTGATGTAGTCAGGTGAGTGTTGGCAAAGCCCTTTTTAGGACACACCACCAAAAGAACTTCTCCCGTGGATGCAATTGGAACTTCTGGAGCCACTGGCTGACACGTTCAGTGGGTGGGAAGAGAGCCTCATAAGCAAGTGCAGTAAGGGACTTTCTTAGAGGGAGGTGTACCAGCTCTGGGTCATCGAACTAAATCAAGATGTATCACCACTCATGATTTGGTCCACCGATCCCCGCCCAAGTGGAGCTCCAATCTTTCAATGTCCCAAGATCAGTCTGGCTGAATAAAAGAGCACACCCAGAGGCCTTCCAAAGTAGCAGCATCAAAGAAGGTGGGTCTCCTAGAAAGTGGGATGTCAGTTAACCAAGTCTGGGAAAGGACATGTACCTTATTCCCGTCAGCCAGCTTCCAACAAATCAAAGGTTTGAGGCTCTGAGCCCCACTGATAATGACAACCCATGACTTGGAGTCACCTCTCCTCAGGGAGCAGTCCCAGATATCATCCCCATAACACTCGCAAGACAACAGGGAGGTAGTCGCTCGTAAGAAATCCTGTGCAAGTCATGCCCCGAGGGGCAGTACAGGTGGTGGCAGAGTGAAACCCAAGACCACCAAGCCTCCTAGTACAGAGGCCCACTTCACAGGTTGGTCCTCCATCTTTTTTTGTAGCCTGAACAAGATGGTGTCTTGCTGATGCGCGCCCCATCAAAGCAGTAGTCATCAAGGATAGCCTTGATTTGTTTGCCATGGGCCACCAAGGCCTGAGAGGTAATCAAAATGTCATCAGCATAAAGTAAGTTGGAGATACGAGTACCTCCAGAAGTCACTGTCATGCCTAAGTTGGCTCCCCACTGCTTGAAGGCCTGTGTAAGTAGCTCAGAACATAAAATGAAAAGGTAGGGTGAGAGAGGATACCCTTGCCAAAAGCCACTGGCTAACCCACTTTCTTACCATTCAAAAGAATGGAGTACAGGATGGGTGACATAATGACCCATTTGCTGAACTCCAGGAGAAAAGAGCATCTACTCCAAGGTTTTCTAGCTCATCCTGTCATAGGCCTACTCCATATCCACCTTGATTGCCATGAACCCAACCTACGAGGTAGAGTGTTGAAATTTGATGAAGATCTCTTGGGCAAGGAGACAGTGGTGAGAGATGTTCCACTAAGGGACAAAGGCTCCCTGTTCCTCAGAAATGAGGGTCAGTAAGAGGTGCTTCAATCTATTGACCAGGATCTTGGCAATCAGCTTATAGATGGTCTGGCATAAGCTGATTGGCCGGTACTTGGAGGGACAGCTGGCTCCAGCAACCTTGGGGATCAGGACAATGAGGGTATCTTTCCATGAGTCATCCATGTGGGAGGTACTAAAGAACTCCTGGATGGCTTCCATAACATCGGGCTTCACACATCCAGAAAGGCGGTAATCCCATCGAGACCGGGGCCAAAAAGCAGGCCTCCCAAACTTCATCTTCAGACACAGAGGCATCAAGAAGGGGAAGAATGTGGGAAGGTACCTGCTGCTCAAGAGGTAGAGAGGGCCAATTCTCAAGGGAGACCGCCCCCTCAACCCATTTCTTCTGGAAGTAAGTGGTAAAGATCTCAGCTATAGCCTCCTGGCTATCCACCTGCCTCCCATCATTCATCATAACACAGTTAATCTTATTTGTGCGGTGTCTAGAGGAGGCAATAATGTGGAAAAAATGAGTGTTACCATCCCCCCGTTGTAGTCATCTAGTCTTTGCCCTCTACTTCCACCAAGTACTGAGCCTAGCCAAAGTAGAGTTTAGATCAATAACCTTGGAGTGAAGCTCACCCTTCTGAACTATTGTGAGACCTGTAACAGAATAATCTATAGTCTGGAGGGTTTCAATGTCCTTCTCCAGCTCCTCCTTGAGCAAATGGAGGTTCTTCAGCATGCTTCTACTCTAATAGAAAAGAGCACGAAGGGTACGGCTACTTTTTCTTTGGAGCACATCAGCCTTAGTACCGTTGTCAGCCTTGCTCCACTTCTGCCACACAAGCCTCCACACAATGGGATAGGACAGCTAGGTGTCCTCAAAATGGAGCCAGTGCTGTGGTGGAATATATGGAGTAGAAGAAACTGAAAGAAGAAGTGGGCAATGATCTGAAGTAATGCGGGGTAAATGATGAACCTTATTGTCTCCAAGTGTGTTAGAAGCCACTGAATTGACCAAGACCCGATCTAGCCGAACCCAGAATTTGCTTGTCCCATTTTTGTTATTGGTCCAGGTATACCTAGGGCCAATGAAGTCAAGATCATGTAAGTCAGAAGTGGTCAAGCAAGCTTCCATCTCCTGAACAAGCTAAGAATAGGTGAATCTCTTCCCCCCTTCTTATCCTGTTGAGATAAGATATAATTGAAGTCACCTCCAATGATAGTAGGTACCTGCTAATCAACATTATCACTGATGTCTTGCCAAAGCACTCTCCTACTGTGATAAGCTTTGTTGGCATACACCCAACCAAGCATCCACTGAGAGTTATCAACCATGCTGACCTTCCCCAACACTAGCTGATCTGAGAGGATAAGACAATGGAAGTCAACCAGGTCCTATCGCCATAAAATAATCATACCTCTTAAATTTCCCGCTGAAGGGTGACAGAGAAATTACAAGTTGTTTCCAGCTAGCTTGTCCACCACCCGCCTAGTAAGCTGCTCAATCCTGGTCTCAACCAGACCAAAGATGCATAAGTCATGGCCATCTATGAGGTGACATAGGTAGTTGCCCGTTGATTTCTTCTGGGCACCCCTACAGTTCCAGAAGAGGATGGATGACATTAATCCACCATAGGGGACCCATCCCCACCATCTGGTGGTGTGAGTGGAGCCTTCTTCCTCTTTTTAGGAAGAGTTTCACCTAGCCCCAAGTTTTGAAGCTCCCTTTGAAAGTGGGCCTTGGAGACCCGTGGTTTGCGAATGTTGTTCTTGCCCCCCTTATCCCGGGGAGGTTTAGCAATTTTTTCCAAATTTTTAGGGGCTTGGAAGACATGAGGTTTTAAGATATCAATACCCGGGAGAAGGTCCTGAGAAGGTGTGGTCTGAGGTGGTGGCACCCTATTCGGCCTAGCATCAGCTTTGTGGCCAAGTTGTCCACCCCCTTTGGTCTTCAGAGTAGCATGAGCAGGCCTAGTCTTCTTCTTGTGGGTAAAAAGCACCCACATCCCATACTGTCATATCAGTGGAACGGGAAGATATGGTAGGTGCCTGTTGGGCAGGGGCAGGCTGAATATCAGGGCATTTGCCCTTATCCATAACCACAGGATCAGAAGTAATGTGGGCAGAATTGCTTTCACCTTTCTCAAATACTGAAGATTGGGTCTTATCCTGCAAAGGGAAGTTGGTATTAGCTTGCCTAGGAGGGGGGTTTAGTTTTACCTAAGCTTGGTGCAGCTGGAGATCCTGAGTTGGTAGGGCAAGAATCTGCCTTGTGGCCAACCTTGCCATAGGTAAAGCACAGCTGGGAAATCCCCTCATACTCAACTGGCTAGAAGAACCAGCCATTTCTTCCATGGATCCATACTCCTATGGGAAGCTTATTGGATAAGTTAATTCTGATGCAAACTCTAGCATATAGGCTTTGCCCCCAGCAATTGGTAAGATGATCCACCCATAATGGCTCTCCAAAGAATAAAGCAACCCTGGAAATGTTAATATTGCCCTAATACAAGAGAGGTAGATTAGGGAATCTAACCCAAATAGGAGAGGACAACCCATGAAGAGACTTAGGGTTGAAGGTTGGTGTCCACTTGTCTAATCCGATGACATTTCCCGCCACAAACCAAGGGCCATTCATAAGGACAGCATCCCTAGCTTCAATTGTGTCAAAGAGGAACACAAAATAATTAGGAGAGACCATAACCAGCTTGAAGGCACCCCACTGCTCCCATTTCCTCTGTAAGTCAGCATTCAGGAAAATGAAGGAAGGTCTTCTCCCAAGTATCCTTCCTACAAGGGCTTTATCTAGCTTCTGTTGATTATCATCAATAGCATCACCATCTATTCTAATAGTAGAGCCATCCTCCATCAGAGCTGAAGATTTATCCACAGGACCAAGCTTCACAAATTCTTTGCACTTCCAAGGGTTAGAAGGAGTAGAGTTGCCTTGTCCTTGAGTTGGCCGAGAATGTGATGTATTTGTTTGGCCTAGAACACCCCCCCTTGGTGGGATATGATGCTCAAAGAGAGGGTTAGTAGTTGTTGATCCACCTCCCTTAGATGGTATGTGAGAAACACCCCAAAAAAATTGGTTCGGGATTGCATGGACATTTTCACAAGCACCTTGTGTGCACTGTGCTGTAACGTCCTTGTCAGCCATTTGGAGGTCATTGGCAGCCGCCCCATTGAAGAATGGGTGTCCGGCAATATCCATCCCTGTAGAAGCATCCATGCAATCCAGAAAACCGACCTCCTCCTCAGCACAACAGGCCATGGTTTCAGAATTACCTCTCTCGGCTTGATCACCCACTTGTCCAAGAAGGTTCAAGCCGCTCAACCTGGCACTTGCGGTGCAAGTGGCCTTACAGCTGAAGCCCTTGATTGTCGCGCAGAACTAGCACTCACACATGCACGCGCCCGCGCTTCCTTGCCCGCGAGTGCACTCGCCATCCATGCGCCGATTATGCCATGCGCACTGCCGTGCCGCCGAATGCATGCCCGTCGCCCCATCGCACCTGTGCGTGATCTGCCACGGGTTGTCCGTGCTCACGGCGCCTCTCCCTCCTTCCACCGTTCACCGGCCGTCCCCGGCTTGCAAGATTTCGTTACCGCCGCGAAGCCAATCAAAATCCAATGCAGAGTCTATAGTAAAAGTTGAATCGGTAAGTCTACGGTAGTTTCTTGCCAGAATCAAGAACCGGCATCCCGTCGAGCGGTAACCTGGCGATCCCCTCCCTCCTCCATGCGTCCGTGCAGTCTACAGTCAGCGGGCATGCAGAATGAATAGTGCTCGGGTTCTTGCCAAGAACCATGGCTTTCATCTCGTCCATCTTGGCTTCTTGATTGTCTGATCCAAGCACCACCTCCTTGCCATTTCCTCGTGCAGAATCTACAGTAATCCCTAGCTGTGCAAAGTGAATAGTGTCCGATCTCTTGTTCCCTTGTTTTCCTCCTCTTCTTGTCTTGTCCCGGGGAGGAGGTGATCGTCGGCCACCCCCCACCATAGTGAGAGAAGCTCTAGGAGAAATCTGTGCCCTAGAGAGAAAAGAAAAATCATGGAAATGAAAGGCCTCTCACAAAGTTTTTGGGTTCCGACCAAAGTTTTTGGGTTCCTTGAAATTATGCATTTGCATTAATAAAGAAAGATATTACAAACTAAAAAGTTCAACAACCAAAAAGAAAAGCATGCTAACTTGAAGCAAAATGCTTCCTATCATCCTCCAAAATAACATGAAAAGCAGGAGGGATAAAACAAAAATCAGCAGAATGCCATACAAACTCAGAAGTAGTAGCAAAGTGTGCACAAAAATCTACTAACCCATTATAGTCTCGACTGATGTGAGAGAACATCACCTAGTGGAACTCACTAAGAAAGCCAAGATCGAGGTGAGGCTCGAGGCTTCTAAGAATCTTGGAGGTAGGTCCACCGGAGTGTTGTCTCCTTCAAGAGTAATACCCTTCAAGTCATGCATCCAGGGCTCAACAAGCTGCTTGATGGCGAGCATGGCCTGCATCTCCACAAAAGTGCTATCCCAATGCTGGAATTGAATACCTGCAGCCTTGATAAGATTGCCCATGTCATCTCGATCTACCCCAATACACGCAACACCGAAGAAGTGCACCATCCACATTAGCCTTTAGCCATCCAGGAGGGAGTCCATGAGGAGTATGAAAATAGCTGGTGTGGCTGGTGGAGCTCCCATTGCTCTCAAAAAAGAAAGGATGCAGTGTTGGTGAAAGCCTCAAAAATGTTTGCCCCAAGAATTTTGGGGGTTCCATAAGGTCGACCATGAGTCTTCGCATTCTTGGCCCTCCAAACTTGATAAATAACAGAACAATAAGCTCTTCCCCAAGTAGATCTGTCCTTGGGGGTTTGGTCAAAAGCAGCAAAGAGATCCTGTGATGTGGTAAAGGAAGGCATAACAAGCCCCCAAGTAGCAAGAACCTTGAGATGAGCGGTGAGAGCATCTAGTCAGGATGTGGTCCAAATCCTCAGCCTCAGAGCAGCCCCACGGGCATTGTACCTCCTCCACAAGTCCCCGTTGATGCAGCCAAGAAAGGGTTGGGATAGCACCCTTCAAAATGCACCACCAAAATAACTTCTCCCGAGGATGGAGTCGAAACCTCTTGAGCCACTGATAAGAGAAATCCTACGGGAAGAGAGCATCGTAAGCAAGTGAAGTGAGTGACTTACCTAGGGTAGATGACTCACGGGATATCCGCCATTAAGTCCAGGAGTCACCACTCCTTTGATCTAAACAAGGTCATGGCCAAAGTGAAGCTCCAATTTGGCAGTGTCCCAGCTCCTGTCTGGTCGAATGAAGGTACTCAACATCGATCCTCAGGCAGCTACATCAATGAAGGTCGGTCTCTTGGAGAGAAAAGTCATAGTGTGTGAGAGTACACACACCTCCCATCAGCAATCCTCCACCAGATAATATGCTTGAGGCTTTGGGCTCCACTGAGAAGGACATCTCAGGACTGGAAATCATCCCTTCTCAAAGAACTCTCCCAAATATCATCACCATACTTCTCCGGGCATGTGTAGAAGAGTAGTAGGCTTGAATGAAATCCAGGGCCGTGCCATGGACCGGTCCAAGTGGTGGCTGAATGAAAATCAAGGCCCCCAACCTTCTGTGGTGAACATATGTCCTTCCACTTGACATAGTGGACACTCTTCTGTGTGGAGCTCTTATCCCAGAGGAAGGATCTGCAGAGCTTCTCAATCTCCAGCAAAACATTTGAAGGGATGATAGTATGAGTAATATGGTAGGCTGATCCAGGAATTAGAGCTAAAGAGAGTAGGGTGGAGCGGCCCGCAAGGGATAGGTGATGGGATCCCCAAGCTAAAATCTTCTCCTTCGCCTGATGAATCAGCTGAGAGTAATCACTCCTATGAAGTCTTTGTAGTGCTAGCTTGAGGCCAAGATACTCCATCTCCTGGACTCTCCCATCTAGCAATCCAATTGGTCCTCCACCTAGTTGCAGCACGGCTGAAGATGATAGCATATTTAGCAGCATTGATACGCTGCCCAGTCCAACCACAGTACTCCTCAAGAATGCCTCTAATTTTTTTGCCATGTGTCACTGATGCCTGAGAAGCAATAATAATATCATCAGTATATAAGAGATGAGAGATGCAGGTACCTCCAGTAGTCAGAGACATGCCCAGCTGGGGCCCCTTCTGTTTGAAGGCTTGGGTAAGAAACTTAGAGCACAAAATGAACAAGTAAGGGGAGAGCGGACACCCTTGTCGAAAACCACACTGAGCATCAATCCATTTCAGTCTTTCATTCAAAAGATAGAGAACTTGGGGTAATACACGCATCACCCACTTCGAATGTGGGAAACCCATCAGAACCAGGACCTTCTCCAAAGTCTTCCAACTCATACGATCATATGGCTCCATGTCAATCTTGATCACCCCCCAACCAGAGGTTGAGTGCTTAAGCTTATTAAAGATTTCAGGCTAAGGTGATGAGATGTTCCTCGTGGCACAAAGGCACCTTGCTCTAAGAAATGATGGCGAGAGGATATGCTTTAGTCGAGGATTTTTTGCAACCTTGTAAATGGTGACATAGACTAATGGGCGAACTTGGATGGACGGTTGGCCCCGCACTCTTAGAATCAGCACAATGATGGCGTCTCTTTCCAATTATCATCCATGCGGAAGTGAGAAAGAAGAACTATACAATAATATCCTCCTTCATTGCTTGTAGAAGGATGAGGTAATCCCATCCAATCCTGGAGCTCGATTGGGCCCCATCAGTGTAAGGCCTCCCAAATTCCTTTCAATGTTAGCATCAAGAAGAGTTTTGACATGAGGAGGTACATCGCCGTATGGAAGAAAGTGGTGAAGGCAGAAGTAATGTCTTCAGGACTATCCCGAATGCTTCCATCCTCACTCATGACACTGTTGATTCTGTTGGTGCGATGTCTAGTAGAAACAACAATGTAGAAAAAGTGAGTATTACCATCTCCCTGATGAAGCCATCGCTCTGTTTCCAAGTGTTTAGCGGCAAGAGTAGAATTGACTCTGGAATGAAGATCGACCTCTGTAGTGGTGGACCATCAGAACAATCAATGATCAGTTCAGCAATGTCTTCCTCCAATTTGCTCTTAGAGTTCAAATCCTTCATCTTATTTTTTGCTCCAATGAAAGAGGGCCTTCAATGTTCTTTGCTTTTTTGGAGAATATCGACTTTAGAGCATGGTCATTTTTCCCCATTTTTACCAACTTCCAGCCATAGGATAGGAAAGCCACATTTCCTCAAATCGTAGCCAGGTATGTGACATCTAAAATGGCGAAGCAACAAAGGGCGGTGATCGTAATACGAAAGGTGTGACCTTTGTGTCTCGAGTAAGTTGGATGCCAATGAGTTGACAAGGATCCAGTCAAAATCTTACTCCTGCCCTCCTTGTTGTTGGTCCATGTGAATTGTTGGCCAACAAAATCAAGCTCATGCAAGTCCGTGGAGGCCATGCAATCCTCCATTTCCCGCACCGCCTGTGAGTAAGAAAAAGGCTTCCCTCCCTTCTTATCCTGTTGAGTCAGGATACAGTTAAAATCTCCACCAATAATAGTAGGGGCTGGCGATCCACACTGAATAGTCACCAAAGTGTCTGTGCGGTGGTAGTCTTTGTTAGCATAAACCCAAGAGTCCACGGGTATTAGGCATGCTAACACTAGAATATCATCGTGAACGGAGGGGTGAATCGATTACTGCCAAGAACAATGATCCCACCAGAATTTCTTATGGAGGGGTGACAAATGAACTGCCAGCTGCTTTCAACCAACTTGTCCACTTCTCGCTGAGAGATCTCTTCAATCCTAGTTTCCACTAGGCCAATCATACAGATATCATGGCCACCAATCAATTGGCGTGGTAGTAGTAGTTCTTTTTTTATAATTCGAGAAGAAGAAGACATTAAGCCACCATGGGGGATTTATCCTCCCCCCCCAGGTGATTCACTGTGTACCTTTTTTCTCTTCTTTGAGTTGGCCTCAATTGGCCCTAAATTCTGCATCTCCCTCTCAAAGTGGGCCTGAGACACCCTAGGCCTTGTGGTAGGTTGGGTGGTTGCCTTCTCCCTTGGCTTTTGAGCTTCTCCACTGTGGCCTTGGCTTGGAATATGGGAGCTGAGGAGGCTTCAGCAGTAGGGAGGGGCTGCTTTGAAGGTGCTCCTTGAAGAGGAGCTCTTCCTAGGGGATGAGTAGTTGTAGGTTGGCCACTCCTATGGCCTTGCTTCCCACCTTCCTTCTTCTTTAAGTTAATCTATTACTTCTTGTTGTTAGTTCTGTTCTTTCTGGTGACCAACACCCATTGACCATACTCGAGGAAGCTCAGTCGTAGGTAATGGCAGTGAAGTAGTCCGCTGTGTCTCAAAGATTTTTCCATTGGTAGGATTTGATTAGCTACATTCTTCTCAAAGAACACAGTCAAGTTTTGCATACTCATGCACATTAGTCCAACAGTGAGGAGGAGAGGAAGTCTTACCAATAGTGGTAGCAGCTAGAGGAACTCCCTTGGTGGGACAAGAATCAACCTTGTGTCCCACCTTTCCAAAAGAAAATAGAGTTGAGTAATCCCTCATACTCAACCCATTGGAAAACCTTCCATTTCTTCCATGGATCCAAACCTGTGGGGAGTTTTGTGAAAGATCAAGCCTGATGCATACCCGGCAAACATGCTGCCCCCATGAGTTTGTTGGGTGGTCCACCCACGTGGCTCTCCAATGAAGGAAGCGATCCGGCAATATTAGTATTATCCCAAAGAAAGCAAGGGGAGGTTAGGGAAGCATACCCAGATTAGAGAGGAGAGCCCATCAAAAGATTTGGGGTTGAAAGTGGGAGTCCACTTATCCAACCCAATGACATTCCCCGTAATGAACCAAGGCCCATTCATAAGAAATGCATCTCTAGCCTTAGTAGTTTTAAAGATGCAGACAAAGCAATCTGGAGCAACCATAATCAATTTGAAAGCCCCATCTACTCCACTTCCTCTGGGTCTGCATTAAGGTAGAAATAGGATGGTCTTCTCCCCAACACCTTTCCAACAAGTGCTCTTTCAAGCTTCACTTGATTGTCATCCAGCAAAATAGTAATGCCATCCTCCATGAGTGCTGCACTTTTATCAACAGGCCCCAATTTAACGTATTCCTTCCTCTTCCAAGGGTTAACTTGATCATTGCCCTCCCTTGGCCGAGAGCTAGCACCATTTGAAGTTCTAGGAAGAGTCTCTCTAGGGAGGCTATTGTCTTCAAACAAGGAGTTGGTAGTAGCCTTGCCCTTCCCTTTGTTCAATCCTTGAAGCACACCCCAGCAAAGGTGCTCGAGTTCTCCTTGGCATTTGTGCAAACACTTTGTGTGCATTGTCTTGGAGCAATGTCATCATCCATAGAGACATCTTGGTCAGCCTCCCCCCTTTCCCTTGGGTGTTCAGCATGATCCCCACCTGAAAAATCATCCATATGGCCCGGGCAACAAGCCCTAATATAACCCATATCATGCTCATTATAGAACATACCTTGGCCAAGTTGAAGCCCCTCCATGCTTTCGGTTTTGCCCTTGTGTGTGTTGTTGGCCTTAACAAGGCCATCTTCACCATCATCCATTTCATCATCCCCATTGGCCACTTGATCGACATTTCAGATGTCTAGCCAAAGTGTAGAAATCTGCCACCGAGTGAATAGTGCTCGATGGCTTGTCGGTTTGTCCTTCCGTTTCCTCAGAGGCCGCAGAGTGAATGTTCTGGATGGCAACTGGTTTGTCCGTTGCTTCCTCCTCACAGTCGCGAGCAAGAGTCATGCGCTAAGGCCGTCAGCGCTTAGACTTGCTCGCTCACGTATCCCGCTGCCAAGGCCACGTGTCTCCATAATCGCGACGCCGCCATGTAATCTCCGTAACGAAGCCCGCCATGTCGTGCGCAATTTGCGACCCGCCTTCAATTGTGCCTCAGCCATCGACTCGCCATGACGGGCCGTTGCAGCCTCCCCCTGCAGTAGCTGCTGGACATCCGCCATCTCTTGTCTCAGGCTCGCTTCGAAGCCACGCTCGGCTAACAGAGTCTAGAGCAGTGAAGAGTCGAGACCTTGATTTTCATAAACCCTTCCTCCGCCAAACCAAAGACCACCACTTGTCATCCCAAGCACCTCCTCTTGCCGAAGAAGCCTTGCATGGTCCTTGGAGAGGTTGCCACCTTCTCCATGCATTTCCATGTCAAAATCATCACCAACCCGACCATCTTTTGCACCATAAGCCTTGTCCATCCCTAGCACATCCATATGGCCCTCTCCTTCTTGCCACCTTCTCGGCCTTCCCTCCTAGCCTTGTCCCTCAGAGGAGGTGACCGCCACCCCCACCATGGAGAGAAGAGAGTATTGGAAAGCTGCCTCAAGAGAGAGAAAAAAATCGTGGAAATGAGAGAGCCTCCCAAAGTTTTTGGGTTCCTTGAAAAGATGCATTTGCATTGATAATGAAAATACGGATTACAAGTTATAAAAGTTGCAAAAGAAGCCAAAACTAGCTACTAACAGCATGTTTCCTATCCTCCTCCAAAAGCACAAAAAACTGCGGAGGAATAGTGTGGTTATCTGAGCTATGCCAAACAAAATCAAAAGAAATAGCAACATTCGCACAAAAATTGGCCAAGCTATTGTTAGATCTTTGTGTGTAAGTGAAAATGACCTGGTGGAAGTTTTTCAGAAAGCTGATGTCTGGAGCGTGAGGGAGTTGGTTTTGCCATATCTCATTGTGTAGAGAGACCTTGAGGTGGTCCACCACCCCTATGTTGTCTCCTTCAATGACAATGCCTTTGTACTCTGTCATCCAAGGTTCAATGATGTGTTGGGTGTAGAGCAGCCGCTAATTCCAACATTGTGTCCAATGTTGGAAGCAATGACCCATGGCTTTGAAGAGCCATTCTCATCCCGTAAGACCACCGCAACACCACCACCCATTAGAGAGCAAGGAGCCATCCACATTTTCCTTGATCCAACCAGAGGGGAGGACACCACAATGTTTGATCACCCATCTGGTGATGTCCCATTGCTTCTGGAAAGGAAAAGAGGTAGAGTGTGTGATGGAGCTAAGAATGGAAGCAGCAATAATCCTCGGTGTGCCATAACTTTGGTCGTGAGTCTTGGCTATGCGGGTTCTCCAAACCTGGTAAACAATAGCACAATACATTCTAGCCCAGCACAAGTTGTCACTGCGTACCTGGGTGAGGGCTTGGAGTAAATCTGGTTGCAAAAATGATTGAAACCCCATTTAGCCGGATTATGTTGTGTGTGACTAACATTGGACAAAGAATGTGTTTGGCTTCTCTTCCGATTACACCCCATGGGCAAAGGGTGGTGTCGCTTAAACCGACGAAAGCCAAGTGTTGGTTGGCAAAGAGTCTTTGATGAGCCGCCACCAAAACAACTTTTCCCTGGTGGGAGTTTCAAATTCGATGTGGGGCAATCTGAAATTTCAGCAAAACAGATTTTGTATAATATGGAAGTGAGAGTTGTCCCCATGGGTGCCTTGATGAGCCTGGGATGTCATTTGGTGCTCCTCCACAGGGAATGTCGGAGATGGGTTCAGAAGGTCCGGACCAAATATGGTATGCAGATTTTCATGATTCCATCCTCTATTTTCAGCAATCAGGATTTCTACTTTCCAATCCTCCATGCATTCCATGTTGAGATAGGTAGGCCATTTGGAAAGAGGAAGGTCTGAAATCCAAGTAGAGTTTAGGAAGTCCACCTCTTTACCATTGCTAATTTTCCATTTCAGATTTCGGTTCAGGCTGTGAGCACCATCCTGGATAATTTTCCAGCAATTGGAGTCCCCCCGTTTGGTTTCTCTTAGCCATGGGTTCAGCCCATACTTCTCAATAAGGCATTTGTGGAGCAGCATATTCGGTTTAGAGAGGAATTCCCAAGCCATTCTAGCCCTTAGTGGGCCATTCCAGTGGCCATGTGTAAGCCAAGGCCACCTTTTGGTAGGCATGCAGATTTTGTCCCAAGGAACATAGTGTAATGTTTGTTATTTCCTTGCCAAAGGAAGTTCCTAGCAAGCTTCTCAATCTCTTTGGTGATGCCCTTGGGGATTTGGGGTTGTTTGGTACATAGAGATGCAAAGTAAGGATGTCATATGTAAGACCCCACCATTGAAAGGTGTCTAACACCCCATGAACCGATTTTCTTGCCTTTGTATCCGAAAGTCCCCTTTGTTTTATTTTCTCATGGCAAGTTTAATGCCTAAGTAATCAAGCTCCTCAACTCGTCTGAATCCAGTGAGCCTAGTGATTCGGTTGGCCTTCCATCTGTGTGTAGCCTTGCTGAAAATAATGACAGTTTTGGTGGAATTGATACGCTACCCCGTCCATTTGCAATAGTTGTCCAGAATTTGGGTGACACCCTTTGCATGGGCAATGGAAGCTTTAGTGGTGAATAAAATGTCATCATAAAGAAGGTGTGATATGTGTTCTCAGCTAGAACACAAATTCAGCCATGTTGCTTTATAGCTAAGGAAAGCGCCTGAGCAAAGGATAAAGAGGTAGGGAGATAACGGCCACCCTTGTCTAAAACCACAACTAGCTTGTATCCATTCAGCTTTTTGCCCATTTAACAAGAGGGAGAAAAGGAGGAAATGCACCGAGAATCCATGAACTTCATGGGTAACCCAAATTGTTGTAGGATTATAGTTAAGGTTTCTCAGCTCATTTTATCATATGCTTGCTCCATGTCGATTTTAATTGCCATGAATCCCTCCTTAGAGGTGGAGTGTCGGAATTTGTTAATAACTTCTTGGGCCGCCAAGCAGTGGTGGGAGATAGATCTAGTAGGCACAAAGGCACCCTGTTCTTTAGAAATGATATTTGGTAGAATATTTTTCAGCCGGCACAAAAGGATTTTTGCTATGACTTTGTAGGCGGTTCTGCATAGGCTTATGGGTCTGTATTTTGAAGGATAATCAGCATTGGGGGACTTGGGCAATAGAATTACCATGGTTTCCTTCCATTGAGGAATCATGGTTCCACTATCAAAAAATTCCTTAACAGCCACCACAACATCTTGGCCAATGATCCTCCAAAAGTGCTTGTAGAAGGATGTGGTGATACCATCAATCCCAGGGGCACGATTAGTTCCCATTGATTTGATCACCTCCCATATTTCAGCCTCATTGATATCTGTTTCCAAAAGATCACAGACCTGAGATGGGATGGTGTTGATTGCAGCAAATGAAGGCCAATTGTTAGTAGTAATGGGATTTGCACTCCACTTCCGCTGAAAAAAGCTCATAAAAGCTTGGTGTATGAGGATCGGGTCTTCCGTTAGTTGGCCATCTTCAAGTTTGAGGGTGTTAATTCTATTTGACCTCTTTCTAGAAGTTGCAACAGTGTGAAAGTAATGTGTGTTGGCACCCCCCTCTTCAGCCCACCTATCTTTAGCTCTTTGCCGCCACCAACAAGATAAACGGGCCAGGGTAGAGTTCAGCTCATTTGCCTTGAGTTGGAGGTCTCTTTCTTGCTGTTCTGTCATCCCTTGTGGAGAGCAATCAGCCACCTGTAGTTACATAATTTCCTTTTGTAGCGAGTCCCTTTGCTTACTCAAATCTTTGAGCTTGTTTTTCCTCCAGTGGAATAGGTTCCTATGTGCACGCATTCAAGTTTTCAGCCTGACCCTTCATAGTTACCTTGCCAACATTTCCACAAGTTTCCAAGCCATAGGATATGAGAGCCAAGTGTCTTCAATTTCAGCCACCAGGATTTCCACATCTCCTTAGAGTTGATTTGTAGAGCAATAGGGCAACGATCGGATGCAATCCTTGAAAGATGTTTAGTTTGTGCAAATGGGAGTAGGTTGGATGCGATGGAGTTGATGAGGAAGCGATCAAGGCGCACCCATATTCGACTATTTTTATCTTTGTTGTTAGTCCATGTGAATCTTGGACCGGTAAAATTCAGCTCATGTAAGTCCCCATTGGTGAGGATTCCATCATCTCATTTGACGCCGGTGAGCTTTTGAAAGGCTTCCCCCCTTTTTTGTCTTTGGCCTCATAAATGCAATTAAAATCTCCCCCAACAATGGATGGCAAGCTGTTATTTAGCAGAGGAGTTAAGGTGTCCCAAAGTCTCCGCCGAATGTGGTAGTCTTTGTTAGCATAACAGATGGTCACCCTCCATATAGCTTTATCTGGCAGCTGTATGTCTCCCACAATGCATTGTTCATTTTGTGTGAGAGAGAGAAAGTAATTAAGTCATTTCTCCAAAGAGCAAGGATGCCTATTTTCCTACAGGTTTGTAAAAAACTCCATGCCACTATTTGATCAATCTCCTTCTAGTGATGTCTGCCACTTTAGTTTCTATAAGGCCAATGAAAAGAGCTTGATTCTCTGCACTGGAGAAAGTGGTCTGGCCTTTTTTCTGACCCTCACAATTCCACATTATGATGGACGCCATGGTAGACATCATGGGAGGAGTTCCCCAATGTCAATATGGAATTCACTTTTTTTTGCGCTTCCAGGAGTTGCTTTATGCCCCCACCCAATTCACTATTGAAGTGTGCCTTGGATATCCGATTCTATCCAGTTTTTGCATTTCTATTTTTGAACAAATTCAGGTCTTCATGTGTTTCTTTAACGGCCTTGGAAGGAATGTGTAGAGTTGTTGGTGGCCTTCCTTTTATCCATATCATTGGTCGGCCACTGTTATCCTTCCTCCCGCGATTTGGGTGTCGAGTCTATTTTCTCCTCGCTTGCTTTCTGCTCACTGGTTTGCTATTGGTGGTGATTCCTTTGTTGTTGTGGTAGCTATTTTCAGGTTTGGAGGGTCTTGGCTTCCTCTTGGATACTAAGGTCCATGGCCCATAGGTCCCATGTAGCTTCTTCATTGGCTATATTGGCATTGCTGATCATTTTTACTTTGTTATTAGCTGCTACCATCATGCAGATTTCTGCTGTAGGTGTGCTGGCCGAATGGCTTGAAAATTCCTGCATGGTGTTTGAGTGGTCGGCTGGAACTACCCCTTGTGCTGGAGTTGTGGGATTTGGTGCTGAAAATTTGCTGCACTTTATGAGGTGGTTGGGTGGTTTCTCAAGGAGTTGGTTGGGTGGTTTCCGAGAGGAGGAGAGAGTGTTCTTCATGTTGCTAGTCGCACCTTGAGTTGAGTGAGTCTTGTCCGGACACACATCAATTTTGTGGCCAACCTTCCCGCATTTGAAACAGAGTTGTGCAATACCTTCATACTCCACTCTTTGAAAGAAGCTGACATTAACTCAATTGATCCGGGGAGACTATTTGAGAGGTCCACTTTGACACATACCAGCATAAAGACTTTGTCCCCATTTGCTTGTTTGATTATCCATCCACATAGGCTCACCAACATAGGAAGCTATTCTAGCCAAGTTGTTACTATCCCAATATGAGTGGTAGGCTAGGTAATCTCATCCAAATAGAGAAGTGAAGCCGAATGAGTCCTGAGAGAAAGTCTCCATTTGTCCATAGCTATGATAATTCGAATGAACCGTGGTCCATTTTGTAGACCGCATCCCAGCCTCAATGGATTGGAAGATGCATAAAAGCAATGTAACTAAAATTAAGTTGAACTCTCCCATTTACTCCATTTTCTTTTGAGGTCATTGTTTAAGAAATAAAATGGGAGCCTTTTGCCAAGAAACTTTCCAACTAGGGCCGCTTCAAGCTTTTGGATATTAGATTGCATGGAGCTAGCATCAATTGTAACTCCCACACCTTCATTGTCTTTAATGTCATCAAACTGAATTTTGGCAAGAGGGACAACCGGCAGCTTCCTCCAAGGGTTGTTTGGTGTGTGGGTCATTTTACTTGTGTTATATTGCCTTGCGGTGGTTTCCTAAGGATGGGAGGTGGGTATTCTGAGTGTCCCTCTGGACTCCCCCCGAGCAAATGATTTTCATTTTCCTTATGCCATCTCTGAGGCATTTCGGCAAACGGCTTGTGTGCATCTCTCTGGATTTATGCAATTAGTGATAGGGGTGTCGGTTTCGGCCCCTTCTAGGAAATGTGGAAGGCTGGCATGGTGTACCTGTTTGTAATTCACATCCACGCAATTGTTATCTACCAGGATGTCGGCCATCACAAATTTGCAGGAGAGGCCTTGCCCGAATGCCCGAGAGGCCACTCGCTCCATTGAAAGGAGATTATTTGGACATACCTGTGATTGCAGCCAGGCTCTTGATCGATCTTGGAATGGGTTTAAAAGCATCATTTTGATTCAATTTGCCTTGGCCAATCATCTCGGTCTGAGCAGCTACCCAGCTGTTGATTACAAAGTTGTTATCTACCATGATGGCACAATAGCATTTATCCCAGCAAGCCTTACTTGGTTGCACTTTCTGAATGGCTTGAAGGAGATCAGTCAAGTTGTTGAAGATAGGAATGGAGAACCCCCATTTTGCAAAAATTTGAATTATAGTATTGGTAAGGGTGCAATGGACCGCTATATGTTCAATATCTTCCTCCTGGTTGCATCCCCAAGGGCACAATGTATTTTCCGTTGATCCACAGCGAGCCAACCAACAATTGGTTGGTATAGCATGTTGGATGAGCCTCCACGAGAAAATTCTTTCCCTAGGGGGAAGTTTCAGCTTTTACAATTGGAGACTTGCAGATTCATTTTCAGCAAAGATGGCTTTGTAAACAATGGAGGTGGTGGTGCTCCCCAATGGGTTCTTAGTTAGCTCAAGTTGATCCTGATGTTGGTTGGTCCAGATTTGTATTTTAGAGATGCGATCAGCCATAAGGTTACCAAATATCTCCCGCAGCTTCACCAAATTCCAGCATTTGCTGGTCGTAATCAGTGCGACAATGCTCCAATCTGCAGTATTTTCCATGTTAAGGAAGGTAGGCCATTTGGCCAGCGGTAGATCAGCAATCCATGCTGCTTCTATGAAGTCAATATCTTCACCGTTAGCAATTTTCCAATGCAAAATCTGCTGCAAATTTTTTGCCCCTTCGATGATGATTTTCTAGTTCATGGAGTCACTCCGTTTTGTGTTTTGCTGCCATATATTCCTCCCATATCTTTCCAAGAGACACCTGTGTAAGAGTGTGTTTGGTTTGGTAAGGAACTCCCAAGCTAACCTGGAACGAAGAGGTCCATGCCACCTCTCTAATGCCCAAGCCCACAAACTGAGAAGTGATCTTTTCCCAAGCAATGTAATGTAGGCCATGTTGGTTGGGCCCCCCATGCCAAAGGAAGCACCGACCAATTTTTTCTATCTCATTGGTGATGCTTTTGGGTACCAAAGTGTGTGTAACTTGATACATAGAAATGCTGAGCAAGGAAGACTTGATTAGTTGGAGATGACCTGCCATGGATAAATGTCGAATACCCCAATGGCTCATCCTTTCTCTTGCCTTCTTGGTTAGCTACAGAAAATCTATAGTTTTCAGTTTTCTCATGGCCAACTTGATGCCTAAGTATTCGAGCTCTTGGACCTTCTTGAACCCCATGAGTTTGGCAATCGCTTTGCTTTCCACCTTGAATGGCTTTGAAAAATGATAGCACTCTTGGTAGATTAATCCGCTACAAAATAATCATCAAGAACACGGACGATGCATTTAGCATGGGTGATGGATGCTTTGGATGCGATGAGGATGTCATCGTCATAGAGTAGATGGGATATATTAGTGCCCCTATTGGCTATGGGAACACCAATTTCAGTTGTTTATTTGATGGCCAAGAGGAGTTCGAAAGCAAAGAAAAGAGGTATGAGGACGCCTTGTCGAACCCACAATGGGCTTTTATCCAATTTGTTATTTGGCCATTGAGTAGTAGTGCAAAGGAGGGGAAGGAGACACATTGGAGAAGCCAATTCTAAAATTTATTTGGCATTCCCATGTTATGGAGGACAAGAGCAAGAGTTTCCCAACTATTTTTATCATAAGCTTGCTCCATGTCAATTTTGAGTGCCATGAAGCCATCTTTCGATGTGGAGTGTTGAAACTTGTTTATAATCTCTCCGCCAAGCAGGTGAGATCGATCTATGAGGTACAAAGGCCCCCTGCTCCTCAGAGATCATGTGTGGGAGAATGTTTTTTAGCCGGCACACAAGGATCTTGGCTATGATCTTGTATGATGTTCTGCATAAGCTGATCAGTCTAAATTTTGATGGATAATCAACATTCTGAGATTTGGGCAGTAAGATCACCAATGTTTCCTTCCACTGCGAAGCCATGGTGCCCTTGTGGAAGAACTCTTTAATAGCCTCAATGACGTCTTGTCCGACAACCCTCCAAAATTTCTTAAAGAAAGATGCGGTGATGCCATCCACGCCCGGAGCCCGGTTGGCACCCATAGTGCGGATCACCTCCCAAATTTCAGCTTCGTTGGTGTCCATCTCCAATAGTTTCCCAACTTGAGGAGAGATTCTGAAATTTTCAGCAAAACATGGCCATCCAGAGGTAGTGATAGGAAGAGCACTCCATTTATGTTGAAAGAAATTCATGAAGGCTTGATGGATTAAGGTTGGATCATCTATGCACAGACCATCTTCAAGCTTAAGTGAATTAATTCTGTTAGATCTCCTTCTAGCAACAGATGAAAAAGTGTATTAGCATCCCCCTCCTCAGCCCCACCTGATCTTGGCTCTTTGTTTCCACCAACAAGCGGTAGCAAGAGAGTTCAATTAGCTTTGTATGAGTTTCGCTCGGTCAACCCCATCGAAGTGCAATCAGTCTCTTGAAGTTGTGCAATTTTGGCTTGGAGAATGTCTCTTTGTTTGCTTAAATCATTGAGCTTATTCTTGCTCCAATAGAATAGGTTCTTCAATGTCTTCCTGCACCTCCTATCCAAGATTTCAGCTTTGGAGCCATTGGAATTGCTTTGACAATTTTTCCAAATGAGCTTCCATGCCATTGGGTATGATATCCAAGTATCTTCAAATCATAGCCATCTATGTGATTTCCACTCTTCTTTGGCCTGAATTTGGAGAAGTATAGGGCAGTGGTCTGAGGCAATCCTTGGTAGATGTTTGGTTCTAGCAAGAGGTAGTAGGTTGGAGGCAATTGAGTTGAAGAAGAAGCGATCAAGGCGCACCCAGATGCGGCTGCTTTTATCTTTATTATTGGTCCAAGTGAACCTTGGACCATGGAAGTTTAGCTCATGAAGGTCCCCAAGCATCAAGAAGTCCATCATCTCCTTTGCCGCAGGAGAGAATTTAAATTGCTTACCACCTTTTTTGCCACTAGCATCATAAATGCAATTGAAATCTCATCCAATGATGGCCGACAAATCTGTGGTCAGCAAGGGAGTTAAGGTGTCCCATAATCCACGATGAGTGTGATAATCCTCGTTAGCATAGCAGATGGCCACCCTCCATATGGACTTGTTTGGTAACTGAATGTTGCCCACCAAACATTGTTCATCTTGTGTGATAGGAGAGAAGGTGATTAAGTCACTTCTCCAAAGAGCAAGGATACCTCCAGATTTTCCTACTGCTGGTTGGTGTAGAAAATCCCTGCCATACCGCAATATTATCAATTTCCTTCGTGACTTCCTCCACTTTGGTTTCTAAAGGCATGAAGAGAGCATGGTGCTCAAGAATTTGCCGGAGATAATTGCCCGTGGTTCTTCTTACAACCCACAATTCCATATTATAATGGAAGTCATGGGTGGACGTTTCGGGAGGTCTCCCCCCCTTCGTCGATATGGAATTCACTCTTTCTCCATTTTTGTGGTATTGCTTTGATCGCCTGTCGGCCCAGCTCCCCTCGAAAATGAGCTTTGAGACACACCTTGTCCACTCTTAGTCTTGTTGTGTTTGAAAAAGTGGTGGCATCATCGTTCCTTGGTTGCAGAAAAGTTGTTTGTATATGAGGTGTGGATGCTTCCCCTTGCCCTGCCATGGTGAGTTTGCAATGAACTGCCTTGATTTGTGGAGTCTTTGGAGTCTTTAGAATGGTCATATCACTTCCTCCCGGTGCAGCTTTGTTCAGTAGATTTTCCTTTTGAAGACTCCCCTTTGCTCTGATTTTCTGCTTTAGGAGGCCTAGCCTTCTTCCTTGTGACCAATGTCCATGGTCCATATGACTTATCCAACTCAATATGAGTTGTAGCATCATTAATAACTTCCTTTCCTTTGGATTGTGGTGCCAATAAGGTGCAAAATTCTGCAGCAGGTGGGCTGGCCGAAAAACTGCAGCAGTCCTAGGATTGGTTGGGTTGTTTGATAGGAAGGGTGTTGGTTGCTATTTTCTGTGTTGGTGTTGTTTGCTGTAGCTATGCATTGTTGTTGCACCTGTTCCGAAGAGGGAATGACAGTTTGTTGCACTCTATCCATGAAGGGAATGGCTTGTGTTGTTGTTGAACTGTTTTCTGCATACATGCAATTTTTTTGCTCTTGAGGTGCCTTGGAAGTGGTATGGTTGGAAAATGGGTTGGTGGAGAAGTTGGGAGGGCTGGAAGTTTTAGTAGGAGCATGTAAGTTGGCCTTTTCTGGACATGTTTCAACTTTATGACCAACTTTGCCACAATGAAACAAAGTTGTGTGATCCTTCATATTCAACTTTTGGAAAAAATAGCGTTGTAACCATTGATCCATATTCCGTGAGGGAGTCGCTTTGATAGGTCAATTTTGACACAAATTCTAGCATATGTGCTTTGCCCCCCACTTCTTGTTTGGTTATCCATCCACATTGGTTCACCAACTGAATGAAGCTATTCGAGCTAAGTTGTTGTCATCCCAATATATGAGTGGTCGCACGATCCATAAAAGTGTAGTCAAACCTGAAAGTGAATCAGGATGAAGGTGGGGGTCCATCTATCCATAGCAATGACGTTGCCGGCGATAAACCACGGTCCATTACTAAGAATCATCGCTTCACGATTGAAAATGCATAAAAAAGCAATCCCCAACAAGAACCAACTCAAAATCCCCACGACTCCATTTGTGCCTCGTCAATGTTGAGGAAATAGAAGGGTAGTTTTTGCCTAATAACCAACAAGGGCTGCCTCCAACCTCTTAATGTTGTTGTGCATAGAATGGTTGTCAAGTGTCACTCCCACCCCATCCTTGTCTTGAACTTCTTTAAATCTAAATTTTACAAGCGAGACTACTACTGGTCGCTTCCAAGCATTGTTAGTACCTGTGCCTTATCTCCTTGTATCATTTGGTATGGTGGCAGCCCCGTGGTTTGTTGATCCTAGTGCACTTGCCACTTTTGCCCGTGTGAACCGCCTTGGGACCTTGGAAAGCCGATCCTTAGGAGCTGAAGTATATGGCTGTGCAGAGGTCATCTAATGGTGGGCAGTGGATGAAGAAACTCCCTCTTGCATAGGTGTATTAGTTTTGATTGCTAGCTGGCCAAATTCCATTGTGAAAGTCTCTGCAGCATTTGAACAAACACATTGTGTGCATTCTCCTGGAATCGAGTTGTCAGTGCAATGGGGGTCGGTTTTGGCCCCCTCCAGAAAATCTGAGAGGCGGGCGTGGTGTACCTACTGAGAATGCACATCCAAGCATCTACTATCTTCCATACACGCAGATTTATCTATAGATAAGGGGGGGTCACCAACCCAAATGCTCGTTGCCCCAAGACCCGAGCCACTCGCCCAATTAGGGAAGGCATACCTTGTAATGCAAGTCAATCAATTGAACCCGGTATTGGAATTGAGCATTGGCATTCGTTTGGTATCCTCCGCCGCTTCCAATTGGGTGCCGCCTGATGCCACGAGCACGCCTGCTCGCCACCGCGACGAAGTGGTCTTGAATTGAGGTATTCGACTTGAGTCACTGTTTCCGTGGGATTAGCTGCCTATCGATGATTACCATCCATGCCGCCGCCGCCACTCCGCCGAAGATCGATAGCTTATGAAACTCGTCTCCATTGCCGCAAGTTGCATTGGTCGTTGCATTATGAGCCGAGCCTATGGCTTTCATTGGAATCCAATTCCATTGCTCCTGCTGCATTTTCCACTACCTGCTGGTTCTTTCCTGCCCGTGAATTGATGCCACAATCAGAATCCACGGCCATGGTTACTATTCCATTGGTTCCTGTAGCTTCTGCATCCTGGTCAATACTATCAATTGGAAATGTTGTTCGGTTGGAGCTCTTCTCTGTCCATCGTGGCTGAGCTTTCTTCTCCTTCTTTCGCCAACAATGGAGTCTAGCTCCATGTTGTGGCCATCAAGGCCAACCGATCCAGATTCTCGCCTAGGTGCTGTTTCGCCTCCTTGTCCCCATCTTCTCCACCTTCCTCTTTAGAAGAACCATACCATGTCTCCCCTTGAGCCTGTGTCGCTTACCCTGGCCAACCACCACCAGCACTACCTTTCATGATGGCCGGCCTCACATCCAAGGCTCCACCACCTTGTCGGCTGCCCTCCTTGCTTCCACCACCCCCACTCCTTGAGTGAGGGGCACCCTTGGTCACCCCCAAGCCCGTGAGCTTCTCTCACTAGAAAATAAGAGAGAGAAGAAAAGAAGAGAAATGAAAGAGCTCCCCAAAGTTTTGGGTTCCTTGAAAAGATGCATTTGAGAAAAAAAAGTTGATTACAATGTAAAAAACTGCTAAAAAAAGCAAAACTAGCTACTAAAAGATATTTCCTATCCTCCTCCAAAAGAGCAAAAAACTGTGGAGGAATAGGATTATCTAGACTATGCCATACAAAATCAAAGCTAGTTATATCCACAAAGTCTACAAGAGTGTTGTTAGATCTATTTGTGTATACAAAAATAACCTGGTGGAAGTTCTTCAAAAAGCTGATATCTGGAGCATCTGGAAGCCGGTTCTGCCATATGTCATTGTTGAGGGAATGCTTGAGGTGATCCACCACTCCAATGTTATCCCCTTCAATGATAATGCCCTTGTACTTATCCACTCAATAATCCTGATGTAGAGCATAGCAGAGCTCAAGATGTCGTCCCAATTTGAAAACAATGACCCATGGCTTTGATGAAGTTGCCACTCATCCCTTAAGACCACCAATACCTGCACCCATTAGAAAGGGGAGCCATCCACATTTGCCTTGATCCAACCAGGAGGGGGAGGACACCACAATGTAGGTTTGATCAGCCCATAGGGCTGGGTGATGTCCCATTGCTTCTGGAAAGGAAAAGAGGTAGAATGTGTGATGGAGCTAAGTATGGAGGCATCAATAATCTTCGGGGTGCCATGGCTACGACCGTGAGTCTTGGCAGTGCGACTTCTCCACACCTGGTACACAATGGCACAATACATTCTAGCCCAACATAAGTTGTCACTGCGTACCTTAGTGAGAGCTTGGAGTAAATCTTGCAAATTGCTGTTGGGATTGAAAGCCCCATCTTGCCAAAATCTGGATAATTGTGTGAGCATTGGACAGCAATGTGTTCGGTGTCTCATCCGATTACACCCCAAGGGCAAAGTGTGGTGTGAATTAAACCCTCCGACAAGCCGTGTGTTGTTTGGCAAGGAGTGATGAGCCGCCACCAGAACAGCTTTTCCCTGGGTGGGAGTTTCAAATTCTGCATGGTGTAAATCTGAAATTTCAGCAGCAGATTTTATATAAAATGGATGTGAGAGTTGTCCCCATGGGTGCCTTGATGAGCTCTAGGATGTCATCCGATGTTCCTCCTCAATAGAAATGTTGGAGATGAGTTCGAAGCTCCAATAAAAGGATGTGCAGATTTTCGCTTCTGCCAATCACTTCCACCTTCCATTCCTCCATGCACCCCATGTTGAGAAATGTCCATTTGGACAGGTAGGTCGGATATCCAAGTGGAGTTTAGAAAGTCCACCTCTTTGCCATTGAAAATTCTCCATTTTAAATTCTGGTTCAAGGTGGAAGCACCATCTTGAATAATTTTCCAGCAATTGGAGTCTCCCCGCTTGGGTTCCCTATGCCATGGATCCAACCCATACTTCTCGATCAAGCACTTGTGGAGCAGCTTGGTGGGTTTAGAAAGGAATTCCCAAGCCATTCTAGCTCTTAAGGGTCCATTCCAGGTTTCGACCATGTGTAGGCCAAGGCCTCCTTTGTTGGTTGGAATGCAGATTTTATCCCAAGAAACATAGTGTATGCAATGATGGTTGTTGTTTCCTTGCCAAAGGAAGTTCCTAGCAAGCTTTTCAATCCCCATTGTAATACCCTTGGGAATTTCGGTGTGGGTTGTTTGGTACATAGAGATGCACAGCAAGGATGTCCTTATGAGTGTAATTCGGCCCGCCATTGAGAGGTGTCTAACTCCCCAAGAGCTGATTTTGTCTCTAGCCTTTTGTAGGAGTTGCTGAAAATCTGTTGTTTTTAACTTCCTCATGGCAAGCTTGATGCCCAAGTAATCAAGGTCCTCCACTCTTCTAAAGTGAGCTGGTGATTCTGTGGCCTTCCATCTGTGTGGCTTTGAAAACTATGACGGTTTGGTTGCATTGATCCGCCTGCCCACCGCATAATTTTTCAGAATATGGAGGACTCCTTTTGCATGAGCCATGGAAGCTTTGGTGGTGAATAAAATGTCATCTGCATAGAGAAGGTGTGATATGCGTGTTCCTCCGTTGGCAATAGGCACACAAAAATCAGCACCATGTTGCTTGATGGCTAAAGAGAGCAGTTCTGAGCAAAGAATAAAAAGATAGGGAGATAACGGGCACCTTGTCTAAGCCGCCGCTTGTATCCACCCTTCTTTTCCCATTTAACAAGAGGGAGAAGGAAGGCAGGAAATGCACCGAGGAGCCAATTCAAACTTCAATGGGAATCCAAACCAGAGGATGATGGCTAAAGTTTCCCAACTCATTTTATATGCTTGTTCCATGTCAATTTTAATTGCCATGAAACCTTCCTTTGAGGTGGAGTGTTGGAATTTGTTCATGATTTCTTGGCCGCCAAGCGGTGGAGATAGATCTAGAAGGCACAAATGCACCTTTCTTCGAGATGAGCTCGAGAATGTTTTTTCAGGTACAAGGATCTTAGCTATGACTTTGTAAGCAGTTCTACAAAGGCTTATGGGTCTATATTTTGCAAGACAATCAGCATTGGAGGACTTAGGTAGAAGAATAACCAAGGTTTCCTTCCATTGAGGAATCATAGTGCCACCGCAAAAAACTCCTTGATAGCCGCCAACATCATGGCCAATAATCCTCCAAAAGTGTTTGAAAAGGATGTTGTGATGCCATCAATACCATTACCATTTGACCGCCTCCCATATTTCAACCTCATTAGTATCCTCATCCAAGATCATAGACTGAGATGAGATATTGATTTCAAAGAAAGGAAGGCTAATTGTTGGTGGTAATAGGATGTGCCCTCCACTTCAGCTGAAAAAAGTTCATAAAAAGCTTGGTGGATTAAAATCGGGTCCTCCGTAATCTGGCCATCATCAAGTTTGATTGTGTTAATTCGATTGGACCTCTTTCTAGCAGTTGCCACAGTATGGAAGTAATGTGTGTTGGCATCCCCCTCTTCAGCCCACCTAACTTTAGCTCTTTGTCGCCACCAACAAGATAAACGGGCAAGGGTAGAGTTCAGCTCATTTGCTTTGAGGCAGAGGTCGCTTTGCTCTGTCATCCCTTGAGGAGAGCAATCACCGCTTTTCTTCTTGGAGGGTGTCCCTTTGCTTACTCAAATCTTTAAGCTTGTTTTTACTCCAGTAGAATAAGTTCCTTAATGTACGGATGCATTTTCTGTCCAAGTTTTCAGCCATGGACCCTTCATAGTTGCTTTGCCAACTCTTCCACACTAATTTCCAAGCCATAGGATAAGAAAGCCAGGTGTCTTCAAATTTCAGCCACCGTTGTGATTTCTAACTCTCCTTAGAATTGATTTGGAGAAGGATGGGGCAATGATCAGATGCAATCCTTGGAAGGTGTTTAGTTTGTGCAAGGGGGAGGAGGTTGAAGCAATGGAGTTGATAAGATCAAGGCACCCATATACCTATGCTTTTTTTTCTTTGTTGTTGGTCCATGTGAATCTAGGGTCAGTCACCATTATCGTGAGGAACTCCATCATCTCATTGTCAGAGCTTTAAAAGGCTTTCCCCTTTTGTCTTTCCATATGCGCTTAAAATCTCCTCCACAATGGCGTGCAAGTTGGTGTTCAGAAAGGAGTTAAGGTGTCCCAAAGTCTCCGCCGAGTGTGATAGTCTTTGTTAGCATAACAAATGGTCGCCCTCCATATAGCTTTATCCGGCAGCTGTATGTCGCCAACAATGCATTGTTCATTTTGCACAATAGGAGAGAAAGTAATTAAGTCATTTCTCCAAAGTGCAAGGAGGCCTCCAGATTTTCCAACAGCTGGTTGTTGCAAAAAACTCCAGTTGCGCCCCACAATTTGATCAACCTCCCTTCTAGTGATATCCACCACTTTAGTTTCAATAAGGCCAATGAAAAGAGCATGGTGCTCTTCAAGAATTTGCCGGAGATAGTGTCTGCTTTTCTGACCCCTGCAATTCCACATAATGATGGAGGTCATGGGTGGATATGGGAGGGAACCTCCCTTCGATGTGGAATTCACTCTTTTCGCTTTGGGATGGCTTTGATTGGTCCAAGTTGGCCCAATTCCCTGCTGAAAGTGTGCTTTAGACACACGGCTTTGCCCACTTAGTTTGTTTGGTTTGAATAGAGTATGGCATCATCCTCCTAGTGTAAAAGCAGATTTGCATTTGGGATGTGGATGCATCCTCTTTTCTGGACATGGTGAGTTTGTTTAGCATTTCCATTCTCCTGGAGTCATTGGAGACGATATCTCTTCCTCCCCAGCAGCTTTGATCTACTGCAGTTTTGCTTTGGGAGTGCCTCCTTGGACTGAGTTTCAGCTTTAGGAGGCCTATTTTTCTTCCTTGTGACTAGTGACCATGGCCCATAAGACTTATCCAAGTCGCCTCAGATAGAGTCCATAACAGTTCCTTTCCTTGACTAGTGGTGCCGAAAAGTTGCAAATCTGCAGCAGGGTTACCACGACCGCAAATTTCGATGTCGATCTGTTTGGAAGGAGGTGTGCTTGTCGCAAAGGTGTGTTGTGGCTTTGTAAGGTTGCTGAACTTGTTCTAGAGAAGGAGGATCAGCTTGCTGCACTTGATCCAATGAGGGAAAGACATGTTGAGTTGCTGAATTATTTTCTTCATGGGTGCAGTTTTTCTGTTCTTGTACAACCTTGGAATTGGTCAGGTTTTGCAATGGGTTTGTGGAACAAGAGGGAGAGCTGAAAGGATTGATAGGAGCATGCATTTTAGCCTTTTCGGGCAAGTTTCACCTTATGGCCAACTATTCCACATTTAAAGCATAATTGTGAAATTCCTTCATACTCCACCTTCTAGAAGAAGCGAGCCATGGATCCATATTCCGTGAGGGAGTCATTTTGATAGATCGATCTTGACACAAATCCTAGCATATGTGCTTTGCCCCATTTGCTAGTTTGGTTATCCATCCATAATGGTTCACCACGAATGAAGCTATCCGAGGAGGTTGTTGTCATCCCAAAAAATGAGTGGTAGTCAGGAGTCACATCCACAGAGGTGGTCCCCTTAGTGAATCGGAGAGAAAGTGGGGTCCATTTATCCATAGATGACGCGTCGATAAACCACGGTCCATTGCTAAGAATCACGGCTTCAATAGATTGGAAAATACATAAAAGCAATCCGCCAATAAGGACCAACTCAAAATTCCCCATTGACTCCATTTGCATCTCGATCAATGTTGAGGTAGAAGGGGAGCTTCTTGCCAGCCCAACAAGCGCTGCTTCAAGCCTTTTGATATTGTTTTGCATGGAGTGGTTATCAAGGGTGACACCCACTCCTTCTTTGTCTTGGACTTCTTCAAATTTATATTTCGCAAGTGGGACCACTGTTGGTAGCTTCCAAGCATTGTTCAGAGTGTTCCAACCCCATTTGTCTTGTGGTAGAGAGGCCTTGTTTTGGTAAGCTAGTAACTTGCCATGTCTGCCTTGAACCAAAAAACTTGGTTGTTGGCTTTGGGAAAACCGATCCTTGAACCTGAAATATAGGGTCAGGCCGACTTCACCGAGGGAGGGCGTGGATGGAGAAACCCCTCATGCATAGGGACATCGAGTTGCTTGTTGTTTGGCCAAATTGAACTTTCTCTCGCATTTCAAAAACAAAAGTTGTGTGCGGTTCTGATTTAAGAAATCGAGGTATGTTTGCTGCCCCTCCGAATTCGCCGGCGGCATGGATTGAATTGACATCCATAGCTTGTATCTACCTGTGGTGTCGGCCATCTCAAATCCACAAGAGATGCCTTGCCTCTAAAGCCATCGACTCACCAGACTCTTAGGGAGATCACATTGTGCATACCGCAATCTGCTATAATGATAGAACCGGGTTGGCCGGAATTTTATTAGCAATTGCATTCGATCCATGGTGCACTTCAATTCCATCCTCCGCCAGATGGAGTCCAGCGCCATTATCGCAAGCTTCCTCCTCAGCTACAAAGAATTGGTTACGGTGAGTTAAGCCCAATTGGGTGGGAGCCCCTGGTGTCGCAATTTTCTCTAGTCGCACTCCATGATCACCGCAGAAGCGCCTCCTCAGAATGCGATTGCCTCATGATTGCGCTCATTGCCATCGATACTCCATTGGGCGAGAATCCATATCCATAACGGCAACATCGCTATAGCTAGCATCTCGATTTGAACCACCGAAAGCAACCGCATCGTTTCATTGGAATCTGATCCACCATAGTCACTGCTCCATTGCTCTGACTTCGCCATGTTTACGCCTTCACAAGGAGTACTTGTTCCATTGGATCCGAGAGGCATTCCACCTCTATCATGGCCGTGAAGCCTCTCGACTCCCCCACCACTACCTCCGCAGGTCAAGCTCCATCTGGCCCTCTTTCCTGCTCGTTGAACTCGAGCCTAGGTCTTCCTGTCATGAGGTGACTTCCCCTCCTTGTCGCCCATAGCTTCCATCCTCCACCAAGGAGCCAGGTTTGCATACCTCCTTGAGCTTCTTGTCTGTCGCTGGCAACCCACCTCCACCTCCCTTCATGGTGGCTACCACCTCCAAGGCCACCACCACCACCATGTCAGCCTCCTTGCTACCACCACCCCACTCCTCCTGAGTGAGGGCACTGTGGTCACCCCCCCTCAAGATGCCTCAGCTCACTAGAAATCAAGAGAGAGAAGAAAAGAAGAGAAATGAAGAGCTCTCCCCCAAAGTTTTTGGGTTCCGGGGGGAGTATGGTCGCAAGGCTGAAACTTAAAGGAATTGACGGAAGGGCACCCCCAGGAGTGGAGCCTGCTGCTTAATTTGACTCAACACGGGGAAACTTACCAGGTCTAGATATAGTAAGGATTGACAGATTGAGAGCTCTTTCTTGATTCTATGGGTGGTGGTGCATGGTCGTTCTTAGTTGGTGGAGCAATTTATCTGGTTAATTCTATTAAGGAATGAGACCTCAGCTTGCTAACTAGCTATGCGGAGTTCAACCTCCTTGGCCAGCTTCTTAGAGGGACTATGGCTATTTAGGCCATGAAAGTTTGAGGTAATAACAGGTCTGTGATGCCTTTAGATGTTTTGGGCTGCACGCATGCTACACTGATGTATTCAACGAGTATATAGCCTTGGCCGACAGGCCCAGGTTATCTTTTAAAAATTTCATCATGATGGGGATAGATCATTGCAATTGTTGGTCTTCAACGAGGAATTCCTAGTAAGCCCGAGTCATCAGCTCACGTTGACTATGTCCCTGCCCTTTGTACACACTGCCCGTCGCTCCTACCGATTGAATGGTCCGATGAAGTGTTCAGATCGCTGCGAGGTGGGCGGTCCACCGCCCGTGAATCAGCAAGAAGTCCATTGAACCTTATCATTTAGAGGAAGGAGAAGTCATAATAAGGTTTCTATAGGTGAACTTGCAGAAGGATCATTGTAGAGACTGAAACACATCGAGCGATTTGGAGAACTCGTGAAGTTTAACGCGGCTGTGCCGTGGACGAGCTCCACCGCCTCATCCCTCGGAGGGGCGCTGGGGCACGATCGGGGATGGATGAAACATAAATCAAGCAGCCCGCAAGGAAAATTGAAGTATGGGCCTCGTGATCGGGTTTCTGGTTGAAAAGATGCATTTGCATTGATAAAGAAAAAGACTGGTTACAAGATATAAAAGTTGCAAAGGAAAGCAAAAACTAGCTACTAACAGCTTGTTTCCTATCCTCCTCCAAAAGAACAAAAAATTGCGGAGGAATAGTGTGGTTATCTAATCTATGCCATACAAAATCAAAGCAAGTAGCTATATTTGCACAAAAGTTGGCTAAGCTATTGTTAGATCTTTGTGTGTAAGCAAAAATAACCTGGTGGAAGTTCTTCAAAAAAGCTTATGTCAGGAGCCTCAGGAGGCCGGTTCTGCCATATCTAACTCTGAAGAGAGAGCTTGAGGTGGTCCACCACCGATGTTGTCCCCTTCAATGACTATGCCTCAGACTGTCATCCAAGGCTCCATGACGCTCAATGTATAGCATGGTAATTCCACTATCGTCGCCCTAATGTTAGAAACAATGACCCATAGCTTTGATGAAGTTTATTGTCATCCACTTAAGACCACGGTCTGGGCCGACCATTAGAAAGCAAGGATCCATCCACGTTCGCCTTGATCCAACCAGGAGGGGGAGGACACCACATAGTAGGTTTGATCAGCCCATAGGGCTGGGTGATGTCCCATTGCTTCTGGAAGGGGAAGGAGGAGGCGTGGGTGATGGATTCAAGAATTGAGGCAGCAATAATTTTGGGGGTGCCATGGCTACGGCCATGCGTTTTAGCATTACGGGCCCTCCAGACTTGGTAGATGATGGCACAGTAGCATTTAGCCCAACATACCATACTTGGTTGCACATTTTGAATGGCTTGAAAGAGATCAATTAAGTTGCTGAAAATAGGAATTGAGAACCCCCATTTTGCAAGAATCTGAATTATAGCATTGGTAAGGGTGCAATGGACAGCAATATGCTTAATATCTTCCTCCTGGTTGCATCCCCAAGGGCACATAGTGTTTTTCTTTAAGCCACGGCGAGCCAACCAATAATTGGTTGGTATAGCATGTTGGATGAGCCTCCACCAAAAAATTCTTTCCCTAGGGGGAAGTTTCAGCTTTTACAATTGGAAATCTGATGTTTCTTTTTCAGCAAAGATACCTTGGTAAACTATAGAGGTGATGGTGGTTCCCAATGGGTTCTTGATTAGCTCAGATTGATCCTGATGTTGGTTGGTCCAGATTTGTATTTTGGAGATGCGATCAGCCATAAGGTTGCCAAACAACACTTGCAGCTTCTCCAAATTCCAGCATTTGTTGGTCGTAATCAGGTTGGCAATGCTCCAATCTGCAGAATTTTCAATGTTAAGGAAGGTAGGCCATTTGGCCAGCGGTAGGTCAGCGGTCCATGCAGCATTTGTGAAGTCAATGTCCTCACCATTGGAAATTTTCCAACGCAAATTATGCTGCAGATTTTTTGCCCCATCGGTGATGATTTTCTAGCTCATGGAGTCACTCCTTTTTGTGTTTTGCTGCCAAATATTCTTCCCATATCTTTCCAAAAGACACTTGTGTAGGAGTGTGTTTGGTTTGTTAAGAAACTCCCAAGCTAATCTGGAGCGGAGGTCCATGCCACCTCTCGGTGAGCAGCCAAGTCACGCCATTTCTGGGGTGCAGATTTTTCCCAAGCAATGTAGTATAAGCCATGTTGGGTGGGCCCCCCTTGCCAAAGGAAACACCGAGCAAGTTTCTCTATCTCATTGGTGATGCTTTTGGGTACCAAGGTGTGAGTAACTTGATACATGGAAATGCTGAGTAAAGAAGACTTGATTAGTTGGAGTCGACCCGCCATAGATAAATACCGAATACCCTAATAGCTTATCCTTTCTCCTGCCTTCTTGGTTAGCTGCATAAAATCTGCAGTTTTCTATTTTCTCATGGCCAACTTGATGCCTAAGTATTCAAGCTCTTGGACCTTCTTGAACCCCATGAGTTTGGCAATCCTGTTTGCTTTCCATCGGTGAATGGCTTTGCTGAAAATGATAGCACTCTTGTTAGTGTTAATCTGTTGCCCGGTCCACCTGCAATAATCATCTAGAAATCTGATGATGCATTTGGCATGGGTGATGGATGCTTTGGATGCGATGAGGATGTCGTCAGCATAAAGCAGGTGGGATATATTAGTGCCCCCGTTGGCTATGGGAACACCAATTTTGGTTCTTTCTATTTGATGGCCATGGAGAGGAGTTTGAGCAAAGTATAAAGAGGTATGGAGATAGTGCTTGCCGAAACCCACAATGGGCTTTTATCCAATTTGTTCTTTGGCCATTGAGTAGTAGTGCAAAGGAGGGGAAGGAGACACATTGGAGAAGCCAATTCTAAAATTTGTTTGGCATTCTCATTTTATGGAGGACAAGAGTAAGAGTTTCCCAACTCATTTTATCATAAGCTTGCTCCATATCAATTTTGAGTGCCATGAAGCCATCTTTAGATGTATAGTGTTGAAACTTGTTGATAATCTCCTGAGCCACCAGACAATGGTGTGATATCGATCTATGAGGTACAAAGGCCCCCTGTTCCTCAGAGATTATGTGTGGGAGAATGTTTTCAACCGACACACAAGGATCTTGGCTATAATCTTGTATGATGTTCTGCATAAGCTGATCGGTCTGAATTTTGTTGGGCAATCAGCATTCTGAGATTTGGGCAAGAGGATCACCAAAGTTTCCTTCCACTGAGAAGCCATGGTGCCCTTGTGGAAGAACTCTTTTATAGCCTCAATGATGTCCTGGCCAATGATTCGCCAAAAGTGCTTAAAGAAATATGCGGTGATGCCATCTATCCCTGGAGCACGGTTGGCACCCATAGTACGGATCACCTCCCAAATTTCAGTTTCGTTGGTGTCCATCTCCAAAAGATCCCCTACTTGAGGCGGGATTCTAAAATTTTCAGCAAAACATGGCCATCCGGAGGTAGTGATAGGTATAGCACTCCATTTATGCTGAAAAAATCCATGAAGGTTTGGTGGATTAAGGTTGGATCATCCGTGCTCCTTCCATCTTCAAGTTTGAGTGTGCTAATTATTCGATCTCCTCCGAGTAGATGCAATTGCATGAAAAAAGTGGGTATTGGCATCCCCCTCCTCAGCCCACCTGATTTTGGCTCTTTGTTTCCACCAAAAAGTGAGGCGGGCAAGAGTTGAATTCAGTTCATTAACTTTGCGGCAGAGTTCCAGCTCTTGCTGCTCGGTCAGCCCCATTGGAGTGCAATCCGTTACCTGTAGTTGAATAATTTCAGCTTGGAGAGTGTCTCTTTGTTTGCTTAAGTCGTTGAGCTTATTCTTGCTCCAATAGAATAGGTTCTTCAATGTCTTGTTGCACTTTCTATCCAGGTTTTCAGCTTTGGAGCCATTGTAATTGCTATGCCAATTTTTCCACACAAGCTTCCATGTCATTGGGTAAGACAGCCATGTGTCTTCAAATCGTAGCCATCTATATGATTTCCACTCTTCATTGGCCTGAATTTGGAGAAGGATAGGGAAATGATCCGATGCAATCCGTGGTAGGTGTTTGGTTTGGGCAAAAGGTTGGAGGTTAGAGGCAATTGAATTGATGATGAAAAGCGGTCAAAGCGCAGATCGGCTCTTATCTTTATTGTTGGTCCATGTGAATCTTGGACCATTGAAGTTTAGTTCATGAAGGTCCCCAAGCGTCAAGAAGTCCATCATCTCCTTTGCCGCAGGAGAGAATTTAAATTGCTTTCCACCTTTTTTGTCACTAGCATCAATTGAAATCTCCCCAATGATAGCCGGCAAATCTGTGTTCAGCAAGGGAGTTAAGGTGTCCCATAACCCCCGGCGAGTGTGATAATCCTTGTTAGCATAGCAGATGGCCACCCTCCATATGGACTTGTTAGGTAACTGAATGTTGCCCACCATACACTGTTCATCTTGTGTGATAGGAGAGAAGGTGATTAAGTCACTTCTCCATAGAGCAAGGATACCTCCGGATTTTCCTACTGCTGGTTGGTGTAGAAAATCCCAATTGCGCCCTGCAATTTTATCAATTTCCCTTTTTGTGACTTCCACCACTTTGGTTTCAATGAGGCCTATGAAGAGAGCATGGTGCTCTCCAAGAATTTGCCGGAGATAGTTGCCCGTGGCCTTCTTACGGACTCCCCGACAATTCCATATTATGATGGAAGTCATGGGTGGACATTGCGGGAGGTGTCCCCCCTCCGTCGATGTGGAATTCACTCTTTTTTCACTTCCGTGGTATCGCTTTGATCGGCCCTGGCGTGGAGCGTCGTCGTGCTCCATGCGGATGGGCATGACTCCCGGTAATGGATATCTCAGCTCTCGCATCGATGAAGAGCGCAGCGAAATGCGATACGTGGTGCGAATTGCAGAATCCCGCGAACCATCGAGTCTTTGAACGCAAGTTGCGCCCGAGGCCAGCCGGCCGAGGGCACGTCCGCCTGGGCGTCAAGCATCGCGTCGCTCCGTGCCAACTCCGTCGCCCCGATGGGTGCGTGTCGGCCGAGGCGCGGACGCGCAGGGTGGCCCGTCGTGCCCTCCGGCGCGGCGGGCTGAAGAGTCGGTCGTCGTCTCGCTGGCTGCGGGCAACGAGGGGTGGGTGAAAGCTGTGAGCACAGCCCGCGTTGTCTCGCGCGGAGCCTGAGAGAACGACGGTGCCCCCGAGGCGATCCCGACCCACGCGCCGATCTGCATGCGGCAGCTTGGAATGTGACCTCAGGATGGGCGAGACCACCCACCGAGTTTAAGCATATAAATAAGTGGAGGAGAAGAAACTTACGAGGATTCCCCTAGTAACGGCGAGCGAACCGGGACATGCCCAGCGTGGGAATCGGGCTGCCGTGCGGCGGCTCGAATTGTAGTCTGGAGAAGCGTCCTCAGCGACGGACCGGGCCCAAGTCCCCTGCAAAGGGGTGCTGTGGAGGGTGAGAGCCCCGTTCCGCCCGAACCTTGCCGAAAAACTGTCGGCGAGTCGGGTTGTTTGGGAATGCAGCCCTAATCGGGCGATAAATTCCGTCCAAGGCTAAATACGGGCGAGAGACCGATAGCGAACAAGTACCGCGAGGGAAAGATGAAAAGGACTTTGAAAAGAGAGTCAAAGAGTGCTTGAAATTGTCGGGAGGGAAGCGGATGGGGGCCGGCGGTGCGCCTCGGCCCGAAGCGGAAAGGCCCCGGCCTGTCCGCCGCTCGGCTCGAGGCGCGGATCGTCGCAGGCCTTCCCGGCGGCAGGAGCCCGGGCGATCGACGCCCGAGGAGACACCGTCGGTGCGGCCGGCGAGCATAACATGCACAGTCCAGGTGATCCCCATGGTGCTCCCGTGCATCCGTCGTGTTGGCCTATGGGCTCCCCATTCAACCCGTTTTGAAACACGGACCAAGGAGCCTGACATGCGTTCGAGCCGACCGGTGTCAAAGCCCGGTGGGCACAAAGAAGCTGATGCGTGGGATCCTCTCTCATGGGTGCACCACGGACAGCCCCAGATCTTTTGTGAAGGGTTTGTGTGAGAGCATGCATGTCGGGACCCGAAAGATGGTGAACTATGCTGAAGCGGAGAAACTCGAGGAGAGGCCCAGCGGTATCGACATACAAATCATTCTCCTGACTCGGGTATAGGGGTGAAAGAC
>CM038216.1:70482335-70602670 GCA_021442155.1 Cymbidium sinense
CAGCCGGCACACGTGCACGGGCACCCCATCAGCACGAATGCATGCCCATGAAAAAGTTAGCTCTTTGGGGATTCTGGAACTACCGGGGGCCACAAACTCTGTTTTGGGCTGCCCCGTCTATTGGGGAGTGACCCGGCCTGACATCCGCTCCGCCTTCGTGCGGAGGCACGCCGTGCATGCAGGGACGAGCGTGCCAATGGCCGCGTCGTGAGCATGTCCTGACATGCGCTGGCACCGGTCAATGGCATGCTAGTGCCTGCGCCTATTTTGTCAAACCACGTGTCACCACTTATCCGACGCTGTCCGTGCACCCGTACGAGCTTTCAATATGCCACACAAGAAAAATAATGTCCATATGTGGGAATCGAGGGCATTTTCCCCGTTAAATTAGCACGGGGTGCGACCGGCCCCTGCGTCTGCTGAAAAGTAATCTTTTTTTTTGTAATGGCCACGCATTGCATGGTGACATGCTCTAGTGCCCATGACTATATTCTCGAACTGTGCTTCATCGCCTGTCCGACGCTGAGAATGCACCCATAAGAGCCTTTGATATTCCGCGTGAGAAAAAAAAATGTCTGGGTGGAAATCTAGCGCATGCAAGCTGATAAATGAGGGAGCTGACACGCTCGAGAAGCACGACCCGATAGATATTCAAAATATTTGGGTGCTCGCACGCCCAAAAAAATGATCCTAAGGTCACCCAAAATAGTTGGGCATGGCGCGCCCGATGTTTGTGAAGGACAAGCCATCTGGGGGGCTGGGGAGATTGGCCGACAGCCAATGCCCGACAAGAATAAGAAGCTGCGACGGTTGTGCGGGGTGGTCTCGGACATGCCCAGTATCGGCAGCCGCACCGCCGTCGGACAAGCATCGATAGTCGAGCGAGCGATCGCGGATGTGCGGCGGTGTTCGTGTGGAAGGTGACGACCGACAGCGCGGTGACGGGACGTGGGGCAAGTGCCTAAGTTCCGCAAACCGTGAGCCATGCATCACACGAATCACAAATGTGAGCTTAACATCCTTATCATCTCACGTGCGATGGCGGGCACAACTGCGTGCACAGGCAGATCCGCTGGCGGGCCGCAGACCTTCAGCAGTCTGGCGCTCAGCCCTCCGGCTGGCGTGCAGACCTCAGCGGCTGATGCGGTCGCATTGGGCCTCCGCTGGCCAGCGCCCACCCTAACCATCTGCGGGGCTGCTTCGCCCTGTGTGCTAAACACGCTCCCCTATGGGAGCCGCACCCTAAAACCCTAAAACCAAAATCCTAAACCATAAAGCCTATAACCCTAAACCCTAAACCATAAACCCTAAACCATACAACCCTAAACCCTAAACCCTAAACCCAAAATTCTCAACCATACAACCCTAAACCCTAAACCCTAAACCCTAAACCCTAAACCTTAAATCCTAAACCCTAAATAACCTTGAACCCAAACCCAAAACCCTAAAGCTTAAACCCTAAACACTAAACCCTAAAACCCTAAACTCTTAACTAACCCTTAACCCTAAGCTCACCTTAAACCCTAAACCTTAAATCCAAATCATTAAACTTAAAACCCTAAACCCTAATGCCTAAACCATAACTCTAAATGGTAAACCCTAAAATCCTAAATCCTAAAACCCAAATCCCAAAACCATAAACCCTAAATCATAAACTCTATACCCTAATCCCTAAACCCTAATCATAAAATATAAACCTAAACATAAACTTAAAGTAACTAAATAAATAAATAATAAACCAAAACCTTAAAAGCTAATTAATGTAAATTGAAACCTAAACCCTAAGAATGGGAAAAACTTTGATGGTCAGGAACATCACCGTCAATGAGGCTCAGTCTAGATCTGGTGTTAGAGGTGAAGGTGGAGACTGCAGTTATCGTAATGGTGGTGGGACATTTGGAGGTTTTGGTGGATACGGAGGTGGTAGAAAGAGCGATAGAGGTTACAACCATGGTGGTACCGGAGGGACAAATCAGGGACATGATGTTAAATCCTGGTACTCGAGAGCTGGGGGTGGTTCTTACGGGAAATAGAAAAATTAAAGAATGACCAATCCAACCTGCTGCTTATGGAACCGTGTCTTTATAGTCGAGTTTGTTTTAGTTATCTAGAGTTTTTTATTTGCTCTATGCGTGCTGATTTCTTATCTATGTCATCGCTTATGTCTTAGAAAACTTAGTATGCTACTTGGTTTATGAAATCGAAAAGAAGAAATATTGAATCTAAATTTATTCTATTTTAAAAAAACTGTAAACCCTAAACCCTAAAACTTAAAAACCTAAACCCTAAACCCTAAAACCTGAAAACCTAAACCCTAAACCCTAAATAAAAAAAATAAAAAAAACCCTAAACCCTAAACCTTAAACCCTAAATCCAAAAACCTACAACCCGAAACCCTAAAAACTTAAACCTAAACTAAATAAAACCCAAAAATAAAATGTATAAAAAAACTAAACTTAAGGAAAATAAAAATAATAAAATATAATAAAAACTTGATCTAAAATCTAAACCTAAACCTAAACTAAAATGTAAAAATAAAATCGAAGAAAAAATAAATACTAAACTAAAATAAAATAATTAAGAACTTAAACTAAACTAAAAAATAAAATAAACCTAAAAATAAAATAAAAAATAAACATAAAATAAAAAATAAACTTAAGAAAATAAAATAAAAACCTAAACCTAAATCTAAAAATAAAAAATGAAATCTAAAAAATAAAATAAAATAAAACTAAAATATAAAATAAACCTAAACCTAAACATAAAAAATAAACTAAAATAAAAATCTTAAATAAAAATAAATAGACTAAACTAAATAAAAATAAAAAATAAAAATAAAATAAATAAAAAATAAACTAAGTAAATTAAATAAACCTAAACCTATCAATTAACTTAATTCACAAAAATAAAACAAAAAATAAAAAATAAAATAAAAAAAGAAAAAACCTTAAACCCTAAACCACAAACCCTAAACCCTAAAAACCCTAAATCCTAAATCTTAAACCCTAAACCCTAAACCCTAAACCCTAAACCTACAACCTTAAACCATAAACTGAAAACCTACAACCTTAAACCCTAAACCTTAAATCCTAAATGCTAAAAAACCCTAAACCCTAAACCCTGAACCATAAAACCATAAACCATAAACCCTAAATCTTAAACCCTGAACTCTGAACCCTAAACCCAAACCCTAGACCCTAAACTTTAAACCCTAAATCCTAAAACCTAAAACCTAAAAAGAAAACCCTGAACCCTAAAACCCTAAATCACAAACCCTAATTTAACCCTAAACCTTACATTAACCCTAAACACTAAACCCTAAACCCGAATAAACCCTAAACCCTGAAGCGTGAACCCTAAACCATAAACCCTAAACCCTAGCCAGAATACCTTAAAACCTAACCCTAAACCCCAAACCCTAATTCCTAATCATTCTAGTTTGGATTTCTCTCCCCAATACGCAAATCCATTTCGTTAAACATTAATTACTTTTTGTTATGGGTGTTTTATTTGGTCAGTTTTTTTAAATTGATTAGGCAACGACTACGAAATGGCTTCCTTCAGTGGCAAGAATCCTTATTAAATTGGACATTACCAAGAAACACCCCAGAGAAATGTAGTTTGGATCTAAAAATTATGGTTATATGCAAAGAATTGAATTTGAAAATTTCCATGACTTTTGTTCTCACTATAAAATCCATGGGCATAATAATTCTGAATGTTTCATTCTTCATCCTCACCTTAAAAAGAAAATCCCTATTAAGGAAACTTCTTTTCCTAACCCTAGGCTCACCAGTACTAAATATAAAAAAACTACTTTGGAAAAAAAGATTCTTTGAATGTTTCAAATAAGGCTGATTTACCTTTCACTTCTTCTGAGCAATTGAAGGCTTCTAATGTGAACAATAATAGCTTTTATAAACTTTTGAATGAGGATTTTGTTTCCTCTGATTCAATTCTTGCATCCTTACTAGCTTTGACATAAACATAAAATAAAATAAATAAAAACCTAAACTAAACCAAAAAAATAAAATAAATCCTAGAATAGAAAACCTAAATAAAATAAAAACTAAACATAAAATTAAAAAAATAAACCTAAAATAAAATAAAATAAAAATGAGATAAAAAACTAAATGAAAGAAATAAACATTAATCTAAAACCTAAAAATAAAAAATTAATAAAACCTAAACCCTAAATAAAAAAAGATTAAAACTGAAAATAAAATAAAATAAACCTAAACCAAAAACAAAAATAAACTAAACTAAAATAAATAAAACCTAACCTAAACCTAAAATAAACTAAACCTAAATCTAGACCTAAAATAAATAAAATAAATTAAATCAAATCATAAATATGGGAATGGGTTAAGACCAACAAACTTTCCTTCATTTCATTAAATCAAATTGAAACATAAAAGTTAAAAGTGACATAAGAAACTTTGATTTGCTTGAATTGTTTTTATTTGATATGATTGTCCTTATGAATTATTTTAATTGAATGAAATCATGTGTTTATGTTTAGTTATTCCTCTCCATTCATATTAAATGTTGTATGTCATTTGATTCATGCATTCAGATTTTGCAAAATTAACTAAATCAAATGATTGCCTTTATGTCAAGCTTGCATGTGTTGATTTTATTTAATATAAGTTTGGCTATTATCGCTATTAAACCAAAGTTATTTTTGAAAGTTTATAAGTCAACTACAACATTTGGAGTGATACTATTTATAAATATTTATAAGGTTTCATGTGTCTATGGCTTAGAACATGTGATATGGAGTTCTCTTTCTTTAGTATATATGAATTTACATAAAGTTTGAATGTTAATAAGTGTATAGTCCATTTGAAAAGGACACAACATTTGTTTGAATTCATTCCAATGTATTTTTATGTTAGAATTTAGATAGAACTTTAGCTCAAATGTATAAATAATTCAATTGAAAGAAATATAATTTTTGCATGATTTTCCATTCTTATAGTCACTTATACATTCATGTGTATTCAAGAATAGTTGATATATCTGGTCTGGACATTCCGGGATGCAAGGCTTTAAGTAGCCCCAAGGAGGTCTTTACCTCACTCCCTTAGTATACCAATGGTGAAGTATCTGCTTAAAACTTTTATACACTTGTATGTGAATTTAGCTAATGAATGAAAATCTTCTTTTCAACTTTAGCTCACATGTATAAATAATTCAATTGAAACAAATATAACTTTTGCATGATATTTAATTCTTGTAGTCACTTGTACATTCATTTGTATTCAAGAATAGTGGGTATATCTAGTTTGGACATTCTAGGAATGCAAGGTTTTAAGTAGCCATAATGAGGTCTTTACCTCATTGCCCTGGTTTAACAATGGTGGAATATCTGCTTGAAACTTTTATACACTTGTATGTGCATTTAGATAATGAATAAACATCTCCTTTTCCAGTTTATCTCACATGTATAAATAATTCAACTGAGAGAAATACAAATTTTGCATGATTTTCCATTCTTGTAGTCACTTGTACATTCATGTGTATTCAAGAATAGTGGGTATATTTAGTCTGGACATTCTGGTCATGCAAGGCTTTAAGTATCCCCAATGAGGTATTTACCTCACTCCCCTAGTTTAACAATGGTAAAGTATCCACTTAAAACTTTTATACACTTATACGTGCATTTAGCTAATGAATAAAATCTCATTTTTCAACTTTAGTTCACATGTATAAATAATTCAATTGAAATAAATACAACTTGTGCATGATTTTCCATTCTTATAGTCATTTGTACATTCATGTGTATTCAAGAATAGTGGGTATATCTAATCTAGGCATTTCGGGGACGCAAGGCTTTAAGTTGCCCCAAGGAGGTTTTTATCTCAATCACCTGGTTTAACAATGACAAAGTATCTGCTTAAAACATTGATACACTTGTATGTTCATTTAGTTGATGAATTAGAATCTCATTCTCTATAAATATACACATCTACATTCATCATCTAGGTGTGCTAAAAATTATTGTATGTGCAGGTATATTTAGGATTAATATCATATGCATGTTACATGTGATGGAGAGGAATAATTGAACATATTCCATGTGATAGATATTCAATTGAATTAATCCTAAGATACCTTTCATATTAAATAAGATTATTAAAAGTGAGCCTGAACTTAGAATTAAGTTAAAATTTATAATAAGCTATTCACAAAAGAGAACTAAATCAAATTTACATGCTTTAGAAAGTGGCTTAAGGTAGGGATGAAAGAGGCAATCCTCTTTTCTTCTCTTTATAAAACTTAGTTGCTAAGTGTAATCAAATGAAACAAAAGAAAACATAAATTAAAATTCTTAAATCAATTAAATAACTTCACCTAAAACCAACCCTTCATGTTAAATTAAATCCTTCTAAACTTAGAGAACTATAACTCTAACGCCTGCTAAGACATACCACACAAGTCTTAACACACACATTAAAATTAAGTCACTACTTCTAGCTTTATGTTAGGGTGGTGCTTGGAATAATGTATATTTTGGTTTGTGATATATTATTGTATGCTCAATATTAGGGTGTTTGCCTCGTAGAATGGATGGTAGGCCATGATTAGACTAATCATATTTTTTACAGGGAATTATATTTAAAGGTCCGATTAAAAATAAATATAAATGCTCTTTTGCAGGTTACTTAAGCCCCTAAGCATTATTCAAGTTAGGATAGGTGGGCTTGGTTACTCATGTGCAGGGTGCTAAGCCATAATTATGATATCTCTGCTTAAGATTATATGTATGTTTAACTAACCTCTATATTATAAGCATAGTTAGGTTTACATTTTATATTCTTAATGTAATTTTGCAATTAGGAATTAGGACTAGTGCTATGGGAGATAAGGATGAGCATTGGCTAAAAGGCTTTGTTTTGGGAGGCCATGTGATGTCTTTGAGTGGAGCAAATTAAATCGAAGGAAAGAAATAAAGACATGAAGAATGAAGAATGAAGACCGCCCATAACATTCATTCATTATAAGTTGTAATTATTATTTTGTAATTTTGGGTTGTATAAGGGTAAATCTTGGCTACCCATATTTTTTTTTGGGTGTATGGCAATACCTGACTGCATCGGTCTTCTATTCTTTCATGATAGTTATAAAAATTGGTTGATAATTTGTCAAGGATGTGTACTAGAAATGACATGCTTTTCTTAGTTTCTTAAATGATTGATTTTTGAATGTGTGGTCTGGATGCAATTAGGCTCTTAGGAAAAAATAAATCTTTTACCCAACTATAACTCATAAATAAATTTTTAAATAATTCATAACCTCACATAAAGCCTATGAATTAAATCAAGATAATTAAAAGATTTAGCAGCCTTTTAGCTTAATGTTGTATGTCTCACATCATGCATGCATATTACTCCACTCTTGCTAAGGGAGGATTTCTATCCTTGCACGATAGGGGAAGGCTTGACCTTTGAGGGCCTCCTTTGTGGTGGAAAACACCTCTTTCCCATTGATTTAGCTAATAATATAACTTCATCATGCATATAGGCATACAAAATTCCAAAACCTTGGTCTAAATGAAGTGTCCAAAATCAAATAAAATTTGAAAAGATTTGCATTTGTAGATTAAGTCATTACTCATACCACTCATGCTCTAGTCTCTTAAGGAGTGGGTTTAAGGTCTTTTATCTCTTTTTAAATTAATAATAGCCCAACTATCTTGTAAATGCATAAGACTTCCCTACATGGTTTCAAAATCGTAGGAGGAGTTAGCTGGAGGCCACCCTAAGCAGTTATAAGCCCAGCAGTCGGGTGGTTTATTCTCTCTTATGGAGGTGAACCTTATGCCCATTTTTGCTTAGACTTAGGTTTTTCTTTGGCTTATGCCAAAGTTCCCTAGATAGAGGGTTTGAGGTTGCTATTTCCTTCAAGCTACTAGCATAAATCCTCGCCTCTTAAGCATTTCCACAGTCTTGTGTTCTTGGATTATAAGTCCTAGCTTTCTAATAAAATGTTAATTTCAATAAAATTAATCTCTTCAATTTTAAACATATAAAGCCCAACCATAGGATAGATTGGAATGCTTACAAGTCTTCTTAATATCATGAGCATTTCCTACTCATTCCCTTTGGCTTTGATAATAAGTCTTCTCCTTGAACAATCTCATTTAATTTTCTAGTACAAATAATCCTTTTATAGGCTAGCCTTGAAATCTTTGGAGACCTTAATATCTACTTTAATCAAGAGTATTCATAAGGACATCACATTCCTTAGGATGTAATTAACTATGGGGCTTGCCTCTATAAGGAATTTAATGAACTTGACTTAAAATAAACCCAACTTTACTTTTCCATGTAAAGTAGGGGAAAGATCTTTAGTATATTCGAAGAGCCATCATACCTTAGGCATCCTTATTAGGTGATTAGGTCCATTATAGGGAGATGATTTCTACCTTTTGAGATAGTTCATCATTCTTTAGTGTCGTATCCGATCACTTCAGTAAGTACCCCCTAAGATCTACATGGTGTCCCACATCTCAAAAATAAACACCACACTTAATTTTCATTAATGTTATAGTTAATAATTGGAAAGCTCCATCACATCCTGATAATTCTATTAGGGGGATGAATAGTCTCTGGTTTAAACTGAAATGACTTAAACAAAATCTGGTTTGGTGGAACAAGCATTATTTTTAAATTATTTTTGCTAATATGAAGGATATGGAAAATTTGGTTGGCCATCTTGAATTTTTTGTTATGATGAAACCTTCCAAGATTTTGGACTTGAAATAGGTGAAGGATAAATTTATTAATTTTCAAAATATGAAAGAAACTTATTAGCATCAAAAAGCTTCTAGTAAACATATTACATATGGTGAAAAGAATACTAGGTATTTACATGCCTTCGTTAATTAAAAGGGAACTTTAAATACTATTTAGAAAATTAAAAATGACAATGGACAATGGATTACGAAGAATAATGATATTAAGGATTCAGTTATTAATTATTTTAGAAATATGCTCAAAAAGATTTGATCTAATGATGCTATTTCTAAATCGCACTTGATTCCTTTTATTATTACCAATGATGACAATGCTTTGCTTACTATTTTTCCTAATGAAGATGAAAATTTTAAAGTTCTTAATAGCATGAACATAGATTATGTTGTTAGACTGGAGGGCTTCACTACTCAATTTTTTCAAAATTATTGGTTTATTATTAAAAATGATTTGATTGATTTTGTGGTTGATTTCTTAAATGGTAATCTTTTTCCAAGATATTTTTATAGCATTTCAATTATTCTCGTACCTAAGAAAGATAATCCAGACTATTGGAGTGAGTTTAGACCTATTAGTCTTTGAACCTTCTTCAATAAGCTAATTTACAAAATTATTGCCAACAGGCTTAGTCCTCTTCTTCATAAGATTATCTTTCTCAACCAAGCTAGTTTTTTTTAGAGGTAAATATAATTCTTATAATATTTTGCTTGCCCAATAATTTATTCATGATTTAGATGCTAAGACTAGAGGTGGAAACATTCTTTTCAAATTAGATATTACCAAATATTTTGATAATATATCTTAGGATTTCCTTTTTGATATTTTGAATTTATTTAGGTTTTTTGATATAATTATTTTTCTTATTAAAAATTGTATTAATAATTCCTGGTTATCTCTTTTTCTTAATGGGGAAGATTTGGGTTTCTTTCCTTCCTCCCATGGCTTAAGACAAGGGGGTCTTTATCTTCTGCTTTATTTATCATTATCATTCAATACTTATCTAGGAGCATCAATGATTTATTCTTAAATAATCCTAGTATCTCTTACAAAACTCTTGGTGATTTTCGTATTTCCCAGTTAAGCTTTGTGCATGATTCCTTTATTTTTTGCAATGCTTCTATTCATCATATCAAGAATCTTAAAAATCATTTAAATACATTTCATAGAGAAAGTGGTCTTACTATCAATGATAACAAAAGCTATTTTATTACTTCTTCCAGTATCTCCAATAATAAAATTAATCACATCCTACATATCACTAATTTTAAACAACATAATTTACCTCTTAAGTACTTTCGAACTCCTCTTTTCAAAATTCCAAAATAATCTCATCTTTTTAATGAGTTAATTCAAAAAGAAAATTAAATAAAATTTTTATTTGGTAATCTCATTTATTCTCATTTGGTGGCAGGCTAACTATTCTTAAAAGCACTCTCAATTCAATGCCTCTATATTTGATTCAAACTATTATTCCTATTAATTCTACTCTTATCAAAATTTATCACTTTATTAATAAATTTTTTTGGGGATCTAATAATTCTATTAGAAGAATGCATTGAACATCCTGCATAAATTTTATGGTCATTTAGATGAAGGTGGTCTTTGTTGCAAACCTATTCGTGATTCTATTATTGCCTTCTCTCATAAGCTCTTGTGGAATTTTAGAAAGAATGATAGCCTTTGGGCTAATTTTAAGATGGAAAATACTTCCAATGTAAACACCCTCTTATCTGTGCTTATAAATTTGGTGACTCTCCAATTTGGAAATGGCTTTGCTCCATTAAATGGGTTGCTAAATCCTTAATATCTTGGGGTGTTAATTCAGGTTCATCCTTCTTTTGGCAAGAAAATTGGATTGGCAATGGTTCTATTTACTTTCTTTTATCTACACACCCTACTACTACTGTCAAAATTAACTATTCTTGGCTTAATAACAATTGGAATGAAAACAAACTTAAAAATTATATCTCTATTTCTCTTTTTGATAACTTTAGAAAATCCTTATTTTTTTAACAAACCTGATCAAATTTTTTTTAAGCTCTCTTAGAATGGTGAATTCATTCTTAAAGAGGTTTGGAATTTTATTAGAGATAAGCAAAACTCCTCTATTTTTTTCATTAAACTTTGGAATAGTATTATTCCCATTTCTTATTTGATTTTAGCTTGGAGGATTTTGAATAACTTTGTTATTGTAGATTTCTTGCTCTGGAATAAAGGGTTTTATTTACCTTCTAAGTGCTATTGTTGCTTTCATATTAAAAATATTAATCATTTTTTTCTCAATGGTGCCATTGCTACCAAATTATGGATATGGTATGATGATTTATTTAACACTAACTATTTTCATGGTTCCCTTTTCTTTATATCAACTTCTTGAAGCTTGTTTCCAAAAAAAATAGTGAAAGGTCATATCAAAATATTAATTTCTACTACTTTTATTTTGGTTCAATTGGATGGATAGAAATGATGCTAAATATCGTGGTATTCTTATGAATCATAAAAAGGATCCTGTCTAGAACTAAAGAAATAATTCACGCTTTGTTTAATGCTAATTTAATTAGTAACATCCATTTTAGAAGTTACAAATTCCTGGCTAAAAAATTAGGTTTCATTCTGCTTAATGTTTCTTTCAATAAGGCTATTAGAAGTATCCATTGGATAACACCTAATGAGAACTTTATTAAAATCAATATTGATGGTTTAGTTTCACCTAATAAATATGGTTGTGGTTGTATTATTAGTGATTCCAAAGATACTTTCATTTGTGCTTTTGCTTATCCCCTCAAAGCATGTTATGTTATTTATACTAAGCTTCTAGTTGTTAATAAAACTATTGATAGTTTTTTGAACAAAGGCCTCTTTAATATTTGAAATGAAGTTGACACTCTTCTTTTACTTGATATGCTCACTTCTAATAAAATGGAAAATACTGACTTATATTATCTCCTTAAACACACTAAAACCCTCCTCTCTTAAGTTTGCTAAAAAATTTCTCATAATCTTCATGAAGGTAATGCTTGTGCAGATTTCCTACCCAATTTTGGTGTTGAATTAAATTAGCTCACTATATTAGATAATCAAAACTTACCTAAGCTGCTAATAGGCTTGGTTAATCTAGATTGCTCTGGACTGCCTTACTTCAGACTTTAACTTGTGGCTTTCTTTTGTTGGTATTTGGCTATGGTGTGTTCTTTGAGCCTTTTTATTGATTGATACTTTTGTACTTTCACATATTGAAATTGCTCCTTGCTATTCTTCTTTATGGTCTTGGCTAACCTCATTCTCTATGAGTGCTACCTTGTTTGGTGGATGTTGCTGTTTGTTTCTACACATTGCCTGGTTGTCTTGGGTGGTGTTTGTTTGAAGGCTATTGTTAGTCTTTCCATTTTTATCTTAGTGTTGGGCCTTTTAGCGGTTATTGCTTTCTTTTTCTATTTTGTCTCACTGGCTACTGATTGTTGGTTGTTCCCTCTCACTTGTAGCTTGAAGCTTGATGTTTTGTGGTTGTTGCCTTCTTATTTTCTCTTTGGTGGTGGTGGTTTATTCTCTGAAGTTTGGAAGGGACCTTATTTGCTCGGGTCAGGTACGTTTCCTCCATGGTTTACTACTGGTAGGTTGGTGGCCCTCCTAGGCTTGCCTTTCCTTGGTTGTTTTCCTAACTGGGTGATTACCGTAATTATTTCTTAGCTATTTTTGGTGGCCTCTAATTGGGTTGTGGCTATGCCTGGCATCTATCTTTCCCTCTGAATGAGGCTTGTCTCATATCTGGGCTGGTTGCTTCCTTATCTGAGTTAGATATTTTGTTATTGTGGTGGTTGGTTGGGTGGCCTTGTTGGCTGGCTGAGTTGATTGGCTATGTTGGTTGGCTAGGTTGGTTGACTAGGTGGCTGTGTTGGCTAGTTTTACCTCCTTCATTGGTGGCAAATCTTGGGGGTTGTTGGTTGTTTATCCTTAGTTTGGATTTGGCCTGATCGAGGCTATTTGTTGGCTATTATATTTTTTTTGTTTTATTGATTAGGGCTTCATGATCAGTTTTTTTGGTTTTGATTTGGTTCTTTTGGTTATGTTTTCAGCCTCCACTTGTAATGGTTTTCCTCTGTTGGCTATAGCTGCTTATCTTTTGCTTTTTCTCCTATTTGGGTGGCAGCTTAGCTGTGGTGGGTTAGGTGCTTTATTGGTTGTTTGCTTCTGTTTTGTTGCTAGTGAGCTCTTGTAGTTTTTTTGTGTTGGTTTTTGGTTTGATGTCATTTCGGGTTGGCTGGTTGAAGGCTGTTTAGTGGCTGTTGTTTTTCCTTGCATGCTGGTGACTTGGTTTGGTGTTTTGGATTTTATTTTGGCTATGGGTATTACCTCTTTTTGGTGTATTTTGCTATCTGTGTTTCCTAATACCGACCTCTTGGGTTGGTTCTTTGGCTTTGGGCCTATCTTTTCTAGACTGTGTTGTTATCCCTATTAATGGTGCCTACTCTTTTTGGTATTTCTCCTCACTTTTGGTGTTGGATTTGGTGGTTTTCTAGCTATCCCTAATGGATGGCTATTGGTCTACCTTACTGGCTCAGTTATTTTGGTGGCTTTGAGTTTGGATGTTCTGTTTGCTAGTTGGGAGACTTTGCAGCATTGTTGGATGATGATCTCAGGATGACTGCCTATAAGAGGTATGTTGGCTATGTTGGCCTTGATGTTTCCCTCTGTTTCTTGTTTTGGCTGGTAGCACTATACATAATTGTAACCCTACTTCTGAAGTTTGGAAGCTTACATATAATGTTGCTCTTTGAGATGATTGTGACTGAGCCTGAGCATATTCTTTACTTTGCTCTTTCTCTTTATCTCTACTTAATTGTACTCATCCTTTTCTTATAATATTGTAGATATGTTTTATAGATTGGTAGTCTAGCCAGTGGATTTTCCTATTATCAAAGAAATCAAGTGGATTTTATTATTCCTCATATGGATCTTTGGTTGTTGCTGATTTGGTTTTTCTTTTGCTTCTCTTTATTTGATATTATAATAGTTTGGGGATTCATCTCTTTAGGTTTTATTATAGCTCTTTGAGCATTAGTTTAGAGATTTATCCCCTTTAAGGACTTTGTACTCCTTATTTTGTGGCAATAAAATTCCCTTAATTTTCCCAAAAAAACCCTAAACCCTAACCCTAAACTAAAACCTAAACCCCAAACCTAAAACCAAAACCCTAAACCTTAAACCTTAAAAACCTTAATCCTAAACACTAAACCCTAAACCGTAAGCCCTAAAATCCTAAACCATAAACCTTAAACTCTAAACCATAAAACCTAAACCTAAATAAATAAAATAAAATAAAATAAATTAAAAACCTAAACCCTACACCTAAAACCTAAACCCTAAACCCGAAACCCTAAACCCTAAAAACCCTAAACCCTAAACCCTAAAGCTCCCTAAACCATAAACCCTAAAACCCTAAACCCTAAGACCTAAATCCTAAACCCTAAAACCCTAAACCCTAAACCCAAAACCCTAAATCCTAAACCTAGAAACCTAAACCCTAAACCATAAACCCTAAACTCGAAACTAACCCTAAACGTAATCTAAATAAAACCTAAAAATAAAATAACTAAAAAACCTAAACATAAATAAAATAAAAAAACAATTAAAATAAAAATGTAAACTAAAGCTTAAATCTAAACCCTAAACCCTAAACCAGAAAAACCTTAAACCCTAAATCATAAAGTAACACAAAATCGAAAAGCTTAAACATTAAACCCTAAATACTAAACCATAAACCTTAAACCTAGACCCTGAACCCTAAAAGCATAAAACCTAAAATCCTAAACCCTAAACCCTAAACCTTAAACCCTAAACCTTAAACCTAAACCTAAAGTAACTAAATGAATTAAAAATAAACCTAAATATTAAAACCTAAAAAACCTAACCTAAACTTAAACCTTAAGAATGGACAAAACCTTAACGGTAGGAACATCATCATCAACCAGGCTCAGTCTAGATCTAGCAGTGGAGGCAAAGGTGGAGGCTACGATTATTATAGTGGTGGTGGGGGATTTGGAGGTGCTCACGATTATGAAGGTGGGAGGTGCAATGGAGGTTCCATTTGTGGTAGTGGTGGAGGGAGAGATCGGAGATATGATGGTGGATCCTGCTACTCAAGAGGTCAGGGTGGTTCTGATGGGAACTAGAGAAACTGAAGAATGACAGATCCGATGTGCAACTTATGGAACTGTGTCTTTACAGTAGAGATGGTTCTAGTTATCTAGGGCTTTTAATTTGCTCGATGTGTGCTCATTTTTTATCTATGTCATCACCTGTGTCTTAGAAAACTTGGTGTGTTACTTGGTTGATGAAATTAAAAAGAAGAAATATTGAATCAAAATTTATTCTTTATTAAAAAAACCAAAAACCCTAAACTGTAAACTAAAACTTGAATCTTAAACCCTAAATCCTAAACCTATAATCATAAACCCTAAACCCTAAACCCTAAAACCCTAAACCCTAATCACTAAAATGCTAAACCCTTAACCCTAAACCTTAAACCCTAATCCCTAAACCCTAAAACCTACAACCCAAAACCCTAAAACCTAAACCTCAAAGCCTAAACCCTAAACCCTAAACCATACACCTTAAAAACCTAAAATCCTAAACCTAAACTAAATAAAACCTTAAAAAAACCTAAATCTAAATAGAATAAAAATTAAACTAAAACCTAAACCTAAACCTAAACCTATAAATAAAATAAAATAAAAAATAAAAGTTAAATTAAAATAAAATTTATAAAAACCTCAACTAAACTAAAAAAATAAAATAAGCCTAAGAATAAAAAACAAAATAAAATAAAAACTAAACGTAAAATAAAAAATAAAATATACCTAAAATAAAATAAAATTAAAACCTAAACCTAAGAAATAAACCTTAAAATAAAACTTAAACCCTAAACTAAAAAACCAAAATGAAATAAACTTAAACTTAAACTAAAATACACTAAACTAAAATAAATAAAACTTAAACCTAAACTAAATAAAATAAAATAAACTAAAATAAACCTAAACTTAAGTAAATAATAAAACCTAAGAATAAACCTAAAATAAAACCATAAACCTAAATCTAATAAAATAAAATAAAACCTAAACCTAAACCTAAAATAAAAATAAAACCTAAACTTAAATAATAAAATTAAACTCAACTAAAAAATAAACCTAAAGTTAAACCTAAACTTTAAAAATAAACTAAAATTAAAAACATAAACTAAAATTTACAAACTAAACTAAATAAAAATAAAATACAAACCTCAATAAAAATAAAAAAGAAAAGAAACTAAAATAAATAAAATATAAACTAAATAAACCTAAACCTACCGATTTACTTAATTAAAAAAAACCATATACCCTAAATCCTAAACCCTAAATCATAAACCCTAAACCTACAACCATAAATCCTAGACCCTAAACCCTAAATCCTAAAAGCATAAACCCCACAAATAAACCCTAAACCCTAAACCCCTTAAACCCTAAACCCTAACCCTAAACCCTATACTCTAAACCCTAAATCTAAACCTAAAGTAACCAAATAAATTAAAAATTAAACATAATAAACTTAAACCTAAGCCTAAACCCTAAGAATGATATATCCTATTGATGGAGGTAGAGATTATTTCTTGTTGGTACTATTGAGATTTAGTTGTGCTCTAGTTTTGGTGGCTCTCTCCTCTTGTTGGTCTCCAGTTGTTTTGGTTTTAGGATGGCCTGGTGATTGGCAGGCTTTGAAGCTTGCTTGTTTGCCTTTTTTCCCTAGCTTCTATTTTTTCCTGTGAGGGTTTATTTGTTGGTGGTTGCTTGATGGCTATGGTTTTTTCTTGCCTTTTGGTTTTGGTTTTGGCTAACTGGCATTGTGATTGTTGGTTAGGCCTAGCTATGGGCTTTTTTCCTTCTTGGGTTGAGTTTACACTCTCTGCAGCTGTTACCTGCCATCTATTTTTTGTTCCTTTTTTTGGTGATTTTTTAAAGTTTTTTGTGGTGTTTGCTTGTTGGTTGGATGGTCCATTGGCCTGTCATTTCTTTCTATTATGGGATGAACCTGTATGGGGCTTTGGCTATTCTTAGCTCTATTTCTATTTCTACTGATTCTTATCGCTATGGTTGGCTGGGTGGCCTTGATGGCTGGCTGCAGCTGTGCTATTTGTTGGTGGATCTGTAGAATTTTTGGTTCTTTACCTTTGGTCTTTATTTCTTTTGGGTGGCTATGATGGTGGCTATTTCCTAGCTATTGTCATGTTTGGTTGGTTTCTTTGCTCTAGTTTGGCTAGATGTTTTGCTGGTTAGTTGCATATTTAATCTCGATGATAGATGCTGGAACTTGGTGAACTTTTGGCTGTTAGCTATTTGGTTTAATTGAGGTAAGTTGGTTATGATGGTTTGGGATGTTACCCCTATTATCCTTTTGGTGGTAGCACCATATGTGATTTTAACCCATCTTATGAAGTTTGGATGCTCACATATCATCTTTCCCCTTGAGAAGAATGTGACTGAGCTTGAGCCTTATCTAAGATTTTTATCATTTTATTCCTTTTGTGTACTTAGCTTGTCCTTATTTCTTGATGTTTATCCCTATCTTAAGTTCCTTGCTAGTTTGTGACAAGTTTTAGGGCTGTAGGTGGTTTGTGCATCTCTTAGAAGATTTCAGGATATATGAAGGTTTTGGCCGCCCTTCTTGGAATTTGGTGTTGTTTCCTTCTTCATTTTTTGTCTCTTCATTATTTTGCATTTGTTTTCTTGTAATAGTTAGGAAATTTATTTCTTGAGGCTAATTGTAGCTCTTTGTGTAGAGTTTAGAGATTTATCCTTTTTAAGGAACTTGTATCCCTTTCTTTTTGGCAATAAAATTCTCCCACTTTTGATTTTAAAAAAACCCTAAGAATGGGCAGAAACATCACCATTAACTATACTTAGTCTATATCTAGTGGTGGAGGCAAAGGCAGAGGTGGCAGTTATGATAGTGGTGGTGGGGGATCTAGAGTTGCTGGTGGGTATGGTGGTGGTGGTCAGAGCAGTGGTGGTTATGGAGGGAGGTTATAGTCATGCTGGTGGCGAAGGGAGACATTGGGGATATGATGGTGGATCCTGCTACTTGAGAGGCCGAGGTGGTTTTGATGGGAACTGGAGAAACTAAAAAATAACTCCGATCCTTATGGAACTGTGTCTTTACAAGAGGGTTCTAGTTATCTAGAGTTTTGATCTGCTCTACATGTGCTCATTTTTTATCTATGTCGTCACTTGTGTCTTAGAAAACATGGTGTGTTACTTGGTTGATGAATTCAAAAGAAGAAATGTTGAATCTAATTTTGTTCTATGTTAAAAAAAATTAACCAAAAACCCTAAACCTTAAATTAAAACCTAAACCCTAAACCTAAAACCTAAACTCTAAACACTAAACCTTAAACCCTAAAAACCCTAGACCCTAAACCCTAAACCCTAAAACCCTAAACCCTAAACCATAAACCCTAAAACCTAAACCCTAAACCCTAAACCCAAAAATAAAAAATAAAAACCCTAAACCCTAAAACCTAAACCCAAAACCCTAAACCTAAAAAACTAAAAACCTAAACCTAAATTAAATAAAAAATAAAAATAAAATATAATAAAAACTAAACAAAATAGAAAATAAAACATAAACTAAAACCTAAACTTAAACCTAAAAAGAAAATAAAAAATAGAAACTAAACTAAAATAAAATCAATAGAATTCTAAACTAAACTAAAAAATATAAAAAAACCTAAATAAAATAAAAACTAAACCTAAAAAGAAATAAAATAAACCTAAAATATAATAAATAAAAACTAAATAAATACCTAGACCTAAAAAATAAACCTAAAAATAAATAAAACATAAAATCTAAATACAGAACTAAAATAAACCTAAACCTAAAATAAAAATAAAATAAATTTAAACTTATACTAAAATTAACTTAAATAAAATATAGAAAACCTAAACCTAAAATAAACTAAACCTAAACTGAATAAAAGAAAATAAACTAAAAATAAACCTAAACCTAAACTAAAAAATAAAACCTAAAAATAAACCTAAAATAAAAATCTAAAACTTAAACCTAAAAAAAACTAAAATAAAAATTGAAACCTAAACCTAAAAATAAAAAATAAAATCTAAACCAAAAAAATAAAATAAAAATAAAACTAAATTAAAAAATAATCCTATTCCTAAATGTAAACTTGAAAAATCACTTAATTTAATAAAAAAAGGAATAAAAGAAAACCCTAAACCTAAACCCCAAACCAGAAACGTTAAAACCTAAACCCTAAAACCCTAAACCCAAAACATTAAACCCTACCCACTCTATCAACCTTAAACCCTAAACTTCCCTAAACCATAAACCCTAAATTAACTTAAACCCTACCTAAACCTTAACCTCCCCAAAAACCATAAACCTACCAACCCAAACCCTAAACCCTAAACCATAAACCCTATACTAAACCCAAACTCCTAAATAATAAATTAAAATAAAACCTAAACTAAACCTAAACCTATACCCTCTTAAATAAACCTAAAATCCTAAAAATAATAACACCTAAAGCCTGACTAAAACCTAAAACCTAAAATAGAAAATATACAAACCTAAACCTAAACTAAAATAAACTATAAATAAATAAAACCTAAACCTAAACCTAAAATAAACTAAACCTAAACCTAAATGTAAACTAAATAAAATAAAATAAACTAAAATACCAAAGCCTAAAAACACCTAAAAAACCTAAAAAAACCTAAACCTAAAAAAACAAAATAAAAACCTAAACCTAAACCTAAACCAAAAAAATGAAATAAAAATAGAACAAAACTAAGAAAATAAACCTAAACATAAACTTAAACCAAAAAAATAAACTAAATTAAAAAAAACATAAACTAAAATAAATAAACTAAACTAAATAAAAATAAAAATAATCATAAATAAAAATTTAAAAATAGAATAAACTATAATAAATAAATAAAAAATCAAATAAAGTAAATAAACCTAAACCTAGAGGTTTACTTAATTTTTTATTTAAAAAACCCTAAACCATAAACTAAAAAATAAAACCCTAAAATAAACTGAATAAAGAACCTAAATAAAATAAAACTAAAAATAAAATAAAATTAAAATAAACCTAAAATAAAACAAAAATAAAAACTAAATAAACTCCTAAGCTTAAAAAATAAAACCTAAAAATAAATAAATAAAAAAACCTAAACCCTAAACCTTAAAAAAAACTAGAACCTAAAATAAAATTGAAATAAACAAATTAAAATAAACTTTAACCTGAACTAAAATAAAGTAAACTAAAATAAATAAAACCTAAACCTAAACCAAATCTTAAACTAAATAAAATAAAATAAACTAAAAATAAACCAAAATCTATAAAATAAAACCTAAAATAAACTTAAAGAAACCTAAAACATAAACCTAAAAAATAAAATAAAACCTAAACTTAAACATAAAAAAATAAAAATAAAACTCAACTAAAATAAACCTAAGCTAAACCAAAACCTACAAAATAAACTAAAATAAAACCTAAACTAAATTAAATAAACTAAATAAATGAAAATAAACATAAATAAAATAAAATAAACTAAAATAAAAAAATAAAACTAAAATAAATACCTAAACCTATCGGTTTGTAATTTTAAAAAAACCTAAACCCAAATCCTAAAATACTAAATCCTAAACCACACCCTAATCCTAACCTAAATCCTAAATCCTAAACCCTAAAACCTAAACTTAAACCCTAACCCTAAACCTAAAACCTAAATTAAAAAAATAAAATATAAAAAAAACCTAAACTAATAAAATAAAAAAATAAAATAAAATAAACTTAAACCAAAACTAAACCTAAAACTAAAAATAAAAGAATAAATTAATAAAATTAGACTAAAATAAAATAAATAAAAAACCTAAACTAAACTTAAAACCATAGAATTAAAAACCTAAATAAAATAAAACCAAATAAACTAAAATAAAATAAAATAAAACTAAATAAAAAACTTAAACCTAAAAAAATAAAATAAAAATAAACCTAAAACAAATAAAATAAAACCTAAATAATAAACTAAAACCTAAACCAAAATAAAATAAAATAAATAAAATAAAATAAACCTAAACCTAAACTAAAATAAAATAAACTAAAATAAATAAAACCTAAGCCTTAAATAAACTAAACTAAACCATAAACTAAATAAAATAAAATAAACTAAAAAAATAAAAATCTAAAATAAACCTAAAATAAAACCTAAAACCTAAACTAAAAAAAAAAGAAAATAAAAACCTAAACCAAAACCTAAAATAAAAAATATATATAAACCTAAAAAGATTAAAATGAAAACTTAAACTAAAATAAAATATAAACTAAATAAAAATAAAATTAAACTATAAAATATAAATAAACTAAATAAATCTAAACATGGGGTTTGCTTTTTTTAAAAAAACCTAAATGCTAAACCCTAAACCCTAAACACTATAACTAAACCCTAAACCCCCCCTAAACCCTAAACCCTAAACCAAAACCTAAATCTTACCATAAACTTTGTTCCCTAACCTCCCTAAACCTACCCCAACCCTAAGACCTCCCTATTAACCCTAAACTAATATCACTTAACCTAACCCTAACTAACCCTCCATCCCTCCCTAAATAAACCTAAACCCTTTATCACAGGCCTAACACCAAACCTAAACTCTTCATAAATAATACCTACACTAACAAAACCCTCAAACCCTAAACTAACCAAACCTAAACTAAACCCTACCTAAAATAAATCCTAAACCTAAAGCTAAACTAAACCAAACCTAAAACTAAACTAAACTAAAACTAAACCTAAAACCTAAACCTAAAACTAAACCTAAACCTAAACCCAAAACCCTAAACCTAAACTAAAACCTAAACCTTAAACCTTAAATCCTAGACTCTAGAAACCTAACCCTGGTAACCCTAGTTCTCCCTTACGATGTTATGTCAATTTCATTTTCCCTTCGTTAGTGCATCCCCATCTCATGTTTTTGGTGGATCCTTCATCATTCTCGACCATTTTCTGGAGTCTTTTGAATCTCTGGCCACTCACATGATGTGTCTCTTCTAAATATATGGCTACGGTGAAATTGATTTCTTCTCCTTCAGTAATTTTTCTTTAAATGATATAATTTGTTCTCCTTCCCCTAATTCCAAGATTGATCTTCATTCTAATCCCACTTTTCAACAAAATGCTGATTTGGAAGAAGAGGAAGTTATGATTAGAGTTGTTCTTGCTGATCCTTATCCTATTAATAATATTTCTAATCAATCTCTATCTGATGGTGACACTTTGGATAAAAATAGAAAATTCCAAACTATCCTTAAAAAGAAAACTAAAAACTCTAAGATGTAACCTCCTACTCTTGCCAGATCTACTAGATCTAGATCCTCTTCACATAAATAATGTGTTGTTTCAATTTTTTACTTAGAAGAGGATTGGTTATTCTTTCTCTCTCTCTTTATTATTATCCTTTAATTTCCTTTTACAATTTTATTTATGTTAAAATTCTTTTATTTGAAATGTTAGAGGGATTGATACCCTCACTGTTTGTAATCATATTAGAAATCTCTGCAAAATTAACAATATCTCTTTACTTATTGTTATTGAACCTATTATACAAGCTAATAAAATCAATCATGTTATTAGAATGCTTGGCTTTAGTAATTTTTTCTCTAACATCAATAATAAAATTTGGTGCTTTTAGAATAGCTTCTTAAATGTTTTAATTTTAGATGATCTACATCAAGTTGTCAATGCTCAAATTTCTTTTGGTGACTCTTGTGTGCTGGGTTCTTTTGTTTATGCTTCTTGCAATAGAGCTGGTTGAAATGTTCTTTGGGAGAATTTGAGAAGTTTTGCTCTTTCTGTTAACAAACCTTGGTTGGTTGGGGGTGATTTCAATAGTATTCTATTTTCTTCAAAGGAGTGGTTTCTGTCTGGATATTCATTAAATGGAAGAATTTTTTTATTGTAATATTTTTTACATTGGTTTTAAAGGCTCTAATTATACTTCACAAAACTCTAAGCTCTGGCAACATTTGGAAGGAATTCTTTTCAAGTCTCATTGGATTAATCAATGACCTCTTACCTCTGTTGGCCATTTTAGTAGAACTTTATCTGATCATGCCCCACTTTTGGTTTATGCTAAAGAAGACTCTAAAATATTAAACATCTCTCCCTCTTTCAAATTTCAAAATATGTATATTCAACATTTAGATTTTCTTAAAGTCGTGGCCATTAATTGGATTGCCCCTTCACACTCTGATAATTCAATTAGGGGTATGAATAGATTATGGTTTAAGCTTAAAAGGCTCAAACAAAGTCTAGTTTGGTGGAACGAACATTATTTTAAAAATCTTTTTTCTAATATAAAAAACATGGAACTTTTGGTTTGTGATCTTGAAAATGATGTTTCACTCACTCTTCTAAGCTTAATGATTTGGATGAAGCTAAAGATAAACTTGTTAATTATCAGAATATGGAAGAGACACATTGAAAGAAAAAAAGCTGCTAGTAAACATATTGCTGATGGGGACAGGAATACCATGTATTTTCATGCTTTATTTAATAAAAAGAGAGCATTAAATTATATCCAAAAATGAAAATGATATTGGAGATTGGATCACTGATATTAATGTTATTAAAGATTATGATATTAACCACTTTAGAAATATGCTTAATAAAATCCACTCTTATCAAGATTTTTCTAATCTGCATTTAATCCCCTCTATTATTACCAATGATGGTAATCATTGGCTTACTAGGTTGCCTACTGAAGATGAGATTGGTAAAGTTCTCAATAGCATGAAAATTGATTTATTTGCTAGTCTGGAGGGTTATACGACTCAATTTTTTCAAAATTGTTGGTCTATTATTAAGCATGACTTAGTCAATGCTATTGTTGATTTTTTTTATTGGTAATCCTCTCCTTTAATATTTTTCAAGCACTTCCATTATTCTCATACCTAAAAAAGATAATCCAGATTGTTGGAGTGATTTCAGACCTATTAGTCTTTGCACTTTCTTTAAAAAATTGATTTCTAAAATTCTTACTAATAGACTTAGTCATTTACTTCAAAAAATTATCTATCTCAACCAAACTGGCTTTGTTAGAGGGAGATCTATATCTGATAACATTCTGCTTGCTCAATAGCTTATTCATGATTTTGATGTTCCAATTAGAGGTGGTAATATCCTTTTTAAATTAGATATTTCTAAAGCCTTTGATAATATCTATTAGGATTACCATTTAAGTATCTTGCATTTATTTATTTTTCTGATAATTTCATTAACCTTATTAAAAACTATATTAATAATGCCTGGTTTTCTATTCTACATAATGGTGAAGTTGTAGGCTTCTTCCCTTTTTTTCATGAATTGAGACAAAGAGGTCCATTGTTCGCTTCTTTATTTATTATTACAATGGAATACCTTTCTAGGAGTTCAAATGATTTATTCTATAACAATCCTAGCATGTACTTTAGAACTCCTGATGGTATCCTATTTCTCATCTTAGCTTCATTGATGATTTCATTATCTTTTGTAATGCATCTTTTCATCATATCAAAAGACATAAGAAATTTTTAAATAATTTTGGTAGACAAAGTGGTCTTTCTATTAATGAAAGAAAGAGCTACTTTATTACCTCATCTAAAATGTCTAATAATAAAATCAATCATATCTTGAGAATCACTAACTTTAAACACCAACAACTCCCTATTAATAAATATAAATATGGTGCTCCTCTTTTCAAAGGAAAAAATCCCATATTTTTGATGAGCTTATCCAAAAAATTTCTGATAAAATTTTGGTGTGGGAACTTCACTTACTTTCATTTGGTGGTAGGCTTACTTTGTTTAGGAGTACTCTTAATTCAATGCCTTTATATATTATTCAAACCATTATCCCTACTAATTCTATCTTAAATACAATTAATCATCTCCTTCATAAATTTTTTTGGGGTTCAAATAATTCAGTTAAAAGGATGCATTGGACTTCTTGGCATAAATGTTGTGGTTCTCTGGGTAAATGTGGACTTGGATGCAAAACTATTTGTGAAGCTATTACTGCCTTCTCCCATAAACTCTAGTGGAATTTTAGAAAAAAAAGATAGCCTCTGGGCTAACTTTATGATAGCTATGTACTATGAGGGTAAGCACCCTCTAATATGTACTTATAAAGTTGGTGACTCCCCAGTTTGGAAAAGGCTTTGCTCCATTAAATGGGATGTTGAATCTTTGATATCTTGGGGTATAAATTTGTGATCTTCTTTCTTTTGGCAAGTCAATTAGATTGGTGGTGGTTCTATTGATTATTTTTTATCTACCCATTCTACTACTCCTACTAAAGTTAACTCCTTTTCACTTAATAAAAAGTAGAATGATAGTAAACTTAGCGAATTTATTCCTATCTCTCTATTTGATAAATTTAATGATATTCCTATCTTTTCCAATAAGCCTGATCAGATTCTTTTTAAGCTATCTTATAATGGTTGATTTTATTCTTAAAGAGGCTTGGAATTATATTAGAGATGCTCATATTTCATCTAATGTATTTATTAAACTTTGGAATGATATCATCCCTATATCTTATTCTATCCTTGCTTGAAAAATTTTGAAAAACTTCATTCCTATTGATTCCCTATTCTGGGATAAAGGATTTCATTTACCTTCCAAATGTTATTGTTGTTTTCATTTCAAAAATGTTAATCATGTTTTTGTCAATGGTGTTATTGGCTCCAAATTTTGGGTTTGTATGATTTTTTTAATACTAACCATTTCCATGGCTTTCTTTCTTCATATCAACTTCTTGAACCTTGTTTCCATAAAATTATGAAAGGTCATATCAAAGTTTTAATTGCCATTACCTTTATTTGGTTCAAATGGATGGATAGAAATGATGTTAAATATCATGGTATTCCAATGAATCATAAAAGGATTATTGCTAGAACCACAAAAAAATTCATGCTTTATTTAGTGCTAATTTATTTAGTAACACACATTTTAGAGGTTGTAAATTTGTGTCCAAAACATTGGGTCTTTACCTGCATGAGATCACCTTCTGTAAAGAAGATAAGATTATATATTGGATAAAATCTCATAATAATATTATTAAAATTAATACTAATGACTCTGTCTATTAGAAAACATTTGGTTTTGGTGGTATTTTTAGGGATTTTGAAGGTAATGTCATTTGTGCTTTTGCTTATTTTTTTAAAGCTTGTTTTGCTATCTATTATAAATTAATTATTGTAAACAATGCTATTGACATTTGTTTGCAAAAAAGTTTCCTCCATATTTGGATTGAAGTTGATGCTCTTTTACTCTTTGACATGCTGACTTCCACTAAGATGGGGAATGCAGATTTATTCTATCTTCTTAATCATACTAGAACACTCCTCTCTCAAGTATGCTTTAAAATTTCTCATATTTGGCATGAAGGAAATGTCTTTGTATATTTTCTGGCTAATCTAGGTGCTAAATTAAATGATCTCACTCTTTATGATCATCTTAATTTACCTAAACAATTGCGAGGCTTGGTTAATCTGGATAACACCGGATTACCTTATCTTAGAAGTTAATTTTGCTTTGTGTTTTTTTTTTGTTTTCTATGTTTTTATTTGTGTGCATTTTGATTTTTATGCATTCCTCTGGCTAGTTCACTCTCTTATCTGGTTTGTGCTATAATATTTGGGAGATCTCTTTTAGGTGGTGGCTGGCTGTTCCACCTCTGTTGTTGGAAAGGTGTTCTTATTGGCTGACTATTTCATTTAGCAATCTGAATGTCAACAATTTCTTCAAGTGCTTCCTTGAACTTGTTGTGGCCTCCTTTTAGGTTATGCCTCTACCTGGTATTGGCATGTCCCTTTTCTTAATTGGTATTGATTTTGCCTCTAGTTTTTGCTGGTTGTTTCCTTATTTAGGAAGGTTTTTCTACTACTATTTTTGGGCCTAGTGGGTGCTACTATTTGCTACTACCCTCTACCTAGCTTGGGGGTATTATATTGATGGATACTCTTGATCTTTTCACTCTTGAGTTTGTGCTAGGCCTTATCATTGTTTTTATCTCTTCATCCTTTTTAGGCTTGGTGGCTTTTGTTGTTGGTTTCTCCCTTTACCTTATGGCTGAAAGGGTGCAAATTAGTGGTTGCTAGTAACCTATTTTCTCTTTGGTACTAGTTCTTTTTTATCTTTGGAGTCTAGAAGGGGCCATGGCCTATTTTCCTTACCACTATTGTTAGCTATTTTTGGTTGAGTGGTCCTCCCAGGCTACAAATCTTTGCATGGTTGGGTAATTACCATTTGTTTCTTGATTGTTTTTCTGGCTTCCTATTAGTTTGTCACTATGCCTATCTTTCTCTGTGTTGGGATTGCCTCTCCTTTGGACTGGCTACTTCATTATCGGAGTTGGCTCACTTGCTGCTTTGTTAATTAGCTGGGTGGCTTTGTGGGCTGGCTGTTTTGGTTGGTTTTCATTTTGAACTATTATTAGCTGGTAAGGTTGCCATTTTAGTGGTTTTTCTTTATTTTATTTGGGCCTTATGGTGGTTATTTATTGGTTGCTGATTCTGGTTATTTGATCACTTGGGTGGTTGCTGATTTTTCCTTGAGTGTTGTTGGCTTGGTCTATTATTTTGGCTGAGGATTTTGATTGCTTTTGGTTTCTTTGGCTCCCTTTGTTTCTTGTGTCTTGTCTCTTAGTTGGTAGGGTGGGCTTGGTTGTTTTCCATGCTGCTCTTGGTGGTGATTTTTTGGTGTTATTTAGATGCCCTTTGGTCACCTCATGGGTTCTTTTCCTCTCTCGGTTCGCTATTTTCTGGCTATCTTTTATCTCTAAAGGTGTGCAACCTTTTATTTCTTGCCTCTAATGTCTAGGTTGGACTAGTGATTGCTGTTAGTGTTGGCCTTGTTCTCTAATCTAGTTTGGAATTTTTGGTTTCTTGGTGCTAGTTGCAGGTTGATGTTTTGGTTTTGGGCTTTTTCTTATGGTTTTCTGGTGACACTAGTGGGTTTGGTTTCAATCTGTCGTGGCTTTACTTTCTGGGTGAAATCTTGGCAGTTGCTCTTTCATTTCTATTATGGTGGTTTTGTTGATGCTACTTCCTTTCGGGCTTGGTGACCTTTAGTCGGCTAGGTGATTTGTGGGCTAGCTATTTATGTTGCTTGGGTAGCAGGTACTAGAGAATTGTTGACTTTCACTCTTTGCTTGATTGCCTTCATTGAGGTAAGTGGGTGATGATGGTTGGGATGATTTCCCTATTATCTTTTGGCTGGTAGCAACATATGTGGCTGTAACCCTTCTTTTGAAGTATGGATGCTCACATTTGTGGTTGCCCCTTAAGATGAAGGTGACTGAGTGTAAGCCTTATTTGAAATTTTCTCTTATATTGCCCTTTATTATGTGCTTAAGCTTGATTTTCTATAGCTGTGCTAATTACATCTTTTATTTGCTTGGAAAATTCTTTTACATGTTCTTTGCAGGTTTCAGATCCTAGATGTGGATTATGCAACTCTCAAAAGACTTCTGATTCTAGTAGTGGGCTTTGGCTGATCCTCATTTACTATGTTGTTGCTTAATTATTTTTGGGTCTTTAATTTCTTTTACTTAGGTTTTTATTTCCTTTCTTTTGTTGTATTAGATAGGGGACTTTTCTCTCTTGGTTGAATGTAGCACTTTGAGCTGTAATTAAGAAAATTTTCCCTCTTAAGGAACTGGTACTCCTTTATTTGTGGCAATAAAATTCTCCCCTCTATGGGTTTTCTTTAAAAAAACCCTAAACATTAAAGCCTAACCCCTAAAACCTAAACCCTAAACCTTAAAAACCTAGAAACCTAAACCTAAACTAAATAAAACCTAAAAATCAAATAAATAAAAAACCAAAACTTAAATAAAATAAAAATAAAATAAAATAAAATCTAAAATAAAACCTAAACCTTAAAATAAAATAAACAAAAAAAAAAAAACTAAAATAAAATAAATAAAATTTAACTAAAATAAAAATAAACCTAAGAATAAAAACCTAAAAAAAACTAAACCTAAATCATAAATAAAATAAACTTAAATTAAAATAAAATAAAACTAAATAAAAAAACCTAAAATAAACCTAAAAACCTAAAATAAATAAAAAATAAAACCTAAAAAACTAAAAAAACTTAAACCTAAAAAAATAAAAGTAAAATAAAACAAAATAAAATAAACCTAAACCTAAACTAAATTAAATAAAACCTAAACCTAAACCTAAATAAAATTAAAATTAAAATAAAATAAAATAAAATAAACCTAAAATAAAATCCTAAAACCTAAATCTAAAAAATAAAATAAAATAAACCTAAACCTAAAACTAAAATAAAACTCACTAAAAATAAACCTAAACCTAAACAAAAAGCTAAAATAAAACCTAAATTAAAATAAAACTAAACTTAATAAAAAAAATTAAATTAAATAAAAATAAAAATAAAGTAAACTAAATTAAATAATTAATAAACTAAATATACTAAAAACCTATGTCGATTTACTTAATTTTTTTTAAAAAATCTTAAACCCTAAATCCTAAGCACTAAACCCTAAATCTACAACACTAAACCATAAACCCTATAAAACCCTAAGCCCTAAACCCTAAACCCTAAAAGCATAAACCCTAAAATCATAAACATTAAACCCTAAACCCTAAATCCTAAATCGTAAACCTTAACCCTAAACCCTAAACCCTAAACCCCAAAGCCTAAACCTAAACCTAAAGTAACTAAATAAATTAAAAAATAAACCTAAAACCTAAAACCTAATAAACTTAAACCTAATCCTAAACCCTAAGAATGGGTAGAATCTTGATGACAGGAACATCACGGTCAACCAGGCTTAGTCTAAATTTGGCGGTGGAGGAGAAGGTGGAGGTGGTGATTATCTCAGTGGTGGTGGGGGATCTAGAGGTGCTAGTGGATAGTGAGGTGGTGGTCAAAGTAGTGGTGGTTATGGAGTAGAGAGGAGCAACAGAGGTTACTACCGTGGTGATGACGGTGGGAGAGATCAGGGACATGATGGTGGATCTTGCAATGCGAGAGGTTAGGGTGGTTCATATGGGAACCAGAGAAACTGAAGAATAATCTATCAATCTATTATTATGAAACTGTGTCTTTCTAGTAGAGAAGATTCTAGTTATCAAGGGTTTTTGATTTGATCTATGCGTGCTAATTTTTTATCTATGTCGCCACTTGTGTCTTAGAAAACTTAGTGTGTTACTTGGTTGATAAAATTGAAAAGATGATATGTTGAATCTGAATTTGTTCTCTATTAAAGAAAATAGATACCGAAAACCCTAAACCTTAAACTAAAACTTGAACCCTAAAACTAAAACCTAAACCAAATAATTTGCTAGAGCCTTTTGTTGTGCTGGCTGAACCTTTGTTGATCCTTTTTTTGGACTTTTTTGGTTTTTTGGTTTGTATTTTTTTTTTTTATTTTTTTTTCCTTGATTGATGGTTTCATTTCGCTATTTAGACATTTGTGATTGCCCACCCTGGTTTGGCTTGGTGACTGCTTATTGTTGGTACTTTGGATTGAGGGCTTCTATCATTGTTTTGCTGGCTATTTCTTTATTAATTAGCATTGGTCTGGTGCTTGCTGATGGTTGGTTCTGGTTTTCCCTAGTTTAGAGCATGGATGGGTATCTAGTTTATGGCTGTTGTTTGTGTTCAGAATTTATTCTAGCATCTCTCTAGGTTATTATGATTAATCTATTGTGGTTTTTGTTTGGTGGTTTGGCTGTTAGCTGGTTGCTGCTCATTTGCTTTTTGTTTAATGGTGCTAGATCTGGAACTTTATTGATTGTTGGCCTTAGATGTTTACTTGTATCAGGTATGTTGGCTATGATGGCTTTGATGTTAGTCACCTCTTCTCTCTAGTTAGTAGCATTACATATGATTGTAACACTTCTTTATGAAGTTTGGATGCTCATATTTATTATTCCCCCTTGAGATGATCCTAACTGTTTCTGAGCCTTCTCTTTCTAAGCTCTCTCCTTTTCCTCTCTTTATCCTTATCATTTTTAGCTATGACTTTTGCCTTTGTAGTGTTTTGCAAATTTCTTTTATAGGTTAGAACTTTACAAAGGGAATGGTCATTGCTCAGTCAACCCAAGTGATGTTGTTGTGGATCTTGCTTATCTAGCTTTCTCAAAGGAATCATGAACTGCTGCTGACTCATCCTTTTACTATTTTCAGGATTTGTTTTAGTCTTACTCTGTGTATTTTTTCATATGCTTTTTAGGCATTTTATTTGCTACTTTATCCCTATCTTTTTCTAAGGTACTTAGAAGAGGGTTTAGATCTCTTGATTTCTAATAGCTATGAGAGCAGTAGAATTTTAGAGCTTTACCCCCTTTTAAGGATATTGTATCTATTTCTTTTATGGTAATAAAATTCCAACATTCCCCAAAAGAAAACCCCTAAACCTTAAACCCTAAACCCTAAACAACTCTAATCCCCAAAACCCAAAACCCTAAACCCTAAACCCTAAACCCAAACCCTAAACCCTAAACAATAAACCCTAATCTTTAAACCCTAAATCCTAAACTCTAAAACCCTCAACCCTAAACCCTATACTAATCTTAAACCCTAAAGCCTAAAGACTAAACCCTAAACCCTAAGCCCTAAACCCTAACCCTAAAATCTAAACCCTAAAAGCATAAAACCTAAAATTCTAAACCTTAAACCCTAACCCTAAACCCCAAAAACCCCAAACCTTAAACTAAACCTAAAGTAACTAAATAAATTAAAAATAAACCTAAACCCTAAAAATTAATAAACCTAAACCTAAACCTAAACCTTTAGAATGGACCTTGATGGTAGGAACATCAGTTAGCAGGGCTCAGATGGTGGTGGAGGCGAAGGTGGAGGCGGTGGTTATCACAGCGATGGTGGGGGATCTGGAGGTGCTGGTGCATATGGAGGTGGTGGTTGGAGTAGTGGTGGTTATGGAGGCGGAAGGAGTGACGGATGTTACAACCTTGGTGGTGGCGGAGGGAGAGATCGAGGATTTGATGATCAATCCCACTACTCGAGAGGTAAGCGTGATTCTGATGGGAACTAGAGAAATTAAAGAAAGGTCGATCCGATCTGCTGCTTATGAACTGTGTTTTTACATTAAGGACGGTTCTAATTATCTTGTGTATTTGATTTGCTCTATGTGTGCTCATTTTTTAACTATGTCATCACTTGTCTCTTAGAAAATTTGGTGTGTTACTTGGTTGATGAAATTGAAAAGAAAAAATATTGAATCTAAATTTGTTCTCTATTAAAAAAAACACCAAAAACCCTAAACCCTAAACTAAAACTTGAACCTTAAACCCTAAACCCTAAACCTACATTCGTAAACCCTAAACCCTAAACCTTAAAACCCTAAACCCTAAACCTTTAACCTAAACCCTAAACCCTAAAATCCTAAACCCTAAATCCTGATCCCTAAACCATAAAACTTATAACCCTGAACCCTAAACCCTAATCCCCAAACCCTAAACCCTAAACCTAAATAAAATAAAACCTAAACTAAAACCTAAACCTAAACCTAAACCTAAAAATAAAATAAAATAAAAAAATTAAAACTAAACTAAAATAAAATAAATAAAAACTTAAACTAAATTAAAAAATAAAATAAACCAATGAATAAACAACCTAAATAAAATAAAATTAAAACGTAAAATAAATATAAAATAAAACTTAAACAAAAAAAATAAACCTTAAAATAAAACCTAAACCCTAAACTAAAATAAAAACCTAAACCAAAAAAATAAATTAAAAAATAAATAAAATAAACTAAACTAAAATAAATAAAACCTAAACTAAACCTAAACTAAAATAAAATAAAATAAACTAAAATAAACCTAAACATAAGCTAAAATAAAACCTAAAATAAACCTAAAATGATAACCTAAAACTTAAAACCTAAAAAAATAAAATAAAACCTAAACTTGAAAATAAAAAATAAAACTAAACTAAAAATATACCTAAACCTAAACTTAAACTTAAAAATAAACTAAAATATAAACATAAACTAAAATAAATAAACTAAACTAAATAAAAAAATAAACCTAAATAAAAATAAAAAATTAAATAAACTAAAATAAACTAAATAAACCTAAACCTACCAATTTACTTAATTTAAGAAAAAAAGCCCATAAATCATAAATCCTAAACCCTAAACCCTAATCCCTAAACCTACAACCCTAAACCCTAAGCTCTAAACCCTAAAAAACTCTAAACCCTAAACCCTAAACCTTAAACCTTAAACCTTAAAAACATAAACATTAAAACCTTAAATAATAAACCCTAAAAGTATAAACCCTAAAACCCTAAATAATAAACCTTAAACCCTAAACCCTAAAAATGAAACCCTAAAACAGCTAAACCTAAACTAAACCAAACCCCTATAAACCTAAAGTAACTAAATAAATTAAAAAAATAAACTTAAATCCTAAAATGTAATAAACCTAAACCTAAACTTAAACCCTAACAATGGTATCTCCTTCTGATGGAGGTCAGAAGTATTTCTTGTTGGTATTATTGAGCTTTGGTTGCCCTCTTATTTTGGTGGCTCTCTCATCTTGTTGATCACTTGTTGTGTTGGTTTTACGATGGCTTAGTGATTAGAAAGCTTCAGAGCTTGCTTGTTTGCCTTTTTCCGTAACATCTTTTTTTTCCTGTGAGGGTTTATTGGCTAGTGGTTGCTTGATGGCTATGGTTTTTCCAGCCTTTTTCTTTTTTTTTTGGCTATATGGCATCGTAATTATTGGCTGAGCCTGGCCATGGTATTTATTCCTTCTTAGGTTGAGTTACTCTCTCTGGAGATCTTACCTACCATCTAGTTTTTATTCCCCTTTTTTGGTGATTTCTTGATGTTATTTTGTGGTGTTTGCATGTTGGCTGGTTGGCCAAATGGCTTGTCATTTCTTTCTATTCTGGGATGAACCTGTATGTGGCTTTGGTTGTTCTTGGCTCTGTTGCTATTTCTGTTGATTCTTGCTACTATGGTTTGCTGGGCCTTGATGGCTCGCTGTAGCTGCGGGTTGGTTGGTGGTTCTGCAGAACTTTTGGTTCATTACCATTTGTCTTTATTTATTTTGTGTGGCTTTATGGTGGTTGTTTCATGGTTGTTGTCTTGTTTGGTTGGTTTCTTTACTCTAGTTTGGCTGGATGTTTTGCTGGTTAGTTACATATTTAATCCTGATGATAGATATTGGAACTTGGCTAGCTTTTAGTTGTTGGCTATTATGGTTGGGATGTTTACCCTATTATCATTTTGGCTGGTAGCATCATATGTGATTATAACCCTTCTTCTTAAGTTTGGATGCTCACATATCCTGTTGCCCCTTGAAATGAATGTGACTGAACATGAGCCTTATCTAAGATTTTTATCATTTTGTTTCTTTTGTGTACTTGGCTTGTCCTTATTTCTAGATGCTTTTCTCTATCTTAAGTTCTTTGGAGGTTTGTGGAAGGTTTGGGGCTGTGTGGTTTTTGCACCACTTAGAAGATTTTGGGATATAGATGGCTTTGGCTATGCTTCTTCAAATTTTGTGCTATTTCTTCCTTAGTTTTTGTCTTTTCTTTCTTTGGCTTTGGTTTTCTTGTAATAGGTAGGGGATTTATCTCTTTAGGCTAATTGTAGCTCTTTGAGCAGTAGTTTAGAGATTTATCCCCTTTAAGGACCTTATATCCCTTTCTTTTTGAAAATAAAATTCTCCCACTTTTCATTTAAAAAAAAACCCTAAGTATTGGCAGAACCTTGACGGCAGGAACATCACCATCAACCAGGCTCAGTCTAGATCTTATAGTGGAGGCAAAGGCAGAGGCGGTGATTATCGTAGTGGTAGTGGGGGATCTAGAGGTCCTGGTGGATATGGAGGTGGTGGTCGGAGCAGTGGTTATTATGCAGGCGGGAGGACCGATGAAGGTTACAACAGTGGTGGTGGCGGAGAGATTGGAGATATGATGGTGGATCCTAACTCGAGAGGCCGGGGTGGTTTTGATGGGAACTGGAGAAACTGAAAAATGGTTGATCCGATATCTTTGCTACTGTGTCTTCTGATAGAGACGACTCTAGTTATCTAGGGTTTTTGATTTGTTCTATGCATGCTATTTTTTTATCAATAGCATTGCTTGTGTCTTAGAAAACTTGGTGTGTTACTTGGTTGATGAATTCAAAAAGAAGAAATGTTGAATCTGAATTTGTTCACTATTAAGAAAAATAACAAAAACCCAAAGCCCTAACCTAAAATGTGAACCTACCCTAAACCCTAAACTCTAAACCTAAACACTAAACCCTAAAACCCTAAACCCTAAACCATAAACCCTAAAACCTAAATCATAAGCTCTAAACCCTAAACCCAAAACCCTAAATCTAAAATCTAAACACTAACTAACTTTAAACTTTAAACCTAAAACAAAATAAAATAAAAAATAAAACTAAACTAAAATAAAATAACATAAAAAACTAAAAATAAAACCTAAATCAAATAAAATTAAACTTAAAATAATAAAAAATAAAAAATAAAAACATCTAAATAAAACCCAAACTAAAAAATAAATAAATAAAATAAATAAAACTTAATCCTAAAATAAAAACTTAAACCTAAAATAAAAAATAAACTAAACTAAACTAAATAAATAAAAACCTACCTAAATAAATAAACTGCACCCTAAATTAAATAAATAAAAACTAAAATAACTAAAAAAATAAAAAAAACCTAATACTTAAAATAAACTAAACCTAAAATAGATAAAGTAAAACCTAAACTAAATAAAATAAAACTTAAACCTAAAAAAATAAAAAAATAAACTTAAACCTAAACTAAAACTAAATAAAACTAAATAAAAACTAAAATAAATAAAAATAAAATAAAATAAATAAAAAATAAATAAAATAAACTAAATGATACCGTTTTGCTTGATTAACCATGACCTAAACCTAACTTATGACCCTAAACCCAAACCTAATCCACCTTAAAATCCAACTAAACCAACCCTAAACTAAATCCTCTAAAAATAAAAATAAACTAACCTAAATAAAAAACTAAACTAACCCTAAACATTAAAAAACTAAATGCTAAACCTAAACCCTAAAACCATGATCTCTAAACCCTAAACCCTAAAAACTAAACCTAAATAAGAAAAAAAAAAGAAGAACCTAAACCTAAACCTAAACTAAAAAATAAAATTAAATATATAATAAAAACTAAAAAAAGAAATATAGAAAAACCTAAACTAAATAAAAAATAAAATAAAACTAAAAATAAAAAACCTAAATAAAATAAAAACTGAACCTAAAATAAAATAAAATAAAAATAAGATGAAATAAAATAAAAACTAAATAAAAACCTAAACCTAAAAAATAAACCTAAAAATAAATAAAGAATAACATCTAGTCCCTAAACATAAAATAAAAATAAAATATACAAAATAAAATAAACCTAAATGTAAACTAAAATAAACTAAACTAAAATAAATAAAATCTAAACCTAAACATGAAATAAACTAAACCTAAACCTAAACTTAAACTAAATAAAATAAAATAAACTAAAAATAAACCTAAGCCTAAACTAAAAATTAAAAAATAAAATCTAAACCTAAACTTAAACCTGAAAAATAAAAAAAAATAAAACTAAACTAAAAAATAAACGTAAACCTAAACTTAAACCTAAATAATAAACTAAACTAAAAAAAACATAAACTTAAATAAACAAACCTAATATAAATTAACTAAATAAAATAAAAATAATAAAATCATAAATAAAAATAAAAACTAAAAGAAACTAAAATAAATAAAAAATAAACTAAATAAACCAAAAACTACCAATTTACTTAATTTTTAGATAAAAAAATCTAAAACCTAAACTTAAAAAAATTAAATAAAAACCTAAACCTAAACCAAAAAATATAAAATAAAACATAAACCTAAAAAATAAAATAAAAATAAAACTAAATTTAAAAATAAACCTAAACCTAAACCTAAACCTAAACCTAAAAAATAAGCTAAAATAAAACACATAAACTAAAATAAATAAACTAAACTAAATAAAAATAAAAATAAATCTAATTAAAAATAAAAAATAAAATAAACTAAAATAAATAAAAAATAAACTGAATAAACCTAAACCTACAAGTTTACTTAATTTTAAAAAAAATAAAAAATTAAAAATTTAAAAAAAAAACTTAATACAAAACCTTAAACCCTAAAGCTAACCCTAGACCCTAAAACCCTAAACCCTAATCCCTTGACTATGTTAAAAAAATACCTTAAACCCTAAGCCTTAAACATAAACCTTAAACCCTACACTAAAACCAAAACCCTAAACCTAAAACCTAAACCCTAAACCTTAAACACTAAACCCTAAACCTTAAACCCTAAACCCTAAGTCCAAAAACCCTAAACCATAAACCTTAAAGCCTAAACCTTGAAACCTGAACCTAAATAAAAAATGAAATTAAATAAACTAAAAACCTAAACTAAAACCTAAACCTAAACTTAAACGTAAACCTAAACCTAAAAATAAAACTAAAATAAAATAAAAAATGAAAACTAAATAAAAATAAAAACTAAACCTAAAATACAAACAAAATAAACTTATGATAAAATAAAATAAAAACTAAATAAAAACTTAAATCGAAAAAATAAACCTAAAATTTAATAAAAAATTACACCTAAATCCTAAACTAAAAAAAACCTAAACCTAAAATAAATAATAAAATAAACAAACTAAAATAAACCTAAACCTAAACCTAAACTAAAATAAACTAAATTAAAATAATTAAAACATAAACTTAAAATAAACTAAACCTAAACCTAAACCTAAAATAAATGAAACCTAAGCCTAAACCTAAACTAAATAAAATTAAATAAACTAAAAATAAACCTAAAATAATAACCTAAAACCTAAACCTAAAAAAATAAAATAAAAACCTAAACCAAACCCTAATAATAAAAAATAAAACCTAAACCTAAAAAATAAATAAAAATAAAACTCAACTAAAAGATAATCTTAAACCTAAAAAATAAACTTTAAAAAACCTAAACTAAAATAGATAAACTTAATATAAATAAACTATCCTAAATAAAAATAAGAATAAACCTTAATAAAAATAAAAAATAAAATAAATTAAAATAAATAAAAAAATAAACTTAATAAAGTAAATAAACTAAAACCAATTGATTTACTTAAACTTTTTTTTTAAAAAAAACCTTGAATGCTAAACTTTAAACCCTAAACCTTAAACCTACAATGCTGAAGACTAAACCCTAAACCCTAAACCCTAAACCATAAACCCTAAACCATAACAACCCCTAAACTTTAAACCCAAAACCCTAAACCCTAAACCCTAAACCTTAACCCTAAACCTTAAACCTTAAAAGTATAAACCCTAAAACCCTAAACCCTAAACCCTTAAACCCTAAACCCTAAACCCTAAACCCTAAACCTAAACCCGATGTAATTAAATGAATTAATAAATAAAACTAAACCCTATAACCTAACAAATCCAAACATAAACCTAAACCTAAACCCTAAGAATGGGCATAACCTTGATAGTAGGAACATTAGCATCAACCAGGCTCAGTCTAGTTCTAGCTGTGAATGTGAAGGCATAGGCAGGGATTATCGCAGTAGTGGTGGGTGATTTGGAGGTGCTGGTGGATATGGAGGTGGTGGTCAGACTAGTGGTGGTTTTTGAGGCACGAGGAGTGACGGAGGTTACAATCATGGTGGTGGTGGAGGGAGAGGTCGGGGATATGATGGTGGATCTTGCTACTAGAGAAGCTGGGGAGGTTCTGATGTGAACTTGAGAAATTGAAGAACGACTGATCTGATCTGCTGCTTAATGAACTATGTCCTTACAGTAGAGACGGTTCTAGTTATCTAAGGCTTTTGATTTACTCTATGCATGCTCATTTTATATCTATGTTGTCGCTTGTGTCTTAGAAAACTTGGTGTGTTACTTGGTTGATGAAATCAAAAAGAAGAAATGTTGAAAATGAATTTGTTCTCTTTTAAAATAAAATAAAATAAAAAACCAAAAACCCTAAACCCTAAACAAAAAGCTAAACCTTAAACCCAAAACTAAACCCTAAAGCCTAAACCATAAAATTGTAAACCCTAAAACTTAAACCCTCCCTAAACCCTAAACCCTAAACTAACCCTAAACCCTAAACACTAAAAAGCTAAAAACCTAAACATAAACTAAATAAAACCTTAAAGTAAAATAAATAAATAAACCAAAACAAAAATATAATAAAAAAATAAAAGAAAATAAAATCTAAACTAAGACCTAAACCTAAACTTAAAAAGAATATAAAATAAAAAATAAAAAAAAATTAAATCAAAATAAATAAAATCATAAACTAAACTAAAAAAAAACCTAAATAAAATATAATACTATACCTAAAATAAAAATAAAATAAACTTAAAATAAAATAAAATAAAAGCAAAATAAAAACCCAAATAAAAAAAAACCTAAAAAAAGTGTAAAAATTAATAGAAAGTAAAACCTAAACCCTAAACTAATAAAACATAGACCTAAAATAAAAATAAAATAAACCAAAACCTAAACTAAAATAAATTAACCTAAAATAAATAAAACCTAAAGCTAAAATATACTAAACCTAAACTAAATAAAATAAAATAAACTAAAAATAAACCAAAACCTAAATAAGAAAATAATACCTAAAAATAAACCAAAAAAAAATATCTTAAAGCCTGAGCTTAAACGAATAAATTTGAAGCTTAAACCTTAGCCTAAAAAGAAAAAAATAAAACTTAAACTTAAAAATAACAATAAAAATAAAATTATACTAAAGAATAAACCTAAACCTAAACCTAAACCTAAACTTAAAAAATAAACTAAATAAAAAACCTAAACTAAAATAAATAAACCTAAAATAAATAAAATAAACTAAATAAAAATAAAATTGAACCTAAATAAAAAAATAAAATAAAAATAAACTAAATAAGCTTAACAAACCTAAACAGACCGATTTACTTAATTTAAATAAATAAATTTGAAAAACCCTAAACCCGAAATCCTAAACCCTAAACCTCACAAACACAAACTCCAAACCCTAAACCTAAACCCTAAAACCTGACCCTAAACCTTAAACCCTAAACCTAAACCCCTAAAATGGCCCTAACCTTAAAACCCTAAACCACTAAACACTACTAAACCTTAAACCATAATCAAATCCCTAAACCCAAACCACAAAACCTAAACCCTAAAACCACTAAACCCTAAACCCTAAACCTAATCCTTAATCCCTAACCCTAAACCCTAAACCCTAAACCCTAAACCCTAAATACTAAACCTAAACCTAAAGAAACTAAATAAATAAAAAAATAAACTAACCCTAAAACCTAATAAACCAAAACCAAAACCTAAACATAAACCCTAAATGGGCGGAACCCAGGAACATCGAGCCGGCGTGGCCATCTATATCTGGGGTGGAGGAAAAGGTGGAGGCGCCGATTATCGTTGTGGTGGTGGGGGATTCGGAGTGCTAATGGATATGGAGGTGGCAGCCGGAGCAGTGGTGGTTATGGAGGCAGGAGATGCAACAAAGGTTACAACCATGGTGGTCATGGAGGGATAGATTGGGGATATGATGGCGGAACATGATCGTCAACCAGGATCAGTCTAGATCAGGCGGTGGAGGTGAAGGTGGAGGTGGCAGTTATCACAGTGGTGGTGGGGATGCAGGCGTCTTGCGGATATGGAGGTGGTGGTGAGTGGTGGGAGGGTGAGCGGAGGTTATAGCGTTATCATGGTGGGGAGAGAGATCGAGATATGATGGGTAGATCCATCAGGTCGAGGGGGTTCGATGGGAACTAGAGAAATTAAAGAATGTCCAATCCGATCTACTGCTTATGGAACTGTGTTTTTGTAGTAGAGACAGTTCTAGTTATCTAGGGTTTTGGATTTTCTATTTGTGTGCTCATTTTTGAACTATGTTGTCTCTTGTGTTTTAGAAAACTCAGTGCGTTACTAGGTTGATGAATTATAAAAGAAGAAATGTTGAATCTAAATTTATTGTCTATTAAAAAAACCAAAAATCCTAAACCCTAAACTAAAACATGAACACTGAACCTTAAACCTAAACGCTATACCCTAAATGCTAAAAACCCTAAACCTTAAACCCTAAACCCTAAATCCAAAAACACTAAACCCTAAATCCAAAACCTTAAAACTTAAATCCTAAACCCTAAACCCTAAACCCTAAATCCTAAACCCTTAACCCCAAACCATAAACCCAAAACCATAAATTAACCCTAAACCATAAACCATAAAACTTAACCCTAAACCCTAAACCCTAAACCCTAAAAACCTAAAAGGCTAAAAAAACCCAAACTAAAAAAAAACAAAACAAAACCTAAATAAAATAAAAAATACAATAAGATAAAACCTAAATTAAAATCTAAACCTAAACCTAAACCTAAATAGAAAATAAAATAAAAATAAAAACTAAACTAAAATTAAATAAATAAAGACCAAAACATAAAAATAAAATAAACCTAAATAAAATAAAAAATTAAACATAAAATAAAATTATAATAAACTTAATATAAAATAAAATAAAAACTAAATAAAAACCTAAACCTAAAAAATAAACATAAAATAAAACCTAAAAATAAATAAAAAATAAAATGTAAACCCTAAACTAAAAAAAGCCTAAACCTCAAATAAACAAAATAAAATAATCCGAAACCAAAACTATAATAAATAAAACCTAAACCTAAAAATAAAATAAACCTATACCCTAAAATAAATAAAATAAAATCAAATAAAATAAACCTAAACTTAAACTAAAAAATAAAACCCAAAATAAACCTAGAATAAAGACATAAACCTAAACTTAAACCTAAAATAAAAAATAAAACCTAAACCTAAAAAAAAAAAAAATAAAACTAAACTAAAAAATAAACATTGGACAAAACATAAAAAAAAAATAAATAAAATAAAAAACCCAAACTAAAATAAATAAACTTGAAAAAATAAAGTAAACTAAATAAAATTAAAATAAACTAAATAGAAAAATAAACGATAAACCTAAACCTATTGGTTTTGCTTAATTTAAAACCCTGGCGTTAAAGCCTAACTCTAAACCCTAAACCCTAAATCCCAAACACTAAAACTAACCCTAGACCCTAAACATTAAAACCTTAAAGGCCTTAGCCCTAAACCACTAAAAAACCCTAAACTCCTAAGCCAAAATATGACAGCCAAACCCTGCTAATCCCAAACCCTAACTGAGCCCTAAACCTTAAATCTAAACCTTAAAACCATAAACCCTAAAGCCTAAACACTAAACCCTACCACAGGCCTACCATCCTAAATCAAAACCTAAACCCTAAACCCTAAACCCAAACCCTAAACCCTAAATAACCTAAAACCTAAAACCTAAACCTAAACTAAACCAAATAAATAAGAAAGCCTAAACCTAAATAAAAAATTAAAATAAAATAAAAACATAAACTAAAACCTAAACCTAAACCTAAAAATAAAAAAATAAAAATAAAAATAAACTAAAATAAGATAAATGAAAACAAAAATTAAACTTAAAAATAAAATAAACCCAAGAATTATAAAATCTAAATCAAATAAAAACTAAATGTAAAATAAAAATAAAATAAACCTATAATAAGATAAAATAAAAACTAAATAAAAACCTAAACCTAAAAAATAAACCTAAAAATAAATAAAAATACCTTAAGCCTAAAACCAAAAAATAAACCTAAAATAAAAATATAATAAAATAAACCTAAAATAAACTAAAATAAGTAACAACTAAACCTAAACTTAGGATAAATTAAACCTAAACATAAACATAAACTAAATAAAATAAAATAAACTAAAAATAAAACTAAACCTAAACCTAAAAAGATAAAATAAAAACTTTAACTTGAACCTAAACCTACAAATTAAAAATAAAACCTAAGCAAATAAAATAAAATAAAAATAAAACTCAACTAAAGTAAACCTAAACCTAAGCTAAAAAAATAAAACTTAATAACTAACCTAAAATAAAAACATAAAACCTAATCCTAAAAAAATATAATATAAACCTGAACCTAAACCTGAAAATAAAAAATAAAAGCAAAATCTAAAATAAAAAAAAACTCAACAAAAAAATAAACCTAAACATAAACATAAACCTAAAAAATAAACTAAAATAAAAAACCTCAACTAAATAAAGAAACCTAAAATAAATAAACTAAATTTAAAAAATAAAAAATAAACCTAAATAAAAATAAAAAATGAAATAAATAAACTAAATAAACCTAAACCTACTAGTTTACTTAATTTAAAAAAACCCTAAACAACAAAAGTAACCCTAACCCCTATACCTACAAACTAAAAACCTATAAAAACATACTCAACCCTAAAAAACTCAACACAATCCCTAAACTCTAGACCCTAAACCCTAAACTCTAAAAGCATAAACATTAAAACCCTAAACCCTAAACCCTAAATCCTAACCTTAAACCCTAAACCCTAAACCCCAAACCCTAAACTTAAACCTAAAGTAATTAAGTATATTATAAAATAAACCTAAACCTAAAGTAACTAAATAAATTAAAAAATAAACCTAAACAGTAAAACCTAATAAACTTAAACCTAAACTTAAACCCTAAGAATGGGCAAAAGCTTGATGGAAGGAATTTCACCCTCAACCAGGCTCAGTTTAGATCTAGTAGTGGACGAGAAGGCAGAGGAGGTGGTTATCAGAGTGGTGGTGGGGGATCTTGAGGTCCTGGTGGATATGGCGATGGTGGTTGGAGTAGTGGTGGTTATGGAGGCAGGAGGAGGGACGCAAGTTACATTCATGGTGGTGGTCAAGCGAGAGATCGGGGATATGATGGTGGATCTCGCTACTTGAGAGGCGGGGTTCATGGAACTAAGAGAAAGCGAAGAACGATTCGATCCGCTTATGAAACTGTTTTAGATGCGATGGTTCTAATTTTCTAGGGTTTTTGATTTGTTCTATGTGTGCTCATTTTTTTATCTATGTTATCGCTTGTGTCTTAGAGAACTTGGTGTGTTACTTGGCTAATGAAATAAAAAGAAGAAATGTTGAATGTGGATATGTTCTCTGTTAAAATAAAACCAAAAATCCTAAACCCTAAACTAAAACCTGAACCCTAATCCTAAAACTTAAACCCTAAACCCTAATATATATATATATAAATATATAAAATAAAATAAAACCATAACCCTAAATGCTAAACCCTAATACTAACCTTAAACCTTAAACAAGCAACCCTAAACCCTAAACCCTAAACCATAAAACCCTAAACTCCAAACCCTAAAGCATAAACCATAAACCCTAAAAATAAACTAATAAAACAAGAAACTAAATAAACTAAAACTAATAAACTAATAATAAACAAAAAACTAATAATAAACTAAAAAAAGAAACTAACTAAAACTAACTAAACTAACTAAATAATTACTAAAAACTAATAAATTAATAATAACCAAATTTAACTAAACTAATAAACAAATTGATAATTAAACTAAACATAAATAAAAGAACCCCACTAATAAACTAACTAAAAATAAAATAAACTAATAAAACAATAAAAACTAAACTAAAACTAAACTAATAACTAAAAAAACAAATAAACTAACTAAACTAAACCATAATAAATAACTAACTAATAATAATAACTAATTAATAAACCTATACCCTAAACATAACTAGCCTAATTAATAACTAAGTAATAAAAAACTAAACCTAATAACTAAACTAAGTAAACTAAAACTAATAACTAATAAACTGAGTAAATAATTAATAATAATAACTAACTAATAACTAAACTAAACTAATAAACTAACTAAACGTAATAATAAACTAACTAAATAATAATAACTAAAACTAATAAGAAAACTCAAAAAACTAATAAACTAAAATAAAATAACTAATAACAACTAACACTAAACTAATAAACTAAACTAAATAAAAATAATAACTAAACTAATAATAATAATAATAATTAACTAAACTAATAATAAACTAAATAATAAATAAAGCCTAAATAAATAAACAAGACCAAATAATAAGAAATAAACATAATAAACTAACTAATAATAATAAACTAATAAAACTAACTAAACTAATAAAGTAATAACTAATAACAATAAAAAATAAACTAAACTAAAAACTAATAATAATTAAAAAACTCTAAGTAATAATAAAACCTAATAACATTAAAACTAACTAAACTAATCTAATAATAATAATAAACTAAATAATAAATAATAAAAACTAAACTAAACTAAATAGTAAACTAACTAAACTAATAAATAATAATTAACTAAATAAAAACTAACTAATAATAACTAACTAATAATAATAAACAACTAATAACTAAACTAGCTAAAACTAATAATAATAATAATAATAATAATAACTAAATAAACTAAAAACTAAACCCCAAAACCTAAATTACTAAAACTAATAATAATAAAACTAATAATTACAAACTAAACTAAAGTAAAATAACTAATAACTAAACTAATAAAACTAATAATAATACCTAAAGAATAACTATAAAAACTAATAAACTAATAATGAAGCTAAATAAAAAACTAACTAATAACTAACTAATAAACCTAATAAATAATAATAATAAAATGTAATAATAACTATTAAAATTAAAACTAATAATAAACTAAATAAAACTAATAAGAAATAACTAATAACCTAAAATAACTAATAAACTAATAACTAATAAACTAATAAACAAACTAATAAACTGAACTAATAATAATACAACTAATAAACTAACAAACTAAACTAAATAATAATAACCGAAGTATAAACCTAAACTAAATCCTAAACCTAAAAAGAAAATAAAAATAAATAAAAAAAGCTAATCTAAAATAAAATAAATAAAAACCTAAACTAAACAAAAAAAATAAAATAAACCTAAGAATAAGAAACCTAAATAAAATAAAACCTAAATGAAAAATAAAAAAATACCTAAAATAAAATAAAATTCAAACTAAATAAAACCTAAACCTAAAAAAATAAACCAAAGAATAAAACCTAAAAAAACAAAACCTATCCAAAAACTAAAAAAAACCTAAACCTTAAATAAACAAAATAAAATAAACCTAAACATAAACTAAAATAAACTAAAGTAAAATAAATAAAACCCAAACAAGACCTAAAATAAACCTAAGAATAATAAACCTAAATAAAATAAAAACTAAAAAAAATAAAAAGAAAATAAACCTAAAATAAACCTAAAATAAAATAAAATAAAAACCTAAACCTAAAAATCAAACCTAAAAATAAATAAAAAATTAATCCTAAACCCTAAACAAAAAAAAATCTAAACCTAAAATAAAAAAATAAACCTAAACCTAAACTAAAATTAAATAAACTAAATAAATAAAACATAAAGCTTAACCTAAACCTAAACTTAAACTAAATAAAATTAAAAAAAAACTAAAAATAAACCTAAACCTAAACTAAAAAATTAAACCTAAAATAAAAACCTAAAATCCCAACCTAAAACCTAAATGTAAACCTAAAAATAAAAAATAAAATCTAAACCTGAAAAATAAAATAAAAGTAAAAATAAATTGAAAAGTAAACTTAAACTTAAACTTAAACCTAAAAATAAAATTATAAGCTAAACCTAACCCTAAAAATAAAAAATAAAACCTAAACTTAAGAAATAAAATAAAAATAAATCTAGACCAACAAACAAACCTAAACCTAAATAATAATCTAAAATAAAAAACCTAAATTAAAATGAAAAAAGCTAAATAAAATTATAAATAAACCTAAATAAAAAAATAAAATAAACTAAACTAAAATAAATAAATTAAAAAATTAACTAAGTAAACATAAATCTAGTAGTTTACTTATTTTAAAAAAATTAAAAATAAAATAAAAAACCCAAACCCTAAAACCCTAAACCCTAAAACTAACCCTAAACCCTAAAACCCAAAATGCAAAATCCTAAACCCTAAACCCTAAAAACTACAACCTTAAATCATAAACCTTAAACCCCAAACCCTACACCATAAACCCTAACCCTAAACCCTAAACCCTAAACCCTAGACCCTAGAAGCCCAAAAACCTAAACCTAAACTAAATAAAACTTAAAAATAAAAAATCTAAAAAATCATAAACATGAATAAAATAAAAAATAAAATAAAATAAAATAAAAACCTAAACTAAAACCTAAACCTAAACCTAAAAATAAAATCTAATAAAAAATATAAACTAATCTAAAATAAAATAAATAAAAACGTAAACTAAACTAAAAAAATAAAGTACGCCTAAAAATAAAATAAAACCTAAACAAAAAATAAAAAAATACCTAAATAAAATAAAATAAAAACTAAATAAATCCTAAACCTAAATAAATAATCCTAAAAAAAACCTATTCCCTAAAGTAAAAAAGCCTAAACATAAGATAAAAAAATAATAAAAACCAAAACCTAAGCTAAAATAAACTAAACTAAAATAAATAAAACCCAAAATAGGCCTAAAATAAACCTAAGAATAAAAAACTTAAATAAAATAAAAACTATACATAAAATAAAAATAAAATAAACCTAAAATAAACTTAAAATAAAATAAAATAAAAACTAAATAAAATCATAAACCTATAAAATAAAACCTAAAAATAAATAAAAAATAAAACTAAACCCTAAAATAAAAAAAGCCTAAACCTATAATAAAAATGAAATAAATAAAATAAAATAAACCTAAACCAAAACTAAAATAAACTAAACTAAAATAAAAACATAGAACCTAAACCTAAAAAATAAAATAAAAACCCAAACATAAACCTAAACATAAAAATTAGAAATAAAACCTAAACCAAAAAAATAAAATTAAAATAATACACGACTAAAAATAAACCTAAACCTACAAAATAAACTAAAATAAAAACCTAAACGAAAAAAAATAAACAAAACTAAATATAAATTAAAAATAAACATAAATAAAAATAAAAAATAAAATAAACTTTAACCTACCGGGTTACTTAATTTTTTTTTTTTAAAAATATGTAAACGCTAAACCCTAAACCATAAAAGACCTAAACCCTAAAGCCAAAACACTAAACCCTAAACCCTAAAACCCTAAATCGTAAACCCTAAACCCTAAACACTAAACCCTAAAAACCTAAAAACCTAAAAACCTAAAAACCCAAACCTAAATTAAATAAAACATAAAAATAAAGTATATAAAATAACCTAAACATAAATAAAATAATAAAATAAAATAAAACTAAAACCTAAAATTAAAATAAAATAAACTTATAGAAAATACTAAAATAAAATAAGTAAAAAACCAAACTAAACTTTAAAATAAAATAAACATAAGAATAAAAAACCTAAGTAAAATAAAACTAAACGAAATAAAAAAACAAATAAACCAAAAATTAAATAAAACCTAAACTTAAAAAAAGACCTAAAAATAAATAAAAAATAAACCTAAACTAAAGAAAAAAACCTAAACTTAAACTAAAATAAACTAAACTAAAATAAATAAATCCAAAACAAAAACCTAAAATAAAGTAAATCAAAACCTAAACCTAAACTAAATAAAATATAATTAACTAAAAATAAACCTAAACCTAAACTAAAAAATAAAACCTAAAAATAAACCTAAAATAAAAACCTAAAATGTAATCCTAAAAAATTAAAATAAAGACCAAAATCTAAACCTAACAATAAAAAAATAAACCTTAACCTAAAGAATAAAATAAAAATAAAAATAAATGAAAAAATAAACATAAACATAAACCTAAAAAATAAACTAAAATAAAAATCCTACACTAAAATTAATAAACATAAAATAAGTAAACTAAACTAAATAAAAATAAAAAATAAACCTAAATAAAAATATTGAATAAACTAAATAAACAAATAACTTTTTATTTAATTTAAAACTAAACGCTAAACCCTAAACCCTAAACACTAAATCCTAAACCCTAAACCCAAAACTAACTAAACCCTAAACCCTAAACAACCCTAAACCCTAAACCCTAAACCCTAAAAAACCCTAATAAGCTAATCTTAAACACTAAACCATAAACCCTAAACCCTAAACCCTAAACCCTAAACTCTAAATCGTACACCCTAAAAGCTTAAACCTTAAACCCTAAACCCTAAAGTCTAAACCCTAAATCCTAAATCATAAACCCCATAACCCTAACCTGAACCCAAAACACTTAACTCTCAAAACCCTAAACCCTAAAAACCTTAAACCCTAAAGCATAAATAATAAACCCTAAACACTAAATCCTAAACCCTAAAACCCTAAACCCTAAAACCCTAAAACCCTAAACCCTAAAACCATAAACCCTAAACCCTAAGCCCTAAACCATAAACTCTAAAAACCTATAAACTTAAACCTAAACTAAATAAAATCTAAAAATAAAATAAATAAAAAAGCCTAAACCAAAACTAAAATAAACTAAACTAAAATAAAAACATAGAACCTAAACCTAAAAAAATAAAATAAAAACCTAAACCTAAACCTAAACATAAAAATCAAAAATAAAACCTAAACCTAAAAAATAAAATTAAAATAATACACAACTAAAAAATAAACCTAAACCTACAAAATATACTAAAATAAAAACCTAAACAAAAAAAAAAACAAAACTAAATATTAATTAAAAATAAACATAAATAAAAATAAAAAATAAAATAAACTAATATGAATATAAAATAAAGTAAATAAACCTTAACCTACCGGGTTACTTAATTTTTTTTTAAAAAAAATATGTAAACGCTAAACCCTAAACCATAAAAGCCCTAAACCCTAAAGCCAAAACACTAAACCCTAAACCCTAAAACCCTAAATCGTAAACCCTAAACCCTAAACACTAAACCCTAAAACCTAAAAACCTAAAAAAACCTAAAACCCAAAAAAAAAAATAAATTAAATAAAACATAAAAAATAAAGTATATAAAATAACCTAAACATAAATAAAATAATAAAATAAAATAAAACTAAAACCTAAAATTAAAATAAAATAAACTTATAGAAAATACTAAAATAAAATAAGTAAAAAACCAAACTAAACTTTAAAATAAAATAAACATAAGAATAAAAAACCTAAGTAAAATAAAAACTAAACGTAAAATAAAAAACAAATAAACCAAAAATTAAATAAAAACCTAAACTTAAAAAAAAGACCTAAAAATAAATAAAAAATAAAACCTAAATCCTCAACTAAAGAAAAAAAACCTAAACTTAAACTAAAATAAACTAAACTAAAATAAATAAATCCAAAACAAAAACCAAAAATAAAGTAAATCAAAACCTAAACCTAAACTAAATAAAATATAATTAACTAAAAATAAACCTAAACCTAAACTAAAAAATAAAACCTAAAAATAAACCTAAAATAAAAACCTAAAATGTAATCATAAAAAATTAAAATAAAGACCAAAATCTAAACCTAACAATAAAAAAATAAACCTTAACCTAAAGAATAAAATAAAAATAAAAATAAATGAAAAAATAAACATAAACATAAACCTAAAAAATAAACTAAAATAAAAATCCTACACTAAAATTAATAAACATAAAATAAGTAAACTAAACTAAATAAAAATAAAAAATAAACCTAAATAAAAATATTGAATAAACTAAATAAACTAAATAAACCTAATTCTACTGGTTTATTTAATTTTAAAAAACCCTAAACGCTAAACCCTAAACCCTAAACACTAAATCCTAAACCCTAAACCCAAAAACTAACCCTAAACCCTAAACCCTAAAGCTACAACCCTAAACCCTAAACCCTAAACCCTAAACCCTAAAAAACCCTAATAAGCTAATCTTAAACACTAAACCATAAACCCTAAACCCTAAACCCTAAACCCTAAACCCTAAACTCTAAATTGTACACCCTAAAAACTTAAACCTTAAACCCTAAACCCTAAAGTCTAAACCCTAAACCCTAAATCATAAACCCTAATCTAACCCTAACCCCTAAGCTAACCCAAAACACTTAACTCTCAAAACCCTAAACCCTAAAAACCTTAAACCCTAAAGCATAAATAATAAACCCTAAACACTAAATCCTAAACCCTAAAACCATAAACCCTAAAACCCTAAAACCCTAAACTCTAAAACCATAAACCCTAAACCCTAAGCCCTAAACCATAAACTCTAAAAACCTATAAACTTAAACCTAAACTAAATAAAATCTAAAAATAAAATAAATAAAAAAACCTAAACTAAAATAAAATAAAAAATAAAAGAAACCTAAACTAAATCATAAACCTAAACCACAAAATAAAAATGAACTAAAATAAAATAAGTAAGAACTGAAACTAAACTAAAAAAATAAAATAAACCTCAAAATAAAAATGCTAAATAAATTAAAAAGTAAACATAACAAAAAATAAAGTAAACTTGAAATAAAATAAAACAAAACTTAAATAAAAACCTAAACTTAAAAAATAAACCTAAAAATAAAACCTAAAACTAAATAAAAAATAAAACCTAAACCCCAAACTAAAATAAATCATAAACCTTAAATAAAAATAAAATAAAAAAAATAAAATAAACTTAAACCTAAACTAAATTATACTAAAATAAAATAAATAAAACCTAAACCTAAACCTAAAATAAATTAAACTAAACCTAAACCTAAACTAAACAAAATAAAATAAACTAAAAATAAACCTGCACATAAACTAAAAAATAAAATAAAAAATAAACCTAAAATAACATCCTAAACCCTAAACCTAAAAAAATATAATAAAAACTAAATGTAAAATAAAAATAAAATAAACCTGAAATAAAATAAAATAAAAACTAAATGAAAACCTAAACCCAATATAAACAAAATAAAATAAACCTAAACCTAAACTAAATTAAACTAAACTAAAATAAATAAAACCTAAACCTAAACCTAAAATAAATGAAACCTAAATTATGAAGAAAATAAAATAAAATAAACTAAAAATAACAAACCTAAAAATAAACCTAAAATAAATACCTAAAACCTAAGCATAAAAAAATAAAATAAAAACCTAAACCTAAACCTAGTAATAAAAAATGAAACCTAAACCTAAAAAATAAAATAAAAATGATACTAAACTAATAAATAAACATAAACCTAAACTTAAACTTAAACTTAAAAAATAAACTAAAATAAAAAACTTAAACTAAAATAAATAAAGCTAAAATAAATAAACTAAACTAAATAAAATAAAAAATAAACTTAAATATAAATAAAGAAATAAAATAACTAAAAATTAATAAAAAAACAAACTAAAGAAACTAAATAAACCAAAACCAACTGGTTTTTTTAATTGAAAAAACCACTAAAACCTAAACCCTAAACCCTAAATCCAAAACCCTAATCCCTAAAACTAATCGTAAACCCTAAACCTAGAATGCTAAACCCTAAGCCCTAAACTGTAAACTAACCTTAAACCCTAAACCATAAACCCTAAATAAAATAAATATATAAATCATAAATAAATAACCTTACCCCTAAACCCTAAACCCTAGAACTAACCCTAAACCCTAATACCTAAACCCTAAACCCTAAACTCTAAAACCTACAACTCTAAATGGTATGCCCTAAACCCCAAACCCTAATACCTAAACCCTAAACCCTAAACCCTAAAAACTTAAAAACCTATACCTAAACTAAATAAAACCTAAAAATAAAATAAGTAAAAAAAAACCTAAACCATAAAAATATTGAAAATAATATAAAATAAAAACATAAACTAAAGCCTAAACCTAAACCTAAAACTAAAAATTAAATTAAATAAGAAATAAAAACTAAACTAAAATAAATTGAATAAAAACCTAAAATAGACTAAATAAAATAAAATAAAAAATAAAAACTAAACTAAAATAAATTGAATAAAAACCTAAAATAAACTAAATAAAATAAAATAAACCAAAAAATAAAAAACATAAAAAAAGAAAATTTAAACATAAATAAAAATAAAAAATTAAATAAACTAAAATAAATAAAAAATAAAGTAAATAAACCTAAACCTACCAGTTTTCTTAATTAAAAAAAAAACCTTAAACCCTAAACCCTAAACCCTAAACCCTAAATCCTAAACCTTAAACCCTAAACCTAACCTAAAGTAACAAAATAAATTAAAAAAATAATCTTAAACCCTAAAACTTAATAAATCTAAACCTAATCCTAAAACTTAAGAATGGGTAAAACCTTAACGGTAAGAACATCACCATCAACTAGGCTCAGTCTAGATCCAGCAGTGGAGGGGGAGGCAGAGGCGGTGGTTATCATAATGTTGGTGGGGGATCTAGAGGTGCTGGCCGATATGGAGGTGGTGGTCGGACCAGTGGTGGTTATGGAGGCAGGAGGAGCGATAGAGGTTACAGCCATGGTGGTGGCAGAGGGAAAGATCGGGGATATGATGGTGGATCTTCCTACTCGAGAGGTCATGGTGGTTCAGATGGGAACTGGAGAAACTGAAGAATAAAACCTAAATCCTAAAAATAAAACCAAAATATAAATAAAAAATAAAATCTAAACCCTAAACTAAAAAAAATCTAAACCTAAAATAAAAAAATATAAACAAAATAAAATAAACCTAAACCTAAACTAAAATATAATACACTAAAATAAATAAAACTTATACCAAAACCTAAAATAAACTAAAGCTAAACCATAATATAAATAAAATAAAATAAAATAAAAATAAACCTAAACCTAAACCTAAGTAAAATAAAAAAATAAAATAAAATAAAAACATAAACTACAACCTTAACCTAAAACAAAACCCACAAATAAAATAAAATAGAAAATAAAAACTAAACTAAAATAAAATAAATAAAAACCTAAACTAAACTAAAAATTACAAACCTAAATAAATTAGAAACCAATCCTAAAGTAAAAATGAAATAAACCTAAAATAAAATAAAATAATAACAAAGTAAAAACCGAAACCTAAAAAAAACAAAAAAGAAAACCTAAACCCTAAACTAAAAAAACACTTAAACCTAAAATAGAAATAAAATAAACCTAAAGCTAAACTAAAACAAACTAAACTAAAATAAGTAAAACCTAAAATAAACTAAACATAAACCTAAACCTAAACTAAATAAAATAAAATAAACCAAAAATAAACCTCAACCTAAACAAAAATATAAAACCTAAAAATAAACATATGATATAAACTTAAAACCTAAACATAAAAAAATAAAATAAAAACCTATATCTAAACCTGAAAATAAAAAATAAAACTTAAACCTACTACTACTAAAAATAATAATAATAAAACTAAAGTAAAAAATAAGCATAAACTTAACTCTAAACCTAAAAAATAAACTAAAAACAAAAACCTAAAATAAAATAATAAACTTAATTTAAATAAACTAGACTAAAATAAAATAAATATAAAGAAAAATCAAAATTAAAAATATCATAAACAAAAAAAATTAACTAAATAAGCCAAAATCTAAAAGTTTACTTAATTTAAAGAAATAAAAATAATAAAAATAATAAAAAAACCCTAGCCCTAAAATTGGAACCCTAAAACTAACCCTAAACCCTAAACCCTAAACCCTTAATAAATAAATAAAAACCCTAACCCTAAACCCTAAAATAAACCCTAAACCCTAAAACTCAAAACCCTAAACCTAAAACCCTAAACTCTAAACCCTAAACCCTAAACGCCAAACCCTAAAACCTTCAACCCTAAACCATAAACCCTAAACCCAAATCCCTAAACCCTAAAAACCTAAAACCTAAACTAAAACTAAATAAAACATAAAAAATAAATAAAATAAAAAAACCAAAACCTAAATAAAATAAAATAAAAACATAAACTAAAACCTAAACCCAAACCAAAACCTAAACAAAAAATTAAAAATAAAAATAAATAAATAAAATAAAATTAAACTAAAACAAAATAAATTAAAACATAAACTAAACTAAAAAAAAGAAACCTAAAAATAGAAAACCTAAATAAAATAAAAACTAAACATAAAATGAAAATAAAATAAACATAAAATAAAATAAAATAAAAAGTCTATAAAAACCTAAACTTTAAAAATAAATGGTAATCTAAAACCTAAAAATAAATAAAAAATAAAACCTAAACCCTAAATTAAAAAAGACTTAAACCTAAAAAAAATAAATTAATCCTAAACCTTAACTAAAATAAAGAAAACATAAACCTAAACATAAAATAAACTAAACCTAAACCTAAACCTAAACCTAAACCTAAACCTAAAATAAATAAAATAAATTAAACTGAAAATATACTAAACTTAAATTTAAACTTAAACTAAAAAGTAAAACCTAGAAATAAATCTAAAATATAAAATTAAAGCCTAAACTAAAAAAATAAAATGAAAACTAAAACCCTAAACCCTAAATCCTAAAATAAACCCTAAACCTTAAACCAAAATAAAATATAAAAATAAAATAAAATATAAACCTACACTAAAACTTAAACCTAAACATAAAAATAAAATAAGATAAACTAATAAAAATAAACTATAATAAAATAAATAAAAACCTAAACTATACAAAAAAAAATAAACCGATGAATAAAAAACAAAAATAAATAAAACTAAACATAGAATAAAAATAAAAAAACCTAAAATAAAATAAAATAAAAACTAAATATAAAACTAAACATAAAAAGTAAACCTTAAAATAAAACCTAAACCATAAACTAAAAAAGCATAAACCTAAAATAAAAATAAAATAAACCTAAACCTAAACTAAAATAAACTAAATTAAAATAAATAAAACCTAAATCTAAAATAAACTAAACCTAAACCCAAACTCAATGAAATAAAATAAACTAAAAATAAACCTAAACCTAAAGTAAAAAATAAAAACTAGAAATAAACCTAAAATAAAACCAAAACCTCAACTTAAAAACTAAAATAAAAACCTAAACCTAAACCTAAAAATAAAAAATAAATCCTAAACCTAAAAAAACAAAATAAAAATATAACTAACTATGAAATAAACCTAAACCTAAACCTAAAAAATAAACTAAATAAAAAATTTAACTAAAATAAAAATACCTAAAATAAATAACTAAACTAAATAAAAATAAAATTGAACCTAAATATAAATAAAAAATAAAATAAACTAAAATAAATAAAAAATAAACTTAATAAACTAAAGAAACCTAAACCTACTAGTTTACTTAATTTTAAAAAATATATATAAATAAATAAAAATCCTAAACCCAAAACCCTAAATTTTAAACCCTAAACACTAAATCCCAAACCCTAAACCCTAAACCCGAAACATAAACCTTAAACCCAAAACCCAAAACCTTAAAAACCCAATCCTAAACCGTAAACCCTAAACTAACCCTAAACCCTAAGCAAACCCTAAACCCTAAACTGTAAAAACCCTAAACAATAAAGCCTAAACACTAAACCCTAAACCCTAAAACCTAAGCCTTAAATCATAACACTAAACCCTAAGCCCTAAAACCCTAAACCCTAAACCCTAAACCCTAAGCCCTAAACCCTAACACTAAACCTTAAATCTTAAACCCTAAACCTAAACCTAAAGAAACTAAATAAATATAAAAATAAACCTAAACCTTAAAAACTAATAAACCTAAACTTAAACCATAATAATGGGAAGAACATTGATAGAACATCAAGATCATCAATCTAGATCTAAATGGAGGCAAAGCGAGGCGACAATTTTTGCAGGGATGAGGTGGTAGTGGATATGGAGGTGGTGGTAGGACCAGTGGTGGTTGTGGAGGCAAGAGGAGCGACGAACGTTACAGCCATGCTGGTCACGAAGGGATAGATCAGGGATATGATGGCAGATCCTACTACTCGAAAGGTTGTGGTGGTCCTGATGGGAACTGGAGAAATTGATGATCAACCGATCCGATATGTTGCTTATGGAACTGTGTCTTTACACTAGAGATAATTCTAGTTATCTATGGCTCTATGCATGCTCTTGTTTTAGCTATATCATTGCTTTTGTCTAAGAAATCTTGATGCCCTACTTGGTTGGTTAAATCGAAAAGAAGAAATGTTGAATATGAATTTGTTCTCTAATAAAAAAATAACCTTAAACCTTAAACCTAAACTAAATTAATAAACATAAAAACCATAAACCCTAAACTAAACCTAAACCTAAACAAACCTAAAAACCAAACTAAAATAAACCTAAACTTAAACCTAAACTAAACCCAAAAACTAAACTAAACCTAAAACTAAACTAAACCTAAACCAAAATCTAAAATTTTAAACTAAATTAAACCCTAAACCTAAACCCTAAACCTAAATCTAAACCCTAAATCATAAATCCTAAACCTAAACTTGAACCTAAACCTAAAGTTAAACCTAAACCTAAACCTAAACCCTAAACCTAAACCTAAGCCTAAACTAAATCCTAAACTTAAAATACAAACCTAAAACCTAGACCTAAAAAAATAAAATAAAAACCTAAACCTAAACCTAAAAATTTAAAATAAAGCCTAAACATAAAAAATAAAATAAAAATAAAACTTAACTAAAAAATAAACCTAAACCTAAACTTAAACCTTAAAAATAAACTAAAATAGAAAACTTGATCTAAAATAAATAAACCTAAAATAAATAAACTAAACTAGGTAAAATAAAAATGAACCTAAATCAAAATAAAATAATAAAAATAAACTAAAATTAATAAAAAAATAAACTATATAAACAAAATAAACCTAAACCTACTCGTTTACTTAATTTAAAAAAAAGTAATAAAAAATCCTAAACTCTAAAACATAAACCCTAAACTCTAAACCCTAAACCCTAAACCATAAACAAAAAACATAAACCCTAAACCTAATTTAAACTCTAAACTTAAACCCTAATCCCTAAACCCTAAAAATCCTAATCCCTAAACCCTGAACCCTAAACCTTATAAAATAATAAAAAAACCCTAAATCATAAACCCTAAACTGTAAACCCTAAATCCTAAAATCTACAACCCTAAACCCTAAACCTTAAACCATAAACTAATCCTGAAGCTTAAACCCTAAACCCTAAAAACATAAAAACCTAAACCTTAGCTAACTAAAACCTAAAAAATAAAATAAACCCTAAACCCTAAACGTAAATAGAAATAAAATAAAAACCATAATTAAAACCTAAACCTAAACCTAAAAATAAAATAAAATAAACTAAAATAAATTAAATATAAACCTAAACTAAACCAAAAAAAAATAAAATAAACCTAAGAATAAAAAAACCTAAATAAAATAAAAAACTAAACATAAAATGAAAATAAAATAAACCTAAATGAAATAAAATAAAAACCTAAAATTAAAATAACTCTTAATCTAAAATAAATAAATAAATAAAAATTAAAATGAAAACCCTAAACTAAAAGAAGACTTAAACCTAAACCTAAACTAAAATAAACTAAACTAAAAAAATAAAACATAAACCTAAACATAAAATAAACTAAATCTAGACATAAACCTAAACTAAATAAAATAAAGTAAACAAAAAATAAACTAAACCTAAACCTAAAATAAAAAATTAAAACCCAAAAATAAACCTAAAATAAAAACCTAAAACCTAAACCAAAAAAGAAAAAAAAAATTAAAACTAAACTAAACTTAATAAATTTAATATAAATAAACTAAACTAAATAAAATAAAAATAAACCTAAATAAATATAAAATAAACAAACTAAAATAAATAAAATTAAACAAAATAAATTAAATAAACCTAAACCTACACTTAATTTAAGAAAAATAAATTTAAAAAAAAACATAAACCTTAAACTAAAACACTAAACTCAAAAACCCTAAACCTTAAATCCTAAACCCTAAACCCTAAACCCAAACCCTAAAACCTAAACCTAAAACCTAAACCTAAACTAAACCCTAACCTAAACATAAAAAAAATCTAAACCTTAAAACCCTAAACCCTAAACTCTAACTAAACCTAAACTAACTAACAATTAAAACTAACTAAACCTAAACTAAACTAAACCTAACTTAAAACAACCTAAACCCTAAAACCCTAAACACCAAACCCTAAAACTAAACCTTAAACCCAAAACTAACCCTAAGCCCAAAATAAACCTTAAACCGTAAACCCTAAACCCTAAAAACCTAGAAGCCTAAACCTAAACTAAAAAAAACCTAAAAATAAAATAAACCATAAACCCTAAACCTAAATAAAATAATAAAATAAAATAAAATAAAAACCTTAACTGAAACATAAACCTAAACCTAAAAATAAAATAAAATAAACTAACAAAAATAAACTAACATAAAATAAATAACAACCTAAACTAAAGCAAAAAATAAAATAAACCCAAGAATAAAAAACCTAAATAAAATAAAAAAGTAAACATAAAATGAAAATAAAATAAACCTATAATGAAATAAAATAAAAACTAGATAAAAACCTAAACCTAAAAAATAAACATTAATCTAAAACCTAAAAATAATGAAAAAATTAAACCTAAACCTTAAACTAAAAAAAGTCTAAAACCTAAAATAAAAATAAAATAAACATAAACCTAAACTAAAATAAACTATACTAAAATAAATAAAACCTAACCTAATCCTAAAATAAACTAAACCTAAAACTAGACTTAAACTAAATAAAATAAATTAAATTAAAAATAAACTAAACCTAAACCTAAACCTAATATAAAAATAAAACCTAAAAATAAACCAAAAATAAAAATTTAAAAAAAGAAAATAAAAATTGAAACCTAAATCTAAAAATAAAAATTATAATATAAACCTAAAAGATAAAATTAATTAAAACTGAACTAAAATAAATAAACCTAATATAATAAACTAAACTAAATAAAAATAAACCTAAATAAATATAAAAAATAAAATAAACTAAAATAAATAAAAGATAAACTAAATAAACCTAAACTTACAGGCTTCCTTAATTTAGGAAAAAAAATAAATTAAAAAAAGTACCTAAACTCTAAACCGTAAACCCTAAACTCTAAAATACCTAAACCCTAAATCCTAAACCCTAAACCTTAAACTCTAAACCCTAAACCCTAAACTATAAACTCTAAACTTACAATCCTAAACCCTTAGCCCTAAACCTACAACCCTAAACACTAAACCCTAAAACCATAAACCTTAAGCCCTAAACCTTAAACCCTAAACCCTAACCCCTAAATCCTAAATTCTAAAATGTACAAACCTAAATCCTAAACCCTAAAACCTAAACCATAAACCCAAAACTAACCCTAAATCATAAAAACCTAAAAACCTAAACCTAAACTAAATAAAACCTAAAAATAAAATAAATTCTAAACCCTAAACCTAAATATAATAAAAAAATAAAATAAAATAAAAACCTAAACTAAAACCTAAACTGAAACATACAAATAAAATAAAATAAATTAATAAAAATAAACTAAAATAAAATTAATAAAAATCTAAACTAAACTAAAGAATAAAATAAACCTAAGAATAAAAAACCTAAATAAAATAAAACTAAACATATAATAAAAAATAAACCTAAAGTAAAATAAAATAAAAACTAAATAAAAAACTAAACAAAAAAATAAACCTTCAAAACAAACCTAAAAAATTAAAAATAACCCTAAACTAAAAACAAACTAAACCTGCAATAAAAATAAAATAAACCTTAAATTATCTAAAATAAGTCAAACCTAAACCAAAACCTAAAATAAACTAAACCTAAACCTACACTTAAACTAAATAAGATAAATTAATTTAAAAATCATCTAAACTTGTACATAAACCTAAACTAAAAAATAAAACCTAAAAAATAAACCTAAAGTAAAAACCATAAACCTAAACCTAAAAAAAATAAAAAAATGGAAACCTAAACTTAAAAATAAAAAAATATAACCTAAACCTTAAAAATAAATTAAAATAAACTAAACTAAAATAAATAATCCTAATATAAATACACGAAACTAAATAAAAACAAAAACAAACAAAAATAAAGATAAAAAATAAAATAAACTAAAATAAATAAAAAATTAACTAAATAATCCTAATATAAATACACTAAACTAAATCAAAAACAAAAATAAACCAAAATAAAAATAAAAAATAAAATAAACTAAAATAAATAAAATATAAACTAAATAAACCCAAACCTATCGACTTAATTCAAAAAAAAAATTAATGTTAAAAACCCCCTAAACCCTAAACCCTAAAAGCCCTAAACCTTAAATCCTAAATCCTAAAACCTAAACACTAAATCCTAAACCTACAACCCTAGAACGTCAACCCTAAACTTACAACCCTAAACACTAAACTCTAAACTGTAAAAAACCATAAACCTTAAACCCTAAACCCTAAACCCTAAACCCTAAACCTTAACCCCTAAACTTTAAACCATTAACCCTAAACTAACCCTAAACCCTAAACCCTAATGACCCCACACCCTAAACCCTAATCTCTAGACCCTAAATATTAAACACTAAACCAAAATGCCAAAAACCTAAAACCTAAACCTTAAAGCCTACAACCCTAAACCCTAAACCCTAAACTATAAACTTAAACCTAAACCCTAAACCTTAAACTAAATCAAACCTAAAACCCTAACCCTAAAACCTAAACCTAAACACAACTTGAAACCTAAACCCTAAGCTAAACCCTAAACCTAAAACCTCAACCCTAACTCCATAAACTTAAACTTTAAACTTTAATCCCTAAACCCTCAACCCTATACCCTAACTCTAAATGCTAAACCCTAAAACCCTAAATACTAAAACCCAAATTCCTAAACCATAAACCTTGAATCGTAAACCATAAACCCTAATCTCTAAACCCTAATCGTAAAACATAAACCCTAAACATAAACTTATAGTAACTAAATAAATAAATAATAAACCTAAACTCTAAAAGCTAATAAAAATAAACTGAAACCTAAACCCTAAGAATGGGCAAAACCTTCATGGCAGGAACATCACCATTAACGAGGGTCAATCTAGATTTGGTGTTGGAGGCTAAGGCAGAGGTGACAGTTATCGTAGTGGTGGTGAGAGATCTGGAGGTTCTAGTGGATACAAAGGTGGCAAAATGAGTGATACAGGTTACAACTGTGGTGGTAGTGGAGGAAGAGATCAGGGACATGATGGAGAATCCCGCTACTCGAGAGGTGGGGGTGGTTTTGATGGGAACTAGAAAAACTAAAGAACGGCCAATCCGATCTACTACTTATGGAACTGTGTCTTTACAGTAGAGATGGTTTTAGTTATCTAGAGTTTTTTATTTGCTCTATGTGTGCTAATTTATATTTATGTCATCGCTTATGTCTTTCAAAACTTGGTGTGGTACTTGTTTTATGAAATCGAATTGAAGAAATGTTGAATCTGAATTTATTCTATTTTTAAAAAACCCTAAACAATAAATCCTAAACCCTAAACCCTAAAAACCCTAAACCCTAAACCCTAAACCTTCAACCCTAAATATAAAAATTAAAAATAAACCCTAAACCTTAAATCCAAAAACTTACAACCTTAAACCCAAAATACTAAACACCATACCCTAAACCCTAAACCCTAAACACAAAATCTAAAAACCTAAACCTAAACTAAATAAAACCTGAAAATAAAATATATAAAAAAACCTAAACTTAAGAAAAATAAAAATAATAAAATAAAATAAAAACCAAAACTAAAATCAAAACCTAAACCTAAACCTAAACCTAAACTAAAAGGTAAAAATAAAATAAAAGAATAATTAAAAACTAAACTAAAATAAAATAAATTAAAACTTAACCTAAACTAAAAAATAAAATAAATTAGAAAATAAAAAACAAAAATAAAATAAAAACTAAACCTAAAATAAAAATAAAATAAACTAAAAAAATTAAATAAAAACCCAAACCTAAATATAAAAATAAAAAATAAAATCTAAAAAATAAAATAAAAATAAAACTAAAATAAAAAATAAACTTAAACCGAAAAAATCCTAAACAAAAATAAATAAACCTAAAATAAATAAATGAAACAAAATAAAAATAAAAATAAACCTAAATGAAAATAAAAAATAAAATAAAATAAAATAAATAAAAAGTAAATTAAGTAAACTAAATAAACCTAAAACTATCAATTTACTTAATTCACAAAAATATAACAAAAAATAAAAAATAAATAAAAAAGAAAAAACCTTAAACCCTAAACCTTAAACCCTAAACCTTAAAAACCCTGAACCCTAAATCCTAAATCTTAAACCCTAAATGCTAAACCCTAAACCATAAACTTACAACCTTAAATCATAAACTGAAAACCTACAACCCTGAACCCTAAACCTTAATCCCTAAACCCTAAACCTTGAACCCTAAAACCCTAAAACCCTAAACCCTAAACCTAAACCTAAATCTTAAACCCTAAACCCAAACCCTAATCCCAAAATTATAAACCCTAAACCCTAAAACCTAAAACCTAAATAAGAAACCTGAGCTAAAACCTAAATTCTAAACCCCACTTATCTAAACCCAACTAACCCTAAACCTTAAATTTTAAACCTGAATAAATCCTAAACCCTGAAGCCTGAACCCTAAACCATAAACCCTAAACCCTAACCCTAATCCCTAAACCCTAAACCCTAACCCTAAACCCTAAACCTTAATTCCTAATCATTCTAGTTTTGATTTTTCTACCTAATATGCGAATCAATTTTGCTAGCCATCAATTCCTTTTTGTTATGGTGCTTTATTTGGTCAGTTTTTTCAAATTGATTAGCATCGACTATGAAATATCATCTTTCAATGGCTAGAATTTTTATTGAATTGGACATTACCAAGAAACACCCCAAAGAAATGTAGTTGGGATCTAAAAATTACTGTTACATGCAAAGAATTGAATTTGAAAATTTCCATGTCTTTTGTTCTCACTATAAAATCCACGGGCACAATAATTTTGAATGTTTCATTCTTCATCCTCACCTTAAAAAGAAAATCCTTATTAAGGAAACTTATGTTCCTAACCCTAGGTTGACCACTATTAAATATAAAAAAAACTACTTTGGAAAAATGGATTCTTTGAATGTTTCAAATTAGGCTAATTTACCTTTGGCTTCTTTGAAGCAATTAAAGGCTTCTAAAGTGAACAATAATAGCTTTTATAAACTTTTGAATGAGGATTTTGATTCCTCTAATTCAATCCTTGCATCCTTACTGTCTTTGATATATAAAAATGAAGCTTTAATGGAGAATATAAATTAATAATTTAATACTATGCATCATTCTAATTCAATGGTGAATATGGCTTTAATCCCTCATGATAATTAGGTTGATAAACCTGATTCCAAATTCCAATTTTAGGATGATTTAGCTTCTCAAAAAGATTTGCTTTTATCTAATAATTTGGTTAATGATGAGGAAGGTTTTGGTGTACCCACTTACCTTCTTAATAAATCAGTTTCTACTCCCTCCCTTATTATTCTTGATGCTCATTTATTTGTAAAAAATTGTAGTTTCTTAGAAGAAAGAGAATTCACTTCACATCAGTAGATTTCTCCTAAATCTATGATTAGTGTTGCTAAATATTTTTCAGATGATGATTCAATGGGCAATGAAAATGGCTTACAAACTTTATATTCGAAAGAGAAAAAAATGTTAAAAATTTTCTTCCCAAAGTGCAAAGAAACACTAAAGTTATTGTGGCCTCCTTCTCTTTTCTCAATTAACTTTTACTCACCCCTCCATCTTTTTTTATGTTTAATTTTAATTTCTAATGGTAGAGGGATTGATACCCTCTCTATTCATAACCGAGATATAAATATTTGTCACATCCATAATATTTGCTTACTTATTATTCTCGAGCCACTTATTCATGCTAATAAAATTAACCGTGTTGCTAAAATGATCGATTTCAATAAACTTTTATATAATATTAGTAGTAAGATTTGGTGTTTTTGAAATAAATTTATAGACATTTCTATTCTTAATGATTTTCATCTGGTAGAAATCTTCTTTGGGATAACTTGACTAATTTTGCCACTTCTGTCACTAAACCTTGGTATGTTGGTGGTGATTTCAACACTATTTTGTTCTATTTTGAATGAAGTGGTGGTTGCTCTCCTAATATTCTTTCCATGGAAGAATTTTCCAAGGTGATCCTTGATTTTAATTTTAATAATATTGGTTTTAAGAGTTCTAATTATACTTGGCAAAACTCTAGACTTTGGCAAAGGTTGGACCAGATTCTTTTTAATACTTGTTGGATTACTCAATGGCCTATTACTTCTATAGATCATTTAAGTAGAACCTTGTCTGATCATGCTCTCCTTTTGGTTTCTATTAAAAATAATTCTAGTAGATTAAAGAATTTCTCTCCATTTACATTTCAGAACATGTGGATTCAACATATTAATGTTGACCTCACTTTTAAAGTAAGATCTCAACCTCCTTTTCTTAGACCTAGAGATCTTCTAAACACTAAGACTTCCTTAGTCAAGATACTTCTAGTGATTAGGTGAACACTTAACCTAAACCTAAAGACTTAGAAAGGTTAATCATAGGATTAGGCTATGCCTTGGGGATTAAGGAAACTCACCTACTCTATAGCCTAAATTCGACCGGTGTTCACCTTCTCAAACCAAACCTCAAATTCAATTCTAATATAAAAACCAAATTCAAATTCAAATCAAATGATTGAAGCCCATGATTGAATCCAATATCACAATGAGAGAGAGACAGAGAGAGAGAGAGAGAGAGAGAGAGATTAAACTAGTTCTAAACATTAAACAAAATTTAGTCAGAATTAAATAAAAAAACTAAAAATAAATGTTATATATAATAAATTAACCATTAAATAAAAATAATTAATTTATCAAATTATGAATCCATATTATCAATAATTATTAATCATAATTAAAATTATCTTATTTTATACACAACTTATAAATTTTCATTCAATTATTTACTAAAGTTATTAAAATTATCTAGAACTTTTAAAATCTTTTTTTTAAAAAAATCATGTTTCACCAAATTTTAAAAAAATTTGAAAAAGATAAAACTATTAAATGACCTACACCTTGCTAATTTATGTGATCATGCTAACACATAAAAAAATCAAAAAAAAAGAAATAAAAAGAGGGAATGTGGGAGAAGTTGAGCATGTAGGACAAAGATAGCATCTCTCTCTCTCTCTCTCTCTCTCTCTCTCAACTAGTAGAAAAAAGGATACTAAGAAAATAATGAGGCCCCATCTTTTTTCTCATCTCCCTTCAGGTAAGAGAAGCCAAAGCCCTCTCATTCCTACTTCACTTAAGAGTAGCTCTCCCATCCCAACCGGCCCTAAGAAAATAAAAAATAAAAATCTCTCTGAGCACCTCTCCTCCGTTGGACACAAAGCCAAAAGTGAACTCTTCCTCACATCCATCTCTTCCTCTCAACCAAGTAAAGCCTAGCCGACCCAAGGAGCATCCATGCCTCCTTCTTCCTCTAGTAGGTGACCTCTCTTCCCTCACTTTCTCCAAAATTGAGACACACAGTAGCATGTAGCAAGTATCTGATTGAGACTTCCTTGATCCCAATTAGGCCCCATAAATCTGGCTACCTGCAAAAAAAATATGGGACATCCCATGAATTTTGTATTGATTGATCGAACCATGCCACTCACATGGCATAGCCAGTAGTGAACCCTCCCTCTATGCCTCCATCCTCTTTCATAAAGACCACTACTTTCTAGCCTCAAGCGTCGGTCCCACTCTTCATCACTTGTCCCACTGCATTGTTGGTCGCAAAAGAGCCCCTTTGAAGGTCTCCGGTGGATGGTTCTCTGGATTCAGTGTGAGGAAATAATCCCTACCTAAAATTGTCAAGGCCATTGATTTGGTCCTCCATGAGCCCATTGTTGGGGTCTCAATGGAGGAAGTTTGAAGAAGATCCAGAAGATCATAGATGACATGATTGCAGTCATGTAGAAGACCCTGTCAACCTCAGCCCATAGATTGGTATTCCTGGGAAATGAGCTCAGTGAACATGGAATAGATGCAAGTATTGATTCAGAGTAGTATGTCAGGGATTTAATTGCCCTGAAAACCATCCTCAATGATCTATACAAAAATTCCAAATCAAAGGCACCACTGGTAGCACTTGGAGGGTTCTTTAAAGATCCATAGTGGTATGCTCAGCTTCTAGAGGCTTTTAAACCTATTATTCTCAATGCCCTAAGACATCATATATATATATATATATATAATTAGGTGAATATTATTATTCTTGAAGAAATAAAGGAATACATTAGCTACGCTCCTAAGAGTGAAACTGATGCACAAGACCATCGACCTTTTAATATGCTGGTAATAATTAATCCAAAGCTTCAGAAGAAGGGAAGCAAAACTTGCTTTATTCTTTGAAAGATGTTTGAGCATTGATGGATATAGAGCTATGATAGAGCGGCATCTATAAGTGGAGGTGATAAGTCATGATCATTTTGGTTAACCTATCAAAATTACTGCTTCTGGATGGATGGCTCACATATTATAGCATGAGTTTTATCATCTGAATGGGACTATATATGTGGATAAGATTGTTCTAAGAACATTCAGAAAAGTCAAGAATCTAGATTTGCCTCTTCCAGTAATATGCTTAAAGCCAAGTGTCTATGACAAAGTGAGGAGGAAGGAAACAATAGGAGAAAATAAAACTAATGATAGCTGAAGTATTAATCCAACCGAACAAGCACCTCAATAGGGCTTTATTTCTTCCAAATGAAGCCACCTCTTGGTCAGAATCTACCGGACATTAGCTCCGATGAGGTATAATTCTAAAAAGCCTTAGGGATCTCATGTTTGATGTGTTGAATGTAAGCGTCATTAGGATCCAACCTTTAGAGCCCTTGCACTTTACTTTTTAATCCTTTCAACGAGAGTTTAGAGACAAAAGTAAGACTATTCATTTTATGTGTTTGAAGTGAATAGTTTTGATTAGGCCGAATAGCGAGTGATTTGATTGCACCTATCAAACAATGATTAACCTGTGTGCTATTTGATATTTTATCAAATGATCTCAATTAATCTAATATTTTATTTATTATTAAATTTAATCGAATCTAAAAAATGGAGTTAATCACTCTTTAGAATAAAAAAAAGAAAGAAATAATATGTGATCAAACAAATTCCAAAAAAATGTACAAATTAAATTATCATAAAATTTAAGTAAAACTTTGTATAAAAAAATTAACTAAACCAATAACATTATAAATATTATAATCAAATATAAAAAGTTGTTTGAACACAATTTATTATTGTCAATTGTAAAAATCAATTTAATCCCTAATTATTATATATTGATCGTAAAATTCAAAAAGAAAATTTAGTTATGAGACATATCCTTAATTATAATTAATTTAACTATTAATTACAATTGACCAAGCATTATTTGATTAGTTATTTATATAAAATATTAGAGCAAAATGATTAGGACTTCTTTCCTAATTGTTTCCTATAATTTACTTCATTAAAAGATTGGATTTATGAAATATGATTGGGACCTCTTTCCCAACCCGTTCCTTAAATCCATTTCATTTGGAGGATAATTAATTAATTTGGCAAATTAAGTAAGAGAAATTGATTAATTAATTAATTATTTCATTAATCAAATCAAAATTACAATCATATAGGATCTTCATTAATTAATTCATGGATAGATCTTTAGGTGTTTAATAGCCTAAAGAGAGTTAATGAAATTATGATTTACCCATAAGTCTTGGAAAATCATAAAAGTAATTAATTAAGTTTCTTAATCTAATTAGTCAATAATTATGAGGTAATTGCATTAGACCCTTTCATTTCTTAGAATCATTGTAAGTTATTTTACATGCATCTCATGTTGGTTCATAATAATTTAATTAATTATTTTAAAGTAACACAGGTAAGAATTAATTAGAGGATTTAATGCATATTACAACCTAATTAATCCAGAAATTCCACTTAATTACATTTTATTAAAACAAATCAATTCAAAAACATGGGAATGGGTTAGGATCAACAAACTTTCCTTCATTTCATTAAATCAATTTGAAACATAAAAGTTGAAAGTGATATAAGAAACTTTGATTTGCTTGAAATGTTTTTATTTGATATGATTGTCCTTAGAAATTAATTTAATTTCACAAAATCATGTGTTTATGTTTAGTTATTCCTCTCCATTCATATTAAATGTTGTATGTCATTTGATTCATGCATTCATCTTTTGCAAAATTAACTAAATCAAATGGTTCCCTTTATGTCAAGCTTGCATGTGTTGATTTTATTTAATATAAGCGTGGCTATTATCACTATTAAACTAAAGTTATTTTCAAAAGTTTATAAGTCAACTACAACATTTGGAGTGATAATATTTATAAATATTTATAAGCTTGCATGTGTCTATGGCTTAGAACATGTGATATGGAGTTCTCTATCTTTAGTCTATATGAATTTACATAAAGTTTGAATGTTAACAAGTGTATAGTCCATTTGAAAAGGACACACCATTTGTTTGAATTCATTCCAATGTATTTCTAGAATTTAGATAGAACTTTAGCTGATGTATAAATAATTCAATTGAAAGAAATATAATTTTTGCATGATTTTCCATTCTTGAAGTCACTTGTACATTCATGTGTATTCAAGAATAGTAGATATATCTAGTCTGGACATTTTGGGGATGCAAGGCTTTAAGTAGCCCCAAGGAGGTCTTTATCTCACTCCCCTGGTATAACAATGGTGAAGAATCTGCTTAAAACTTTTATACACTTGTATGTGCATTTAGCTAATGAATAAAAATCTTCTTTTCAGCTTTAGCACACATGTATACACAATTCAATTGAAAGAAATACAACTTTTGCATGATTTTTAATTCTTATAGTCACTTGTACATTCATGTGTATTCAATAATAGTGGGTATATCTAGTTTGGACATTCCAGGGATGCAAGGCTTTAAGTAGCCCCAATGAGGTCTTTACCACCGCCTAGTTTAACAATGGTGAAGTATCCACTTAAAAATTTTATACACTTGTATGTGCATTTAGCTAATGAATGAACATCTCCTTTTCAATTTTAGCTCACAAGTATAAATAATTCAATTGAGAGAAATACAAATTTTGTATGATTTTCCATTCTTGTAGTCACTTATACATTCATGTGTATTCAAGAATTATGGGTATATCTAGTCTAACATTCTGGGGATGCAAGGCTTTAAGTAGCCCCAATGAGGTCTTTACCTCACTCCCCTATTTTAACAAATACAAAGTATCAAATTAAAACTTATATACACTTGTATGTGCATTTAGCTAATGAATAAAATCTCATTTTTCAACTTTAGTTCACATGTATAAATAATTCAATTGAAATAAATAAACCATGTGCATGATTTTCCATTCTTGTAGTCATTTGTACATTCATGTGTATTCAAGAATAGTGGGTATATCTAATCAAGACATTTCGGGGATGCAAGGCTTTAAGTTGCCCCAAGGAGGTCTTTATCTCATTCCCCTGGTTTAATAATGGCAAAGTATCTGCTTAAAACTTTGATACACTTGTATGTGCATTTAGCTAATGAATTAAAATCTCATTTTCTACAAATATGCACATCTACATTCATCATCTAAAAAATATTGTATGTGCAGGTATATTTAGGATTAATATCATATGCATGTTACATGTGATGGAGAGGAATGATTGAACATATGTCATGTGATAGTAATTCAATTGAATTAATCCTAAGATACCTTTCATATTAAATAAGATTATTAAAAGTGAGCCAAAACTTAGAATTAAGTTAAATTTTGTAATAAGCCGTTCACTAAAGGGAACTAAATCAAATTTACATGCTTTAGAAAGTGGCTTAAGGTAGGGGTGAAAGAGGGCAATCCTTTATTCTTCTCTTTACAAAACTTAGTTGCTAAGTGTAATTAAATGAAACAAAAGAAATCACAAATTAAAATTCTTAAATCAATTAAAAACCTTCAATTGAAACCAACCCTTCATGTTAAATTAAATCCTTCTAAACTTAGAGAACTTTAACTCTAAAGCCTAGCATGACATACCACAAAAGCCTTAACACACTCATTAGAATTAAGTCACTACTTCTAGCTTTATGATAGGGTGGTGCTTGGTATGATGTATATTTTGGTTTGTGATGTATTGTTGTAGGCTGGATGTTAGGGTGTATGCCTCGTAGACTAGATGGTAGGCCTTGATTAACCTAATCATATTTTTAAAGGGATTATATTTAATGTGTCATTTAAAAATAAATATAAATGCCCTCTCTGTAGGTTGCTTAAGCCCTAAGCATTATTCAAGTTAGGATAGGTGGGCTTGGTTACCCATGTGCAGGGTGCTAAGCCCAAATTATGATATAACTGCTTGAGATTGTATGTATGTTTAACAAACTTCTATTTTGCAAGTGTAGTTAGATTTACTTTTCCTATTCTTAATGTAATTTTGCAATTAGGAATTAGGACTAGTGCTATGGGGGATAAGGATGAGCATTTGCTAGAAGGCTTTGTCTTGGGAGGCCATGTGATGTCTTTGAGTGGCACAAATTAAATAAAAATAAATAAATAAACACATGAAGAATGGAGAATGAAGACCGCCCATAGCATTCATTCATTATAAGTTGTAATTATTACTTTGTAATTTTGGGTTGTATAAGGGTAGAGCTCAGCTACCCATCTTTTTTTTGGGTGTATGGCAATATGACAGACCTTTTATTCTTTCATGATAGTTATTAAAATTGGTTGATGATTTATCAAGGATGTGTACTAGAAATGACATGTTTTTCTTAGTTTCTTAAATGTTTGATGTTTGAATGTGTGGTCTGGATGCAATTAGGCTCTTAGGAAAAAAATAAATCTTTTACCCAACTATAACTCATAAATAAAGTTTTAAATTATTCATAACCTCACATAAAGCCTAGGCATTAAATCAAGATAATTAAAATATTTAGCATTCCCTTAGCTGAATGTTGTATGTCTCACATCATGCATGCATATTGCTTCACTCTTAGTAAGAGAGGGTTTTCGTCCTTGCACGATAGGGGAAGGCTTGACCTTTGAGGGCCTCCTCTGTGGTGGAAAACACCTCTTTCCAACTAGTTTAGCTAATAATCTAACTTCATCATGCATATAGGCATACAAAATTCCAAAACCTTTGTCAAAATGAAGTGTCCAAAATCAAATAAAATTTGAAAAGATTTTCATTTGTAGATTAAGTCATTACTCATACCACTCATGCTCTAGTCTCTTATGGAGTGGGTTTAAGGACTTTTGTCTCTTTCTAAATTAATAATATCCCAACTATCTTGAAAATTCATAAGACTTTCCTACATGGTTTCAAAATCATAGGAGGAGTTAGTTGGTGACAACTCCAAGCAGTTGGGTGGTTTATTCTCTCTTATGGAGGTGAACCTTATGCCCATTTTCTCTTAGACATAGGTCATACTTTGAATTAGGCCAAAGCTCCCTAGATAGAGGGTCTGAGGTTTTTATTTCCTTAAAACTACTAGCATAAATCCTCACCTCTTAGGCATTTCCATAACCTTGTGTTCTTGGGTTATAAGTCCTAGCTTTCTAATAAAATGTCAATTTCAATAAAATTAATCCCTTCAACTTTAAACATATAAATCCCAACCATAGGATAGATTAGAATGCTCACTAGTCTTCTAATATCATGAGCATTTCCTATTCATTCCCTTTGGCTCCGATAATAAGCCTTCTCCTTGAACAATCCTATTTAATTTTTGAATACAAACAATCTTTTGATAGTCTAGACTTGAAATCTTTGGAGACCTTAATTTCTAATTTAGTCAAGAGTATTCTTAAGGAATTCCTATTCCTTAGGATGTAATTAACTATGGGGGCTTGCCTCCATAAGGAATTTAAAGAACTCAACTTAAAATAAACCCTACTTTACTTTTCCATGTAAAGTAGGGGAAAGATCTCAAGTATATTCGAAGACCCATCATACCATAGGAGTTTTTATGAGGTGATTAGGTCCATTATAGGGTGATTATTTCTTCCTTTTGAGATAGTGCATCATTCTTTAATGTCATACCCGGTCACTTCAATAAGTACCCTCTAAGATCTACATGGTGTCCCACATCTCAAAAATAAACACCACAATTAATTTTTTTTAATGTTATGGCTAACAATTGGAAAGGTCCTTCACATCCTGATAATTTGATTAGGGGGATGAATAGACTCTGGTTTAAACTGATATGACTTAAACAAAATTTGGTTTGGTGGAACAAGCATTATTTTTAAAACATTTTTTCTAATATGAAGGATATGGAAAATTCGGTTTGTGATCTTGAAGTTTTTGTTATGATGAAACCTTCCAAGATTTTGGACTTGAAAGAGGCGAAGGATAAACTTATTAATTTTCAAAATATGGAAGAAACTTATTGGCATCAAAAAGATACTAGTAAACATATTGCAGATGGTGAAAAGAATACTAGGTATTTACATGCTTTAGTTAATAAAAAGAGAGCTTTAAATACTATTTAGAAAATAAAAATGGCAATGGATAATGGATTACATAGAATTATGATATTAAAGATTCGGTTATTAATTATTTTAGAAATATGCTCAAAAAGAGTTGCTCTTATGATGTCATTTCTAAATCACACTTGATTCCTTATATTATTACCAATGATGACAATGCTTTGCTTACTATTTTGCCTAATGAAGATGAAAATTTTAAAGTTCTTAATAGCATGAACATATATTATGTTGTTGGATTGGAGGGTTTCACTACTCAATTTTTTCAAAATTATTGGTTTATTATTAAAAATGATTTGATTGATGTTGTGGCTAATTTTTTTAATGGTAATCCTTTTCCTATATATTTTTCTAGCACTTTAATTATTCTCATACCTAAGAAAGATAATCCGGACTATTGGAGTGAGTTTAGACCTATTAGTCTTTGCACCTTCTTCAATAAGCTAATTTCCATAATTATTGCCAACAGGCTTAGTCCTCTTCTTCATTAGATTATCTTTCTCAACCAAATTGGTTTTGTTAGAGGTAAACATATTTCTTATAATGTTTTACTTGCCCAATAATTAATTCATGATTTAGATTCTAAGACTAGAGGTGGAAACATCCTTTTCAAATTAGATATTACCAAAGCTTTTAAAAATATCTCTTGGGATTTCCTTTTTTGATATTTTGAATTTATTTAGGTTTTCTAATATAATTATTTTTCCTATTAAAAGATGTATTAATAATGCCTGGTTTTCTATTTTTCTTAATGGGAAAGCTTTGGGTTTCTTTCCTTCCTCCCATGGCTTAAGATAAGGGGATCCTTTATCTTCTGCTTTATTTATCATTATTGTTGAATACTTTTTTTTTGGGATCTAATAATTCTAAGAAAGAATGCATTGGACATCCTGCATAAATGTTGTGGTCATTTGGGTGAAGGTGGTCTTGGTTGCAAACCTATTCGTGATGCTATTATTGCCTTCTTTTATAAGGTCTTCTGGAATTTTAGAAAGAATGATAGCCTTTGGGCTAATTTGAAGATGGAAAAATACAACCAATGTAAACACCCTCTTATCAGTGCTTATAAATTTGGTGACTCTCTGATTTGGAAATGGCTTTGATCCATTAAATGGATTGTTAAATCCTTAATATCTTGGGGTGTTCATTTGGGTTCATCCTTCTATAGGCAAGAAAATTGGATTGGCAATGGATCCATTTACTCTCTTTTCTCTACACACTCTACTACTACAGTCAAAGTTAACTCTTTTTGTATTAATAACAATTGCAATGAAAACAAACTTAAAAATTTTATCTTTATTTCTCTTTTCGATAACTTTAGAAATGCCACTATTTTTTTTAACAAACCTTATCAAAAAAAATTTTAAGCTCTTTTACAATGGTGAATTCGTTCTTAAAGAGGTTTGGAATTTTATTAGAGATAAGCATAACTCCTCTAATGTTTTCATTAAACTTTGGAACAATATCATTTCCATTTCTTATTTTAGTTTAGCTTGGAGGATTTTGAATAACTTTATTCTTGTAGATTTCTTGCTCTGGAATAAAGGGTTTTATTTACCTTCTAAGTGCTATTCTTGCTTTTATATTGAAAATGTTAATCATGTTTTTCTCAATGGTGCCATTGCTTCCAAATTATGGATATGGTATGATGATTTATTTAACACTAACTATTTTCATGGTTTCCTTTCTTTTATATCAACTTCCTAAAGCTTGTTTTCAAAAAATTGTGAAAGGTCATATCAAAATCCTAATTACTATTACTTTTATTTTGGTTCATTTGGATGGATAGAAATGATGCTAAATATCATGGTATTCCTATGAATCATAAAAGGATTCTGGCTAGAACTAAAGAAATAATTCATGCTTTGTTTAATGATAATTTAATTAGTAACATCCATTTTAGAAGTTATAAATTTGTGGCTAAAAAATTAGGTCTCATTTTGCCTAATGTTTCTTTGAATAAGGCTATTAGAATTATCCATTGGATCAAACCTAATGAGAACTTTATTAAAATCAATACTGATGGTTTAGTTTCACCAAATAAATATGGTTGTGGTGGTATTATTAGAGATTCCAATGATACTATCATTTATACTTTAGCTTATCCCCTTAAAGTATGTTATGTTATTTATGCTCAGCTTATGGTTCTTAATAAAACTAGTGATAGTTTTTTGAACAAAGGGTTTTTGATTTTCCCTATGCATTCTCATTTGTTATCTATATTGTCACTTATGTCTTAGAAAACTTGGTGTGTTATTTGGTTGATGAAATCAAAAAGAAGAGATGTTGAATCTGAATTTTTTTTTCAGTTAAGAAAAAAACCTTAAACTCCAAATCTTAAACTCTAAATCGTGAACCCTAAACAAAAACTTAAACCCTAAACCCTAAACCCTAAAAACCCTAAACCCTAAACACTAAACCCTAAGCCATAAACCCTAAACTTTAAACCATAAAACCTAAACCTAAATAAATAAAATAAAACCTAAAACCCTAATAATCTAACCCATTGCCCAAAACCCTAAACCACTTATATCCTAAACCCACAAAAATCCTCCTAAACCCTCCCTAAATCATAATCCAACCCAACTTTCTGTAAACTTAAATCCTCCTCAACCCTCCCAAACAATAAACTTCATAAACCATAAACCCTAAACCTAACCCATAACCTAAAATCCTTAACCTAAACTAAATAAAACCTAACTAAAAACCTAAACCTAAACTAAATAAAACCTAAAAGTAAAATAAATAAATAAAAACATATACCTAAATAAAATAATAAAATAAAATAAAAACCTATACAAAAATTTAAACCTAAACCTAAAATTAAAATAAAATAAAATAATAAATAAAAATTAAACCAATATAAAATAAATAAAAACCTAAACTAAACTAAAAAAAAAATTAAAATAAACCAAAACATAAAATACCTAAATATAATAAAAACTAAACCAAAAATAAAAAAAAATAAATCTAAAAAAATAAAATAAATAACTAAACCTAAATTTAAAAATAAAAAATAAAACCAAAACTAAAATAAATAAAATAAAAATAAAAGTAAAGTAAAAAAGTAAACCTGAACCTAAACCTAAACTTAAAAAATAAACTAAAATAAAAAATCTAAACTAAAATAAATAATCCTAAAATGAACAAAACTAAACTAGATAAAATAAAATAAAAATAAAACAACTTAAATAAATAAAAATAAACTAAATAAATCTCTAAACTACTGGTTTGTTTTTCAAAATGACCCTAAACCCAACCCTAAAAAACCCTAAATCTTAAAGCTAACCCACACCCACCCCTCCCTACCTCTGCAACCTGCACCCTCCCCTAAATCTAAACCCTAAAACCCAAAACCTAAAACCCTAAACCCTAAACCCTCTCTAAACCATAAACCATGCCCTTACCCTAAATAATACTCAACTCTAACTACCCTCCTACCCTAAACCCTAATCCCAACCTAAACCCTAAGCAGAACCTAAACCCTAAACCTTATCCTAAAACTAAAAAAATAAAAAAATAAACCTACTTTATGAATGGGCCTTGATGGCGGGATCACATCTCTTTCATATGGAGGCAAAGGCGGAGGCAGTGGTTATCATAGTGGTGCTGCAGGGTTTGGAGGTGCAGATGGATAAGGATGTGGTGGTCGGAGCAGTGGTGATTATGGAGGTGGGAGGAGCGATAGAGATTACAATCATGGTTGTGGCAGAGGGAGAGTTCATGAATTTGATGGTGGATCCCGCTTCCGAGAGGTGGGGGTAGTTATGATGGGAACTAGACAAACTAAAGAACGGCCAATCTGATATGTTGTTTATGGAATTATGTCTTTACAGTAAAGACGTTTCTAGTAATCTAAGGTTTTTAAATTGATCTATGCATGCTCATTTTTTATCTATATTGTCACTTGCATCATAGATAACTTGGTGTGTTACTTGGTTGATGAAATCAAAAAGAAGAAATGTTGAATCTAAATTTTCTTTTGGTAAGAAAAAACCCAAAACCCTAAACCTTAAATCCTAAACCCTAAACCCTAAACCGTAAACCCTAAATCCTAAAAACCCTAAACCCTAAACATAAAACCCTAAACTGTAAAACCCTAAACCATAAACCCTAAACTCCAAACCATAAAACCTTAACCTAAACAAAAAAAATAAAAATCTAAACTAAAACCTAAACCCTAAACCCTAAACTAACCTAAAACCCAAAACCCAAAACCCCCAACCCCCCTATCACCCTAAACCTTAAACCCTAAACCCTAAACCCTAAACCTAAACTGATAAACATAAACCCAAACCCACAAACCCTAAATCTAAACTCTAAACCCTAAACCTTAAATGCTAAATCACAACCCCTGACCTAAACCTCCTTCTACTAAACCCAAATTAAACACAAAAAACTCAAAACCTAAACTAAATAAACATAAATTAAATAAAAAAAACTTAAATAAACTAATAAAATAAAATTTAAACCTATGTGGCTAAACCTAAATCTAACCTAGATAAAATAAAATAAAATAACAAATATAAACTAAAGATAAAATAAAGAAAGACCTAAACTATACTTTAAAATAAAACCTAAAACAAAAAACCTAAATAAAATAAAACTAAACCTAAAATAAAAATAAAATAAACCTAACAAAATAAAATAAAAACCTAAGCCTAAACTTAAAATAAAAAATAAACCACTTAAATAAATAAAATAAACTAAACTAAAAATAAACCTAAATCTAAAAATAAACTAAAATAAAACCCTAAATAAATAAATAAATAAATAAACTAAACTAATAAAATAAACTTAAAAATAAATAAGATAAACTAAAAAATAAATATATATACTAAATAAACCAAACCTGGGTTTGCTTTTTCTTTTAAAAAAAAACTAAACTAAACTAAATCCACAAACTAAGCTCACCCTAAACCAGATGACCATAAAGCCACTGCCTACCTAACCCTGATCCCTCCATGAGCCTAAATCCCTACCCTGATCACTCTAACCCTGACCATACCTAAACCACACTAACCACCTAAAAACCCTAAAACTCCAAACCCTAAACCCCAAAAACTGGCCCTCCTAAATCCTGAGCCCTGACCATGACCCAAACCCCTCCTAAACCTAAAACTAAAACCTAAAACCTGACTAGATAAACCTAAAATAAAAGAAATAAATAAACCTAAACATAAATAAAATAATAAAATAAAATAAAATAAAACCAACTAAAACAAAACCAAAAATCTAAACCAACCTAAACTTAAAATGAAAATAAAATAATAAATAAAATTAAAATAAAATTAAATAAATGAAAACTAATCTAAACTAAAAAAATAAAACCTACTAAACTAGAATCTAAACCCTGAACCTACTTAAATGAAAATAAATAATGAAATAAAATTAAATAAATAAATAAAACTAAACTAAAAGATAAAACCTAAACCAAAATAAAATGAAGCCTAAAATAAAGATAATAAACTAAACCTATTAAATATAAATAAAATATAAACTAAACTAAATTAATAAAAAATAAAAATAAAATAAATAACAATAAACTAAAGATAAACTATGAATAAAATAAACTAAAATAAATATAAAATAACCTAAAAATAACATAAATAAAAATAAACCCTAAAATATAAAGATAAGAAATAAAAAATAAAGACTAAACTAAAAAAATTAAATAAACCTAATAAAATAAAAAATAAACAAAAATAAAAAAAAAAAATAAATAAACCTAAAATAAATATAAACTAAATAAAATAATAAAATTAAAATAAAATAAAACTAAAATAAACTAACAATAATAACAAAAATCCCCTAAATGACTATGAACTTCATCTAAATAGTGTCAAATTCTCATTTAATTCAGAGTATACTAAACTCATATATATCTTAACCAAGTCTTTTTTGGTCTACCTCTACCTTTCTTAACATAATCTAATGCATCTACTCTCTAAGCAGTCAATGCTTTATGTGAGCAAACCATCTAAGGCGACTCTCTCTAATCTTATCATCAGTTACTCCAACTTTTCCCGAACATACTCATTTGTTTTATCTCTAAGAGTAAAGCCACTCATCCATCCCAGCATCCTCATCTCATAACACTTAACTTAGTTATGCTTCTCTTTATTGGCCAACATTGTGCCATAAGTCATTGGTCTTACCACCATCTTATAAAATTTTTAAGTTTAAGTGGAACTTTTCTATCACAACCTGCGGATGCATTCCTCCACTTCAACCATCCAACTTGAATTCTACTAACATCTCCATCTATTTCACCATCATTTTGAACAATAGAGCCTAAATATCGAATGCTCTTATTAATAACTTGTTCACCTAATGTCACAACTACCACTAGAACTTCTGGAAATTACACTCCATATATTAGTTTTAGATCTACTTAAATGAAAACCTTTAGAATCTAATGTAATGACCTCCATAATTTATGTTTCTCTTGGACTCCTCTAGTCTTATAAAGAAGAATGTCATTACAAAAAGCATACACCAAGGAACATCTTCCAATAAATGCCTAGTAAGAACATCCATAACTAAAGCAAAAGATAAGGGCTTAAAGATCCTTGATGTAATCCAATTGAAATGGGAAAATATTTTTGTCAATCCTCCTTGTGTTTGGATAACCTAGTATACATATCCTTAATGAAATATAACCAATATTAACTCCTTTCTGTTCTAGAACTCTCCAAAGAACATCTCTTGAAACTTTATCATAAGCTTTGTCTAAATCAATAAATATCATATGTAAATCCTCCTTACTTTCACTATACTTCTCCATCAAACCTCTTAACAAATGTATAGCATCCATAGTAGATCTACCTAGCATGAAACTAAATGGTGTGTATCACGGTAACCTATGCTCAATTACTCTTTCCCATAATTTTAATGTGTCACACATTAACTTAATTCCTCTATAATTTGTACACTATTGTGCATCTCCTTTATTCTTAAATATAGGAACCAACAAACTCTTTCTCCACTCATTTGTCATCTTTTTAGTCTTTAAAATAACATTAAAAAGATTTGTAAGCCAAGAAATTCCTTTATCTCCTAAACATTTTCAAACTTCTATTTGAATATTATCAGGTCCTACTACTTTTCCACATTTCATTTTCTTTAAAGCTTCTCTAACTTCAGATTTACTAATACGATGATAAAAATAAAATTCTTTATTTTTGTTTAGGGTATTAAGGTTGCTAAAATCAATCATATTCATATCCTTCATTGAAAAGTTTATCAAAATATCTCATCCACCTATTTTCAATATCCTTTCTAAGAAAATTACTTTATTATCTTCATCCTTAATACCTCCACATGAACTAGGTCTTTACTTCTCTATCTCTTTGGTTTAACTTATACATACATCTTTCACCTTCTTTGGTATCTAATATATTGTATAAATCACTAAAACCTAAATTTTTTCCATCATATATTGCTTTCTTAGAATCTCTACAGGCCATTTTATCTTTCCCAATTCTCTAAATTTTTACATCTAAACCAGGTTTTATAACAATGCTTCTTATTTCTTCTCTTTCCTTGCACACTCTGACTCCACCACCAACTATTTTTTTTAAAAAGAAGCTTATCCTTTTCATTCTCCAAGTACATTTTTAGCAACTTGCTTAATTTCACTTGCTACTTTTTCCCAAATAACATTAGCTTCTTTATGAACATCCCAAATATTTAGCAACTAAAATTAACTAAAATAAGTAAAAAATAAACTAAATAAACATAAAACTACTTGTTTACCAAAATTTTAAAAGAAGAAAACCCTAAACCCTAAACCCTAAATCCTAAACACTAAAACTAAAACTTAAAATTAAACCATAAACCTACCTAACCTGACATCCACCCCTAATAAATTAACCTAGGCCTAACTATATCAACTAAAACCCTAAACCCTGGGCCTAAACCAAAACTGGGCCCTAAACCTAAATCCTAAACCCTAAAATCTTAAATCCTGGGCATACACTACTGGCCTAACCACTCCCACTCTAAACTAACTGACCCACTAAACCCTAAACCCTAAAGCTCCTAAGTCCCTGGGCCCTCTACCACGGACCCTCCAACCACTAAACCCTCCACTAATAACCCACAAAACTAAACTAAATAAAATAAATAAATACCTAAACTTAAATGGATAAAGATATATATAAAAAAACCTAAACCTAAAGTAAAATAAAATTAACTAATAAAATAAACTAAAATAAAATAAATAAAAACCTAAACTGGAAAAAAATAAACCTAAGAATAAAATACTTTCAAAAAATAAAAACTAAATGTAAAATAAAAATAAAATAAACCTAAAATAAAATAAAATAAAAACTAAATAAAAACCTAAACTTAAAGAATAAACCTTAAAATAAAACTTAAAAATTAAATAAAAAATAAAATCTAAACACTAAACTATAATAAAAAAATAAACTTAAAGGAAAAATAATAAACAAAATAAAATAAACCTAAATCTAAACTAAAATAAACTAAACAAAATAAATGAAACCTAAACCTAAACCTAAAATAAACTGAACCTAGACCTAAACCTAAACTAAATAAAATAAAATAAACTAAAAATAAACATAAACCTAACAATAAACGAAAAATAAAACTAAAACCTAAACTTAAAAATAAAATAAATACCTAAACCTAAACATAAATAAAATAAAAAACTAAACTAAAATAATAGATAAACCTAAAAAATAAAATAAAATAAAAATAAAAAAATAAACCTAAATTAAAATAAAAAAATAAACTAAAATAAATAAATAATAAACTAAATAGACTGAAACCTACTAGTTTACTTAATTTAAGAAAAAAAGCCCTAAACCCTAAATCCTGTCTTAAACACTAACCACCCAACCTAAAACCCTAAACCTTAATCCCTAAAAAACCATAAACCCTAAACCCTAACCCTAAATCCTAAACCCTAAATCCTAAACCCTTAATCCTAAATACTATACCCTAAACCCTAAACTCTAAACCCTAAACCTAAACCTAAAGTAACTAAATAAATTAAAAAATAAACATAAATCTTAAAACCTAATAAACCTAAACCTAAACTCGAAGAATGGGCAGGACCTTGATGGTAGGAACATCACCTCAACCAGCTTAATTTGGATCTTGTTGTAGGAGAAGCGGAAGGCGGCTTATATGGTGGAGGGGGATCTAGAGGTGCTATTGGATATGGAGCTGGTGGTAGGAGTAGTTGTGGTTATGGAGGTGGGAAGAGCGATGATGGTTTCAATAGTGGTGGTGGTAGAGGAAGAAATTAGGTATACGATAGTGGGTATCGCTTCTCGAGAGGCGAGGTGGTTCTGATGGGAACTAGAGAAACTAAAGAACAGCCAATTTGATCTGCTATTTATGGTACTGTGTCTTTATAATAGAGATGGTTCTAATTATCAAGTGATTTTAATTTTCTCTATGGGTGTGTTATCGTTTATGTCTTAGAAAACTTTGTGTTTTACTTGGTTGATGAAATCAAAAAGAAGAAAAGTTGAATATGAATTTGTTCTCTATTAAAAAAAACAAAAACCAAAACCCCTAAACCCTAAACTAAAACCTGAAACCTAAATCCTAAACATTAAACCCTAAACCCTAAACCCTAAAACAAACTCCATAAACCTAAACCCTAAAAACCTAAACCCTAAACCCTAAACACTAAACCTAAAGCTTCTCCCACCCCAAACCCTACCACAAGCTAAACCTAAGCCTAAACTTAAAAATAAAATAAATAAATAAACCTAAACCAAAATAGATAAAGATAAATAAACATAAACTAAACCTATCATAAAAACCTAAACCTAAATAAATAAATACCAATAAAATAAAACTAAATCACCTAAATCAGTAAACTAAGTACCCAAAATAAACTTGGCCTGGCTTCCCTAAACCTAATCTAAACTGAGCTCTGACCTAAACTAAACCTGGGCCCAACTGAGCCTAAACCTGGGCCCTTGGGCCCAAAACTGAGGCATAAACCTTCCCTGGGCTAAACCTGAAAACCTGGTTCTCCTAGCTAAGGCCTAAACTAAACTAAACCATGGGCTAAACCTAATCAACCCTACCTAAACCCTAAAGTCACTCCTAAACCCTCCAGGCCTCCCTCCACTAAAAAATGCTAAACCTAAACCCTAAACTAAACCTAAACCTTAAACTCAAAAAACCTAAACTAAACCCTAAACCCTAAAATAAACCTAAGACTAAACACTAAACCCTAAACCATAAAATATAAACCCTAACTAAACTAAACCCAAACCTAAACTAATGTTAAAATTTAACCTAAAGTAACTAAATAAAAAATAAACTAAACTAAAATTTAATAAATAACCTAAACTTAAAAGAATGGACATAACCTTGACAATATCACTATCTAAACTTATATTAGGCAAAGCTCATAGTGGTGGGGATTGAAGGTGTGGTGGATATGGACATGGAGGTCAAATAGTGGTTATGGAGGAGGTGATGGTGGTTACATTGTGGTGGTGAGGGAAGATCGGGAGATGATGGTGTGTTCTACTCGAGGGGGTGGTTCTAATGCACCTAAGAATAAATGGTCGATTTGTTGCTTATGGAACTATGTATTTATAGTAGAGAAAATTCTAGTTATCTAAGGTTTTTGATTTTCTCTATGTGTGCTCATTTTTTATCTATGTTGTCGCTTCTGTCTTAGAAAACATAATGTATTACTTGGTTGATGAAATCAAAAAGAAGAATTATTGAATATGAATTTGTTCTCTATTAAAAAAACCAAATACCCTAAACCATAATCTAAAACCTAAACCTTAAACCCTAAATCCTAAAACCCTGAACCTTAAACCCTAAACCCTAAACCCTAAACCCTAAACCCTAAACCCTAATAATATTAAAAAATTAAAGTGAAGAAACCCCAACCTTGAGCCCTCTCCTCATGTTCTAGCCGTTTTCCTTTCTTGCTCTCATTTTGGGTTTTTTGGATGTTGCTTGATGGATATTTTGAGTGATTTTCATTGGATCCCTTCTGGAATCGACAGCCGCTGGCTGATTTTATGTCTTTCTTGGAGTGACATCATGGCTTAGCATCTTCCTTAATGATTCTTGGGGTAAACTGAAGGTCCTATGCATCCTACTAAGACATCATCTACCTAGGCTTCGACTGCATCAAAATCATTCAAAGACATTCTCAATGGTAAGGATGGCTATTCATGTGAGTCCCAGGAACTTATTTTGACTTCTTTTTGATGCATGCCTGCGGTTATGTGTTCTGATCTAGTTGTGGAAAATCTTGCTAAGTTGTTTGAATTCACCTTGGTTGGAAACTTTACTCTTCGTAGGCATAATTTGGAAAACAATTGCTCTTTCTTTCATAATCTAAAACTTTCATGTGCTTTTATGATTGATTTAATTAATCGTCACACATTTTGATTCAGTTGATAAATGATTTGTATTACTCTTGTGTTTTCTCTCATCATTCTTATTTTGTTTTCAATTGCCAAATGAGGTTGCTAAAATTGTCTCCACTATTTGATATTAAAGAAGAATCCCTAATTATTCTGGTTTGGATTTCTCTCCCAAATATGCGAATTCATTTCGATAATCAGGAATTCCTTTTTAATATGGCTACCTTATTTGGTTGGCCATTGCATGTTGATCAAGAAACGGCTACAAAATCTCAACCTTCAATGGCTAGAATCCTTATTGAATTGGACATTACCAAGAAACACCCAAAAGAAATCTAGTTGGGATTTAAAAATTATGGTTATATGTAAAGAATTGAATTTGAAAATTTTCCTATCTTTTGTTCTCACTGCAAAATCCATGTGCACGATAATTCTGAATGTTTCATTCTTCATCATCACCTAAAAAAGATAATCCCTATTAAGTAAACTTATATTACTAACCCTAGGCTGACCACTATTAAATATCAAAAAACTACATTGGAAAAAAAGGATTCTTTGAATGTTCCTAATAACGCTAATTTACCTTTTATTTCTTTTGAGCAATTGAAGGCTTCTAATGTGAAAAATAATAGCTTTTCTAAACTTTTAAATAAGATTTTGTTTCCTCTAATTCAATCCTTGCAACCTTGTTGGCTTTGATAGATGAAAATGAAGCTCTAATGGAGAACATAAATGAGGATTTTAATATAATGCATCATTCTAATTCAATGAAGAATCTGGCTTTAACACCTCATGATAATTAGGTTGATAAATTTGATTCTATATTTCAAATTCAATCTGATTTAACTTCTCAAAAATATTTGATTTTATCAAATAATTTGGATAATGATGAAGAAGGGTTTGTTGTTCCCACTTGCCTTCTTAATAAATTAGATTTTGCTCCCTCCCTTGCTATTCTCGAAGCTCATTTATCTTTAATAAATTCTAGTGTCTTGGAAGAAGGAGAATTCACTTCTCATTAATATATTTCTCCTAAATTTGTGAATAATGTTGCTAAATCATTTTCGGATGATGATTCAAAGGGCAAAGAAAATGGCTTCCAAACTTTCTATTCGAAAAAGAAAAAAATGTTAAAAATTTTCCCTCAAATTGCTAAGAAACACTAGAACTGCTGCACCCTCCCTCTTCCCTCAAGTAACTTTTACTCCACTCCCCCCCCCCCTTTTCTTTTCTTTATGTTTAATTTTTTAGTTTGGAATGTTAGAGGATTGGTACCCTCTATTCATAACGTATTAGAAATTTTGTTGTATTCATAATATTTCTTTACATATTATTCTTGAGCCGCTTATTCATGCTAATAAAATTAACCATGTTGCTAGAATGATTAATTTCAATAATTTTTTCTCTAATGTTAGTAATAAGATTTGTTGTTTTTGAAATAACTTTGTAGGAATTTCTATTCATGATGATTTTTATCAAGTTATCAATGTTCAAATCTCTTGTGGTGATTATTGTGTTTTGGGCTCTTTTGTTTACACATCTTGTAATAGATCTAGTAGAAATCTTCTTTGGGATAACTTGACTAATTTTGCCACCTCTATCAATAAACTTTGGTTTGTTGGTTGTGATTTCAACACTATTTTTTCTCTTCTAAATGAAGTCGTGGTTGCTCTCCTAATATTCATTCCATCGAGTAATTTATCAATATGATCTTTGATTGTAATTTCATTAATATTGGTTTTAAGGGTTCTAATTATACTTGGCAAAACCCTAAACTTTGGCAAAACTTTTGATACTCATTAGATTACTCAATGGCCTATTACTTCTATCAATCATTTAGCAAAACCTTGTTTGATCATGGTTTTGTTTTAGTTTCTATTAAAGATAATTCTAATAGATTAAAAACTTTCTCTCCTTTTAGATTTCAGAACATGTGGACTTAGCATATTGAGTTTTTTAATGTTGTGGCTAACAATTGGAAAGCTCCTTTACATCATGATAATTCTATTATGGGGATGAAAAGACTTTGGTATAAGCTTAAAATACTTAAACAAACTCTGGGTTGGTGGAACAAGCATTATTTAAAAAACATTTTGCTAATATCAAAGATATGGAAAAAATTGGTTTATGATCTTGAAGTCTCTATTATGTCTAATACTTCTAAGATTAAGGACTTGATTGAGGCAAAAAATAAACTTATTAATTTTCAAAATATTAAAGAGACTTACTGATGCCAAAAAGTTGCTAGTAAACACATTACACATGGTGCATGAAAACTAGCTATTTCCATTCTTTAGTTAATAAAATGAGAGCCTTAAATAATATTCAAAAAATTAAAGCTGACAATGGTGAATGGATTATAGACAATAATGATATTAAGGATTCAATCATTAATTACTTTAAAATATGCTTAATAAGAGTTGCTCTTATGAAGCTATTTCTAAATCACACTTAATTTCTTGTATTATTACCAATGATGATAATAATTTCCTTACTATTATGCCTAATGAAGAAGAAATTTTTAAAGTTCTTGATAACATGAACATAGATTCTATTGCTGGTCCCAAGGGTTTCACTACCCAATTTTTCTAAAAATGTTGGTTTATTATTAAAAATGATCTGATTGAGGCTAGGTTAATGTTTTTAATGGAAATCCTTTTCCTAGATATTTCTCTAGCTCTTCTAATGCTCTCATACCTAAGAAGGATAACCCAGAATATCGGAGTGATATTAGACCTATTAGTCTTTACACCTTCTTCAATAAGCTGATTTCCAAAGTTCTAGTCAACAGGCTTAGTCTTTTACTTCATAAGATTATCTCTCTAAACCAAACTAGTTTTGGTAGAGGTAGATCTATTTGATAACATTTTACTTGCCCAAGTATTAATTCATGATTTAGATGCAAAGACTAGAGGTTGAAACATTCTTTTCAAATTAGATATTACCAAAGCTTTTGATAATATCTCTTGGATTTTTTTCCATATTTTGAATTTATTTGGGTTTTTTACTAAATTTATTTTTCTTATTAAAAATTATATTAATAATGTCTGGTTCTCTATTTTGCTTAATGGGGAAGCTTTGGGCTTCTTTCCTTCTTCCCATGGTTTAAGATAAGGGATCTCTCATCTGTTACATTATTTATTATTGATGTTGAGTACATATCTAGAAGCATCAATTTAGTTATTCTTAAATAATCCTAGTATGTACTACAAAACTTTTGGTGGTCTTCCTTATTCCCACTTAAACTTTGTAGATGATTTTATTATTTTCTATAATGCTTCTATTCATCATATCAAGAACATCAAGATTTTTTTTAAATAAATTTGGTTGAGAAAGTGGTCTTTCTATCAATGATAAAAAAATCTATTATATTACTTCTTCATGTATCTTCAATAATAAAATCAATCAAATTCTTGCATATCTCTAATTTTAAACATCAACACTAACCTCTTAAGTACTTGGGTGCTCCTCTTTTTAAAGGTCCAAAATGATCCCTCCTTTTTGATGAGTTAATTCAGAAAGTTTTAAATAAAATTTCTATTTGGGAATTCCATTTACTTTCCTTTGGTGGTAGGCTTATTATTCTTAAAAGTACTCTCAATTCAGTCCCTCTTTATTTGATTTAAACTATTATTCCCACAAATTCTACTCTTATCAGAATTGATCACATGCTTAATAAATGTTTTTGGAGGTCCAATAATTCTATTAAGAGAATGCATTGGACTTCTTGGCATAAATGTTATGGTCCTTTGAGTGAAGGTGGTCCTAGTTGCAAACCTTTTCATGAAGTTATCACTGCCTTCTATCATAAGCTCTGGTGGAATTCTAGAAAGAATGATAGCCTTTGGACTATTTTTTGATTAAAAAATATTGCTAAGGTAAACACCCTCTTACCTATGCTTATAAAGTTGGTGACTTTCCAGTTTGGAAAAAGCTTTACTCCATTAAATGGGTTGTTGAATCCTTAATATCTTGGGGTATTCATTCGGGTTCTTCTTTTCGTAAGACAATTGGATTAACAATGGCTCTATTGACTCTATTTTATCTACACACTCTACTTCTGCTATCAAAGTTAACTCTTTTTGGCTTAATCATAGTTAATATAAAAATAAACTTGAGAATGACATTCCTATTTCTTTTTTTTTTGACAAGTTTTGCAAGATCGCTATTTTTTTTAAATAAATCAGATCAAATTCTTTTCAAGCTCTCTTATAATGCTGATTTTGTTCTTAAAGAAGTTTGAAATTTTATTAGAAAACCTCTAATGTTTTCATTAAACTTTGGAACAATATCATACCCAGTTCTTATTCTATTTTAGCTTGGAAGATTTTGAATAACTTCATCTGTGTTGATTCCTTGCTCTAGCTTAAAGGGTTTTATTTACCTTCTAAGTGTTATTGTTGCTTTCATATTGAAAATGTTAATCATGTTTTGTCAATGGTGCTTACTTCCAAACTTTGGATATGGCATGATGATTTATTTAACACTAACTATTTTCATGGCTCTCTTTCATTATATCAACTTCTTTAAGTTTGTTTCCATAAAATTGTGTAAGGTCATATCAAAGTTTTAATTGCTATTGCCCATTATTGGTTCATTTAGATGGATCGAAATGATGCTAAATATCATGGTATCCCTATGAACCATAAAATGATCCTTACTTGAACTAAAAAAATTCATACTTTGTTAAATGAATATTTAATTAGTAATCTTCACTTTAGAGGTTATTAATTTTTAGCTAAAAAATTGGGTATCACTTTACATGATCATCCTTCCTACAAGAGTATTAGGATGATACATTGAATTAAGCTTAAAAATAAATTTCTTAAGATCAATACTGATGGTTCTATTTTCCCAAACAAATATGGTTGTGGTGGAATTCTTAGGGATTTTAAAAGTACAATCATTTGTGCTTTTGCCTACCCCTCAAAGCTTGTTCATTTTATGTTGAGCTCATCATTAACAAAGCTATTGATATTTGTTTAAGCAAAGGCCTCTTTAATATTTGTATTGAAGTTGATGCTCTTCTTTTACTTTATATTCTCATTAATAAAAAAATGGGGTGACTTATTTTATCTTCATAATCACACTAAAAGCTTCTTTCTCAAGTTTGCTACAAAAATTTTCACATTCTTCATGAAGGTAATGCTTGTCGATTTCTGGCTAATTTGGGAGGGGAATTAAATGAGCTCACTTTATTTGATAACCATAGCTTACCTAAGCATATGGATGGTCTTGTCAATATGGATAACACTGGACTATCTTACCTCAGATTTTAACCTTATGCTATGTTGTTGATCTTTTTGCTATGGTGGTTTTATTCAAACTATTTTTTGGTTGTTTATTTTGTGCTTCCCTCACCAGAAAGTGGTATTTTTGAGTTTATTTTTATACTTAAACCCCCTTCCTCTTAATCCCATTCTATACTTGACAAACCTTTATTGGGTCATAGTAGTTATAATTTACTTCACTCTCCTCTAATACTGGTGGTTTTATTTCTATGGCTCATGTTATGCTTCTTTTATCACACAACTAGTGATTTTTTAGGGTCTCCTATTTGGTTGTGGTTGTGCCCATTTTTGGCCAACACCTTTTATTAATGGATGTTGGGTTTGTCTCTGGTTTTGGTTGGCTATGGCCTAATTCGAATTAGATTTTTGGCTACTATGGTTGGCTCTACTGGTTGCTTCAATTTGCTTCATCCATTTTCTTGGTTATTTTGGGAGGTTTTTTTTTCATGGCTGCTGTTGGCCTCTTCTGGCTTGGCATAGTTTTGGGTTTTTTGGTGGTTGATGTTCTCCTTTCCTGGTTTTTCTTGGGGCCTTCTACTGGTTGGCTTTCCCTCTTCCTTGTGGATTAGAGGTAGCTGTTCTATGGTTGTTGTCTTCCTATTTTCTCCTTCATAATGATTGTCTACTCTTTGGGAATTGGAAAGGGTTTTGCTTGTCTCTAGCCTTGTTCCTTTCCTTATAGTTTTGTTGCTTGTGTTTGGGTGGTCCTCCTTGGCCTTTGTTTGGCTGGGTGACTACCATTTTTGTTTCTTGGTTATTTTCGAGATCTCTAAGTGGGTTGTGGCTTTGTCTGTTGTTGTTCTTTCCCTCTTTTTTGGGCTTTGTATTGGCTTTCTCTGCTGGTTGATTTTGTTGGCTGACTGGGCTGGTTGGCTATTTTGGCAGGCTGGGTTGGTTGGATGGGTGGATGTGTTGGCTGTGTTTGATGGTTGGTTTAGGTGTTTTTGGTTGGGTTCTTTTGTTGGGTTTCTAGTCTGCTACTAGGTTGGTTATCCTCTCTTGGGTGCAGCTGCTTTTCTTTTATTTTTGTTCTTGGTTTGGGTGTCAATTTTTCTACCACTCTAATTTGTCTTGTTGCTCATCCTATTGGCTGCTAGCCTAGGTGGTTTTATTGGATATTTTGTTGGTGGAGAATATGAGTTCTTGTAGTTTTTTTGGTCACATTTTAGGACTTGTTGTCCAAGGATAGCTGCTTGAGGGGTTTTTTGTGGCTGCTATCTTGCCTTGGATGCATGTGTTGTGGGTTGGTGTTTTGGGATTTATGTTGGCTATTGGTATTGACTCACTCTAGTTTATTTGGCTTTCCTTATTTATTGATATTTTCCTCTTGGTTGGTGGTTTTGGATTTATTGTTCTTTTGGCTACCTTGGTGGTGGTTTTGATGGTAATTTCTGGATACCCTCTTGGCCTCTCTATGCTATGGCTTTCCTCTCTCTGCTGCTACTTATCTCCTACCATTTTTCTATTTGGGTGGAGGTTTTGCTCTTGGATTTGGATTGCTAGTGCTCTAGAGATAGTTGTTGGTTATTATTTTGCCTTTGGGACTATTTTGCTCGATTGTGTTGTTCCCCCTATTTATGCTAGCTGCCCCTTTTTCATGTTTCTCTTCCTATTGGTGGTGCCTTTGGTGGAGTTACTGCTTCATCTATTTTAGCTTGGCCACTGAACCTTTTGTAACTTCTAGGATGTTGGCTTTAAGTGATTGGTTTATTGTGGCTTTTGGTTGGTGGGTTGGCTGCTGCCTTGCTGCTAGCTGGCTATTTTTCTCTATTTATTTGGTGCATGAACTAGATCTCTATGGATTGTTTTGCCTTGAATGGTTGCTTATATCAGGTATACTGGCTATGATGGCCTTGATGTTTCCTCATATCTTCTCTCTGGTTTTTAGCATGGATATGATTGTAACCCTTCTCATGAAGTTTGGTTGCGCATATGTATTATTGCCCTTGAGATGATCTTAATTGAGCCTGAGCCTTCTCTTTCATAGCTCTTTCTAAATTGTCTACTTTATATTTTTCTCTTGAGCTATGACCATTGCCTTTATAGTGTTTTGTAGATTTCTTTTGCAGTTTGGAAATTCATAGATGGAATGATCTTTACTCAGTCAACTCAAGTACTATTGATGTGGATCTTGCTTATCTTGACTTCTCAAAAGGATCATGAGCTGCTATTGATTAGTCTTTTTACTACTTTCTTGAGTTATATTAGTCTTATTTTGGGTCTTTTCTCAATTGCTTTTAAGCTATTGTATTTGAACTTTAATTTTTTTTTTCACTGTACTTAGATGGGGGTTTAGCACTTTAGGTTTCTTATAGCTCGTGGCGTAGAGAAGCTTTACCCCTTTTAAGGACATTGTATCATTTATTTTTATGGTAATAAAATTCAAACTTTCCTTGAAAAATCCCTAAACACTAAATGCCAAAACCTGAACCCTAAACCCCAAACTAACCCTAAACCCTAAATCATAAAAAGTGTTGGCTTAATTAGCCTCATGTTCAATTCAATTAATTTTGATGATAACAAACAAATGCTTGGATGTTCTAATGAATATTTTTATGTGTTTCACATATATCAATTACTAATTACATATCTAATACATTAGAGGAAATTGCAAGAGTAGAAGAATGAAAAGGATAATGTGAAGTTTTGGGTTATATGACTATCCATATGAGTTCATTGGCATGAATCAATTTTCTCACAACTTAACATATTATTTTAATGAGGTTAATTTATATAAATCTCTATCTAATTAACATTCAATTATATGCTTCATACGTAGCATTTGAATTGTCAAAATAATAAATGATAATGACTATTAAGTGTAAGTATTTTATTTACTTAATATAATTAAGTATTTTAATTTAATTTGCTGGTTATAAGATAACTAACATATTTATGATTATATATAAATTATATCATAATTATTAAATGTCACATGTCAAAATTAAAAAAAATATATATAAAATTTTATATTTTAGCCAAAGTCATTTTCTAATCAAAGAATTCATATCTGATTTCATCTCCAATGGATTCCTTGGATTTTTTTTCTTTTAATTTAAGAGGTTGCATGACCCACTTTTGATTAAAATTGAATTTATTATGATTTTCTAAACATTAGTTGATTTTTATAATGAATGCATGCTACATGCTTTGAATATATTAAGAGCCATATTTGATTACTTTTGACTTACCCATGTGAATAGCCAAATTTTGGCTACTAAATTTAATATTTATTTAATATAAATTATATTTTATTGAATATTAAATTATTAGATAATAACATGAGATTTGCATGATATATTTTTAAAATATGATCTTCTTGCCATAAATAGCCCTCATTCTCTTCATGAAAGCATTCCTCATTCAAAATTAAAATCCCTCCAACAAATCTAAGAGAAAATTCTTAGATTTTTTCAAGTGTTCTCCAAATATTGCAAGATCAAATCCTTGGTTTGGAAGCTTCAACATCTTCAACTAAGCAAGCCTTCTCAAATTACTTGAGTTTGTTTTCTTGATTTTAATCCTCTTTAGTTGTTCATGCTATTTTCACCATCTATTTATTCTTTCCAATTTATACTTTTTGGTGGATTAGTATTTGGACATTATTTTTCACATCAAAGTTTCTCAAGCATCTTTTTATGAAAAACTCTTGTGATAGTTTGTAGGATCAATTTCGACTTGTTGAAATTTTTAACTTCCTACAAATTTCTTTTGGTTTCTTGAAATATTTCATCATTAATCTCATTTTGAAACATCATTTATTCTTAGATTTATTTTAGAAGTATATTTTAAGCATTTTAAATTAAATTATTATGCAGAAATTATTTTCATATTTGCTAGATCTCTCTTCTTAATTAAAAGCTTACTAGCATACTTAGATCTATCATATACTCATTTTATTTAAGTATTTTGTGATCATTAGCTTTAATTGAGAGAATCTTTTTGGTTAAAATAAAATAAATTATTCCTTGCTGAAATTTATTTTGCAGAAGAATATTGTGAATTCATTTTGAAATAATTTTTATATTAGTCTACAAATTGTAATAACATAAACTTCTTAGTAAGATCACTTTAAGATATTTATTTTATTATTTCTTATCAATATTAAGTGAGCATTTTATCTTGCCAAAATTTTTTAAGTGATCATTTGTAAGTTGTGAGATCATTTTTGAATTGGATAGCTTGGTATATTTGTGAGAAATTTATTATTTTATATTTTTCTTTTTGTGCTATAAAATTTATATAAGGTTTTTACTCACCCCTTTGTAGGAGAGTACATATTGTTATAGGGGTTGTACTCGCCCCGTTATAGAGAGTACTATTTGTAAGCTATTTTTTTCTTTTAGTGGATTCTTAGCCAAGGGTGGCTAGACTTAGGCTGATTTTGGGGTTTGGCCGAACCACGTAAAAATTTTGTGCCTATTGTCTCTCTTTACGTTACTGCCCTTTTATTTTTGTTGCATTACAAGTTGATGATAGTGATGAACATAACACCACAAGCTCAGATGGTGATAGTGATGAGGTGGTCATGCTATCCAAAAGGCTTGGGAACTTGCTAAGGAAGAAGAATCAAAGGTATAAAATTCTAAAACTATAAATTTCAAACAAAATTTTGGTGAGGGATCATTTGCTACCATTGTAAAAAGGGACACATAAGGTGATTGTCACTTTAATCAAGATGAAGAGATTTATGTGAAAAGAAGAAAAATATGAAGGAAAAGTACCATAAGAAGAAGAAGATGGATTTATGGGCCAATAGATTCAAATGAATCAAGTACTTGCTCACTGATGAAGAGGTCAACATATGTCTTATGGCAAATAGAATCTTACTTAGATTCTAAAGGTATGTAATGAGATATCTTATGATGAATTAGATGATGCTTTTAATGATATAGTTATTGAATATAAAAATTAAAAGAAAATACAAAACCTTAGAAAAAAAGAACATAAACATTTAGATATGCATTTTTGTGATTTAAAATGAATGTGATTATTTAAAAACTAAAATACTTCTTTATTAAATTGTTCCTTCTTGTATGTAAACTTGAAGAGAGAATATCTTAAAACCAATATTAAATTATGTTTGAAATAACAAGTTTATTATAATACTTCATCAAGAAAAACATTTAATAAAATTATTTGCATCATACATCCCACTTATTATAATTATAATTCTAAGTCTTGAAAACATTAATGTTTGGTGCAACTATTGTGATAGAAAATTTATATTTCATTTTGATTGCTATGCATGTAAAATTACAAAACATAGCAATCATCTTATGTATGTACCTAAAGGCAAAGCACTACAAACCACGAATGTTGATATCTTTTATTCAAATGTAGAATGTGGAAAACATTTTGGGTTCCAAAATAACATATGATTTCTTTTGAATGCCTTCAAAGCAAGATCAAAGAAGGCATGTGGTACTTGGATAGTGGATGTTCAAGACATATGAGAGATAAAGATAAATTGACAACTTTAGAATCAAGTGATGGAGGATTTGTTACATATGGAGATAATGCAAGGGAAAGATCATTCATTGGTTTTATTTGTAAGAATTCTATCACTTTAGATATATTTTTTCTAGTAGAAGGATTAAAACATAATTTAATTTCTATTAGTCAATTATGTGATAAAGGTTTGAATGTAGTATTCCATGCATCATGTTGCATTATAAAAAAATAATGAAAATGTTTTTTGTTAGTAGGAAAGATATAAAAATATTTATGTCATTGATTTAGATAGCTTTCATGTGTGAATTTGAATTTACTTTATTTTAAAGCACTCATGATGAATATGGTTATGACATAAGAGACTATGTCATATTAACATGCACACGAATAAAATTTAAACTTGATTTAGTAGTTGGATTTTAAATTAAATTTTCATTCAAACTATGTTTATGATGCATGTATTCAAGGTAAGCATTCTAGATGCTCATTTAAAATAAAAAATATTATTTCTACTTCTAGAAATCTAAATTATTGCACATGGATTTATTTGGTCCTATTAACACCATTAGCATGGAAAAAATTATGGTTTTATGATTGTTGATGATTTCTCTAGATACTTGGGTTTTATTTAACACAAGGATGATGTTTTGGTGAGTTTAGAAAGTTTTCTAAATATATTCAAAGAGAATAAGGCCATTTGATTAATAGGGTTCAAACTAATCATGGTGGCAAATTTAAAAATAAATTATTTGAGGATTATTGTGATGAACATGGGATTAGACATAATTTTTCTTCACACGGAACTACAAAATGGAGTAGTAGAGAGAAAAATAGAATATTAATTGAATTAAAGATCTTGCTTTATGGTATAAATTGACAAATTATTTTGGGTAAAAGCATAAATACTACATGTTATGTGATGAATAATCTATTTTAGACCAATTTTGAAGAAGACATTTGAATTGTTTTTTGGAAAGAAGCCTAGATTGAACACTTTTTTTTAGATGTAAATTTTTTATTTTGAATAATGGAAAAGATCATTTAGGTAAATTCAAATATGATAAATATTTATTTTAGGATACTCTCTTTAGTATATACAAGTTTACAAAGAAAAATGATTGTAGAAGAATCTATACATGTTATTTTTGATAAAAATTTAATTGATCCTATTAGAAATGATGATTGATGAAGAGATTGATAATTTTAAGAAAATATCTTTAGAAGATAATATGGATGATTCATTGCCTAAGAATGGAAATATAATAAAATCATCCAAGGAGATCCTTGTTATGACTAGAAAGGCGTAGTAGAAGTTGTAGATCATTGCATTTTTATCGAGGTTGAACTAAAAAATTTAGAAGAAGCATTAAATGATTTTTTGGATTATTGCTATGGAAGAGGAGTTGAATCAATTTGTAAGAAATGATGTTTGGGAATTAGTCCCAAGACCTCAAGATCAAAATGTCATCAGAACAAAATTGATCTTTAGGAATAAGCTAGATGATTCAGGTTGTATTGTTGGAAATAAAGCTAGGTTAGTTGCACAAGGGTACACACAAATTGAAGGTATAGATTTAAAGAATCTTTTGCACTCTAGAAGAATCTATCAAGTTACTGATGCTTTGCTTTAGAAATTTTCAACTTTTCAAATGGATGTCAAAGTTCATTTTGAATGGATTTATTGACCAAAATGTATTTAAAAGAAAACCACCTAGATTTAGCCTTGATTGTATCATGTGTATAAATTAAAAAAGCCTTATATGGTTTAAATAAGCTCCTTACTTGGTATGATAGGTTAAGTAACTTTTTTGATAGATCATGGATTTAAAAGAGTAAATTGCCATATTCAAGCATAGATGATGATTTGATTGTGGTGCATGTGTATGAAGATGATATATTATTTGGAGTACAAATGAATCTTTATGCCATGAGTTCTCATCGTTGATGTCTAAGATTTTGAAATAGTATGATGGGAGAACTTAATTTTTCTTAGGTCTTCAAATGAAAACAAGAAAATGGCACATTCATCTATCAAACCAAGTACACAAATGAATTTCTTGAGAGGTTTGACATGAAAAGATTTAAATCTAGTAAAACTCTATGAGCCCATCTATAAAATTGGATTTAGATGAACTAGGAAAATTCAAAACTTTATAGGAGTATGATAGGTTCACTTTTACCTTGTTGCTAGTAGAGATATTATGTTTGTTGTTTGTTTGTGCTCGTTTTTAGCAACTCAAAGAATCTAATTTAATATCAATATCTTTTAGGTATTTGATAGCACTTCTTAGGTTAGGTTTATGGTATCAAAATTCTCATGTGATTTGGTTTACATGATTTTGCGGATGCAAAGTAGATGAAAAAGCACATGCATATGTCACTTTTAGGATCATCACTTATGTCTTTGTTATCAAAACAAAAAATATCATGAGTACATAAGTGCCGATAGTTGTGTTTCTCAAGTCCTTTGGTTAAAAAAGCAACAATTAGAAGATTTTGGTATTAAGCAAGATCACATTCTATGATTGACAATACTAGTGCTATTAGTTTGGTGAAAATCTTATCAACACTAGAACCAAGCATATAGAAATTAGACATCATTTTATTAGGGATCATGTTTTGAAAGGTGATGTTAATATTAATTTTATTAGCATTAATTTACAAATTACAGATATTTTACAAAACCATTATGAAGAACATTTTGTACTTTAAAGCATGCTTGGAATGTTAGATCTAATATTTAAAATTATGTGTAGTTTGTTCTCACTTTTTATTTGTCAAAAGAGAGAAAATAAAATGTTGGTTTGATATTAAGTCTATTTCATGAATACATTTGCAACATTATTCATTTCTTATGCATAATTTTTTTAAGAAATTTTTTTCAAAACTATGATGAAAGGTCAATTTTCACCTTCATCAAAATCAATACAACATTAGTTTGTCATCATCAAAAGGGAGATTGTTGGCTTAATTCCTCATGTTCAATTGATTAATTTTGATGATAACAAACAAATAATGATGTTCTAATGAATATTTTATATGTTTTGATATATCAATTTATATTTATCTATACATTAGAGAAATTGCAAGTAGAAGAATAAAGGATAATGTGAAGCTCAAGATACAATATTTTGGGTTATGATATTCATATGAGTTCATTGGCATTTAATTTGCTCACAACTTAACATATTATTTTGGTTAATTTATATAAATATCATCTAATTAACATTCAATTATATGTTTCATACAGCATTTGATTGTCAAAATAATAAATGATAATGACTATTAAGTGTAATTAATTATTTTTTACTTAATATAATTAAGTATTTTATTTTAATTTGCTTTTATAAGATAACTAACATATTTATGATTATATATAAATTATAATTTTAAATGTCACATGTCAAAAATAACAAAAAAAATATAAAATTTTGTATTTTAGAACATCATTTTCTAATCAAAGAATTCATATGATTTCATCTTCAGCGGATTTCTTAGATTTTCCTTTAATTTAAGAGGTTACACCCACATTAAAATTGAATTTATTATGATTTTCTAAACAGCTGATTTTATAATGAATGTATGCTACATGCTTTGAATATATTAAAACCATATTTGATTACTTTTGACTTTGTGAATATATTTTGGCTGCTAAATTTAATATTTATTTAATATAAATTATATTTTTATTAAATATTAATTTTTTAGATGATAACATGAGGTTTGCATGATATATTTTTAAAATATGAACTTCTTGCCTATAAATAGCCCTCATTCTCTTCATGAAAGCATTCCTCATTCAAAATTCAAAATTCCTCCAGCAAATCTAAGAGAAAAATTCTTAGATTTTTCTACCAAGTGTTCTCCAAATATTGCAATATCAAATCCTCGGTTTGGAAGCTTCAACATCTTCAACTAAGCAAGCCTTCTCAAACAAATTACTTGAGTTTGTTTTCTTGATTTTAATCCTCTTTAGTTGTTCATGCTATTTTCACCATCTATTTATTCTTTCCAATTTAAACTTTTTGGTGGATTAGTCTTTGGACATTATTTTTCACATCAAAGTTTCTCAATCATCTTTTTGTGAAAAACTCTAGTGATATTTTGTAGGATCTATTTTGACTTATTGAAATTTTTAACTTCCTACAAATTTCTTTTAGTTTCTTGAAATATTTCATCATTAATCTCATTTTGAAAGATCATTTATTCTTAGATTTATTTTAGAAGTATATTTTAAGCATTTTAAATTAAATTATTATGCTGAAATTATTTTCATATTTGCTTGAGTCTTCTTAACTAAAGCTTACTAGCATACTTAGATCTATCATATACTCATTTTATTTAAGTATTTTGTGATCATTAACTTTAATTGAAAGAATTTTTTTGGTTAAAATAAAATAAATTATTCCTTGCTGAAATTTATTTTGCAAAAGAATATTGTGAATTCATTTTTAAATAATTTTTATATTAGTCTACAAATTGTAATAACATATCAGTAAGGTCACTTTAAGATATTTATTTTATTATTTCTTATCAATATTAAGTGAGCATTTTATTCCCAAATTTTTAAGTGATCATTTGTAAGTTGTGATGTCAATTTTAATTGAATAGCTTTATATTTGTGAGTTATTTTATCAAAATTTATTATTTTAAATTTTTTCTTTTTTGTCTTGATTATATTGGGATTGTACTTGCTTGTAGTACATATTATTGTATTGTCACCCCATTATAGAGAATCTTGTTTGTAAGCTATTTTGCATTTGTGGATTCTAGCCGGGGTGGTACGTGGATGCATTTGGGGTTTGGAGCACGTAAAATTGTGTTACTATTATCTCTTTACTTTCTTTTCCTTTTATTTTTTTTGTATTAAATTGTATCCTTTCATTATAAAATCAAAATTAATTTTCTACTAAAATTAAAATTTAAGATTTAAGTTTTAAATTTTTAATATCATTATTTTAATCTTGGGTGACTCACAAAAAAACTAAAAACATAAACCTAAAAATAAAACCTAAATAAAAAAAATAAAATACCTAAACCAAAAAAAAAAAAAATAATAATAAAATAAAAAAATAAAACCTAAACTAAAACTAAATCAAATGAAAATAAAATAAAAAATAAAACAAAAACAAAATAAAATAAATGAAACATATAAACTAAACTAAAAATAATCAATAAAATAAAATCTAACTAAAATAAAATTAACCTAAAATAAAATAAAATAAAAACCTAAACCTAAAAAATAAACCTAAAAGATAAACATAAAAAATAAAAAAATAAAACCTAAACCCTAAACAAAAAAACCTAAACCTAAAATAAAAAATATAATCAACCTAAACCATAATGAAAATAAATAAAACCTAAAGCTAACTAAAATAAACTAAATCGAAACATAAACCTAAACTAAATAAAATAAAATAAACTAAAAATAAACCTAAACTCAAAAATAAAACCTTAAAATAAACCTGAAATAAAAACCTAAAACCTAAACCTAAGAAAAAACCTAAACCTAAACCTAAAAAGAAAAACTAAAACCTAAGCCTAAAAAATAAAATAGAAATAAAACTAAACTAAAATATACCTCTGAAACCTAAAAAATAAATAAAACTAAATAAATAAAACCTAAAATAAAAAAAACTAAAATAAAAAATAAAATAAATCTAAATAGATTTAAAGATACTAAATTAAATTAAATAAACTAAACAAAAACTACTGGTTTGCATGATTAAAACCAACCTAATAAACCCTACCCTAACCTAACTATCTTCCCTACTAGATCTTGGACCCTACTAAACCCAAACCTGACCCTAGGATCTATGACAAATCTTAAAACAAACTGAAATGTTAATTAACCTAAAATAAATAAACTACTAAATAAAATAAAAAAAGACAAAATAAACTTAAACTAAAACCTACTACTAAACCTCTAAACTTAAACTTAAAATAAAATAAAATAAAATTAAAATAAACAAGATAATAAATAAACATAATTAAACCCTAAACTAAATAAACCCTAAACACTCTTGACAGACCTAACAAAACTTAAAAAATAAAACCCAAAACCAAAATTAACTGAAATAATGAAAAATAAAAAACTAAAATAATAACTTTAAGCCTAAAATACCTAAAAAATAAGTAATAAATAAAACCTAATTGTAAACTAAAAAAAACCTAAACCTAAAATAAATAAAATAAAATAAACCTAAACCTAAACTAAAATAACCTAAACTAAAATAAACTAAACTAGAATAAATAAAACCTAAACCACAACCTAAAATAAACTAAACCTAAATAATAAACTAAATAAATTAAAATAAACTAAAAATAAACCTAAACCTAAACTAAAAAAATAAAACTTTAAAATAAACCTAAAATAAAATCAAAACCTAAACCTAAATAAAAAAAAAAACCTAAAATCCTAAAAATAAAAAATAAAAATAAAATAAAAAAAAACTAAACCTAAAAAATAAACTAAAATAAAAAATTTAAATGAAAATAAATAAACCTAAAATAAATAAACTAAACTAAATAAAAGTAAAAAATAAACTTAAATAAAAATAAAAAAATAAAATAAAATAAAATAAATAAAAAATAAACTAAATAATCCTAAACTATTAATTTAAAAAAAAACTAAACCTAAAATAAACCTAAACCATAAAACACCTAAACCATAAACCCTAAACCATAAAATAACCAAACCCTAACATAAAATCATGAACCTAAACTAAACTAAACTTACCATAAACCCTAAATGAACCCTAAACCCCCCTACAACCCAAAATCATAAACCCCCTACAACCCTAAACCCTAAACTCTAAACCCTAATCCCTAAACCCTTCAACCCTAAACCCTCAAAAACTTAAGCTCTAAATCCAAAAATACTAAACCTTAAACCCTAAACCCTAACCCTAAACCCTAAACCCTAAACCCTAAACTTATTTCCACTTTTTGGCTTGAGCTGGGTTATGTTTTTTACCTTTAGCTTTTGGGTTGGCATGGTGGTTGCTACCTGGTGGCTCCTATCTTTCCAACATGGGTTGGCTTGGCTTTTTCGACCTGGTGGCTACTATCTTCTATGCCTTGTTACTCTAGTTGCTGGAGGATGAGATGGTTTCTACTCTAGCTTTATTCTATTTTTTGCACTAGTTGGTTTGTTGGCTCTCTTCTTGAATACAAATTTATTTTTGCTAATTTTTCATGGTTGAATAGGTGGCCTTCTAGTGGAAACTATTATTGGTTGTTGCCTTTCAGAACCTTTTTTTGTAGAATTTCCTAGCTACATTTTGGGGTTTGCTTTCCATTTCTTTGTTGTTTATTATTATATACTTCTTTGGCTTGGTTTTGGGTTTATTAATTCTCCTAAGATTAGCCTCTACTGGGTGCGTTGCTTGTAACACATTTTGCATTGTTATTATGCTTCCTATCGGGTTAGTTTATATTTCTAGGGAAGTTTGGTTTTTTGGCAAGTCCTGGCTAGCTAATGTTGTTTCCTTTCTATGGTTTCTGAGCTTCTTTTGGACCTCTATTGTATGGTGCTTTATTGGTTTTCTACTTTTCCTTGGCTGCTGGGGATGCTTCCTTTGTTGGATACTTATTATGGGATATTGGTTGCCTTTAGGCTTTGGTTTGGTTGGAGGAGTTTAGTTATCATTGGAATCTTGGTTGTTGATTTTTTCCTTGTTGGTCTTTTCTAATTCTTGGATCTGTTGGAGCCTTTTCTTTGTGTTGGTGAACCTTTGTTGATCTTTTAGATTGGACTTTTGGTTTTAGTGATTGGTGGTTGCCTTTGGCCTTTATTTTTGTGTTTTATCTTCTATTGATTTGCACTAGATGCAGCTTAAGTTTCCTTCAGTTGATGGTTTCATTTTTGAGATGTTTAGTCAGTTGTGGTTGCTCACCCTAGTTTGGCTTGGTGATTGCTACTTGTTGGGACTTTGGCTTGAGGGGTCCTATCTTGGTTTCATTGGATGTTTCTCTGTTAATTGCATGGGTCTAGTGCTTTCTGACTGTTGGTTCTGGATTTTCCCTTGTTTGGAGCTTGGATGGGTATTTGGATAATGCCAGTTATTGGTGTTCTAACTTTGTTCTAGCCTCTCTCTAGGTTATTGTGATTAGCCTGCTGTGGTTTTTATTTGGTGGTTTGGCTACTAGCTAGTTGCTGGCCGGTTGCTCTTTGTTAAATGGTGCAGGATCTAGAACTCTATAGACTATTGGCCTTGGATGTTTGCTTGTATCAGGTATGATGTCTTTAATGGCTTTGATATTACTCACCTCTTCTCTCTGGTTGGTAGCAATACATATGATTGAAACCCTTCTTTATGAAGTTGGTTGTTCATATGTATTGTTAACCCTTGAGATGATCCTAACTGAGCTTGAGCCTTCTCGTTCTCAGCTCTCTCAATTTCCTTTCTTTATCCTTATCCATTTTAGCTATGACTTTTTCCATTGTAGTGTGGTGCTGATTTCTTTTACAGGTTGAAACTTTATAGAGGGAATGGTTGGTACTCAGTCAACCCAAGTGTTGTTGTTATGGATCTTTCTTATCTTGCTTTCTCAAAGAAATCATGAACTATTGCTAACTCATTCTTTTATTATTTTCCAGATTTATTTTAGTCTTACTCTATGTCTTTTTCTCTTAGGCTTTATAGCTGTTGTATTTGCTCTTTTATTTTGTTTTCTTTTTATAATGTACTTAGATGGGAGTTTAGCTCTTTAGGTTTCTTATAGCTCTGAGAGGAGTAGAATTTTAGAGCTTTGCCCCTTTTAAGGATATTGTATCTTTTCCTTCTATGGTAATAAAATTATAACCTAACCCCCCCCCCCCCCAACAAAAAACCCTAAACTCTAAATCCTAAACCCTAAATCCCTAAACCCTAAACCCTAAACCCAAACCCTAAAACCTAAACCCTAAACCCTAAACCCTAAACCCTAAAAAGCCTAAAATCTAAACCCTAAACCCTTAAAATATTAAAACCTAAAGTATAAACACTAAACCATAAACCCTAAACCATAACTGTAAATTCTAAACCCTAAACCCTAAATCTTGAACCCCAAACCATAAACCTAAACCTAAAGTAACTAAATAAATTTAAAATAAACCTAAACCCTAAAACCTAATAAACTTAAACCCTAAGAATGGGCAAAACCTTGACGATAGGAACATCACCGTCAATAAGGCTAAGTTATGATCTAGTGGTGCAGGGGAAGGCAGAAGTGGCTGTTATCATAGTGGTTGTGGGGGATCTGGAGGCACTGCTAGATTTGGAGGTGGTGGTAGGGGCGATGGTGTTATGGTGGTGGGAGGATCGACGAAGGTTGTAGTCGTGGTGTGGCAGAGGGAGAGATGAGGGATATGATGGTGGATCCTATTACTCCAGAGGTCGGGGTGGTTCTGATGGAAAGTGGAGAAACTGAAGAGCTCGATCGATCTGCTTATGGAACTGTCATTATAATAGAGACAGTTCATGCAATCTAGGGTTTTTGATTTGCTCTATGCATGCACAATTTTGATCTATGTAGTCTTTTGTGTCTTAGAAAAATTGGTGTGTTATTTGGTTGATGAAATTGAAAAGAAGAAATGTTGAACTTGAATTTATTCTATGTTAAAAAAAAAGAACCAAAAACCCTAAACTAAAACCAAAACCTTAAACCTAAAACTTAAACTCTAAACCCTAAAACCTAAACCCTAAACCCCTAAACTCTAAACCCTAAATCATAAAACCTGAAACTTAAAACCCCTAAGATCTAAACCCTAAACCCAAATCCTTAAACCCTAAACCCTAAACCCACCCTAAACTAACCCTAAACCCTAAACCCTAAAAAGCTAAAAATCTAAACCAAAACAAAATATAACCTAAAATTAAATAAATAAACAAACATACACCATAATAAAATAAAAACCTAAACTAAAACGTAAACAAATACCTAAACCTAAACATAAAAATAAAATTAAATAAAAAATAAAAAATAAACTAAATTAAAATAAATAAAAGCCTAAACTAAACTACAAAAAATACCAAATTAAAATAAAAATTAAACCTAAAATAAAAATAAAATAAAATAAAAACTAAATAAAAACCTAAACTTAAAAAATAAACCATAAAATAAGTAATAAATAAAACATAAACCCTAAATTAAAAAAAGCTTAGACCTAAAATAAAAATAAAATAAACCTAAACATAAACTAAAATAAACTAAATAAAATAAATAAAACCTAAACCTAAACCTAGCGTAAACTAAATAAATTAAAATAAACTAAAAAACTAAACCTAAACTAAAAAAAATCTTAAAATAAACCTAAAATAAAAAACTAAAACCTAAACCTAAAAAATAAAACTTAAACCCAAAAATAAAAAATAAAACCTAAACCTACAAAATAAAAAAAATAAAACTAAACTAAAAAATAAACCTAAACTTAAACCTAAAAAATAAACTAAAATAAAAAACATAAACTAAAATAAAAAAACCAAAAATAAACAAACAATACTAACTAAAAATAGAAATAAACCTAAATAAAAAGAAAAAAATAAACTAAAACAAATAAAAAAACTAAATAAACTTAATAAACCTAAACCTATGAGTTTACCTAATTCAAAAAAAATAAAAATAAACAAAACCCTAACCTTAAACCCTAAACCCTAAAATTAACCCAAAACCCTAAACCCTAAACTCTAAAACCCTAAACCCTAAAGCCTAAAACCCTAAACTCTAAACCCTAAATCGCAAACCTTAAACCCCCCCTAAAAACCAAAAAACCTATACTTAAACGAAATAAAACCTAAAAATAAAATAAATAAAAAACCTAAAGCCATATAAAATAGAAAAAAAAAACCTAAACTAAAACCTAAACCAAAACCTAAAATAAAATAAAATAAAATAAAACTAAACTAAAATAAAATAAATAAAACTGAAAGTAAACTAAAAAATAAAATAAACCTAAAATAAAACCTAAATAAAATAAAGAAAATAGAGACAAAATAAATTATACCTTGAATAAAATAAAATAAAATCTAAATAAAATCTAAACCTAAAAATAAATAAAAATAAAACCTAAACATTAAACTAAAAAGTAACCTAAACTTAAAATAAACCTAAACCTAAACTAAAATAAACTAAACTAAAATAAATAAACCTAAACTTAAGCCAAAACTAAACTAAACTTAAACCCTAAACTAAATAAAATTAAATAAACTAAAAATAAACCTAAACCTAATCTAAATAAAGGAAACCTAAAAATAAACCTAAAATATATATGTAAAACCTAAACCTAAAAAAAGAAAATAAAAAACTAAACCTAAAATAAAAAATAAAACTTAAACCTAAAAATAAAATAAAAATAAAACTAACCTAAAAGTAAACATTGACCTAAACCTAAACCTAAAAATAAATAAATTAAAACCTAAAATAAAATAAATAAACTAAACTAAATAAAATTAAAAATAAACTAAATAAAATAAATAAAAAATAAACTAAAATAAATAAAAAATAAACTAAATAAACTAAAATAAACCTACCACTGGTTTACATAATTTTTAAAAAAAAACCTAAACCCTAAACCCTAAAAAACCATAAACCATAAACCCTACACCCTAAAAACCCTAAACTCTAAACCCTAAATTAACACTAAACCCTAAACCCCCCATACAACCCAAAACCCAAAACCCTATAACCCTAAATCCTAAACCATAAACCCTAAACCCTAAACCCTCAAAACCCTAAACCCTAAAGCTTAAACACTAAATCGTAAATCCTAAACCCTAAACCCTAAACTCTAAGCCTAAACCCTAAACCCTAAACCTTAAACCATAAACCATAAACCCTAAACTTATTATCACTTTTTGGCCTGATTTGGGTTATGTTTTTGACCTCTAGATTTTGGGTTGGCCTGGTGATTGCTACCTCGTGGTTCTTTTCTTTCCAGCCTGGGCTGGCTTGGTTCTTTCGGGCTTGTGGCTACTGTCTTCTCTGCTTTATTACTCTAGTTGCTAGTGGATGAGATGTTTATGCTCTATCTTTATTCTATTTTCTACATTGGTTGGTTTATTGGCTCTCATTTTGAACTCCAATTACTTTTTGCTGGTTGATGGTTTCATTTCTGAGCTGTTCAGTCATTTGTGGTTGTTCACCCTCATTTGGCTTGGTGACTGCTACTTGTTGGCACCTAGCTGGTTCTAGTTTCCCTTGGTTTGGAGCTTCGATGGGTATTTGGATAATGGTTGTTGTTGGTGTTCTAACTTTATTCTAGCCTCTCTCTAGGTTATTATGATTAGTCTGTTGTAGTTTTTTTTTTGGTGGGCTTCTAGATGGTTGTGGATGATTGCTCTTGTTTAATGGTTCGAATCTAGAACTCTTACTGACCTTGGATGTTTGCTTTTATCAAATATGTTGGCTATGATGTCTTTGTTACTCACCTCTTCTCTAGTTGGTAGCATTATATTTGATTGTAACCCTTCTTTATGAAGTTTGGATGCTCATATGTATTGTTTCCCCTTGGGATGATCGTAACTGAGCTTGAGCATTCTCTTTCTCAACTCTCTCATTTTTCTCTCTTTATCCTTATCCTTTTAGCTATACTTTTCATTTATAGTGTTTCTGATTTCTTTTATAGGTTGGAACTTTACATAGGGAATGGTCGTTACTCAGTCAACCCAAGTGTTGTTACTATGGATCTTGCTTATCTTGGTTTCTCAAAGATATCATGAACTACTACTGACTCATCATTTTATTATTTTTCAAATTTTCTTTAGTCTTACTCTATGTATTTTTCTGTTATGATTTTTAGCTATTCTATTTGCTCTTTTATTTTCTTTTCTTTTTCTCATGTACTTAAATGGGAGTTTAGCTCTTCAGGTTTCTTATATCTTTGAGAAAGGTAGAATTTTAGAGCTTTACCCATTTTAATGACATTATATCTTTTCCTTTTATGGTAATAAAATTCTATCTTTCAAAAAAAATCCTAAACCTTAAACCCTAAACCCTCAGCCCTAAACCCTAACCCTAAACCATAAACCTTAATCCCAAACCCTAAATGTAAACTTAAAGTAACTAAATAAACTAAAAAATGTACCTAAAACCTACAACCTAATAAACCAAAACTAAATGTAAACCCTAAGAATGGGAAGATCCTTGTTGAAAGGAACATCATCGTCTACTAGGCTCAGTCTAGATCTAGCGGTGGAAGCGAAGGCGGAGGCGATGCTTATCACAATGGTGGTGGGGGATCTGGAAGTGCTGGGGATATGGAGGTGGTGGTCAGAGCAGTGGTCGTTATTGAGACGAGAGGAGCGACAGAGGTTACAGCCATGGTTGTGGAAAAGTGAGAGATCGGGATATGATGGTGGATCCCGCTACTCGAGAGGACGGGGTGGTTTTGATGGGACCTGGAGAAATTGAAGAATGATCGATCTGATCTGTTGCATATGGAACTGCATCTTTATAGTAGAGATGGTTTTGGTTATCTAGGGTTTTTGAATTTCTCTATGCGTGCTCATTTTTATCTATGTTGTCGCTTGTGTCTTAGAAAACTTGGTGTGATACTTGGTTGATGAAATCAAAAAGAAGAAATGATGAATCTGAATTTGTTCTCTATTAAAAAAAACCAAAACCCCAAACCCTAAACTAAAACCAGAACCCTAAACCTAAAACTAAAATAGTAAACCCTAGACCCTCACCCTTAAAACCCTCAACCTTAAATCCTAAACCCCAAAACCTAACCCTAAACAAATAAAAAATAAACCTAAATAAATATAAATAAAATAAAATAAAATAACATAAATAAAAAACAAACTAAATAAATTTAAACCTATAAGTTTATTTAATTTAAGAAAATTATAAACCTAAAATAAAACATAAACCCTAAACCCTAAACCCTAAACCCAAAACACTAAACCCTAAAAAACCCTAAACCTTAAACCCTAAACCCTAAATCCTAAACCCTAAACCCTAAACTAACCTAAACCCTAAATGCTAAACCCTAAACTAACCCTACAACCCTCAACCCTAAACCCTAAACTTTAAACTTTAAACCCTAAACCCTCAAAACTGTAAACCCAAAAGTGTAAATGCTAAACCTTAAACCCTAAACACTAAACCCTAATCGTAAACCATCAAAATCGTAAACCCTAAGGCCCAAACCCTAAAATTATTTTTTAATTTTTAGCTTAAGCAAGGTTATGTCTTTGGCATCTTGCTTTTGGGTTTTCCTAGTGGTTGCTACCTAGTAGTTCTTATCTTTCCATCCTAGTTGGCTTTGTTTTTTTGGTCTGGTGGCTGCTGTCTTCTCTGCCTTATTACTCTGGTTGCTAGGGGATGAGATAGTTTCTGCTCTAGCTTTATTCTATTTTCTGCACTGGTTTATTTGTTGGCTTTCCTCTTGAACTCGAATTACTTTTTGCTAGTTTTTCATGGTTGGATGGGTTGCCTTCTAAGTGGGAACTACTATTGGTTGTTGCTTTTCTAGGCCTTCTTTTGGAGAATTTCCTACCTTTTTTTGGGGTTGCCACTTAATTCCTTATTGTTTGTTGTTGGATACTTCTTTTGCCTTGGTTTTGTGTTTGGTTATTCTCCTGGGATTAGCCTTTATTGGGTGCATTATTTGCAACACATTTTGTGTTGTTATTATGCTTCTTGTCAGGTTAGTCTTTGTTGCTGGGGAAGTTTTATTTTTTTATTTGGTCTGCTAGATGCTATTGTTGCCTTTCTATGGTGGATGTGCTTCTTTTGGACCACTATTGTGTGGTGCTTTATTGGTTTTTTACTTTTCCTTAGGTGATGGGGATGCTTCATTTGTTGGTAACTTATGATGGGTTGTTCTCTAGTGGTTGCCTTATGGCTATTTTAGTTTACTAGTTTGGTTGGAGGAGCTTTACTTGTCCTTGGAATCTTGGTTGGTCTTTTCCTTCTTCTTGGAAAGTTGCTGGAGCCTTTTGTTGTGCCTACTGAACCTTTGCTGATCCTTTTGGATTGAACTTTTTCATTTATGGTGGTTGGTGGCTATCTTTGGCCCCCTTTTATGTGGATGTTTTGTCTTCTGGTGATTTGCACTAGCTACATCTTATGTTTCCTTCAGTTGATGGTTTCATTTCTGAGTTGTTTAGTCATTTGTGGTTGCTAACCCTAGTTTGGCTTAGTGACTGCTACTTGTTGGGACATTGGCTTGAGGGCTCTTATCTTGGCTTTGTTGGCTATTTCTCAATTAATTGGCATTGGTTTGGTGATTGCTGATGGTTGGTTCTAGTTTTCCCTGGTGCTTTAGCTGCAAGCTGGTTGTTAGCTGGTTGCTCTTTGTTTAATGTTGTAAGATCTAGAACTCTACGGACTGCTGGCTTTGGAAGTTTGCTTGTATCAGGTATGCTGGCTATGATGGCTTTGATGTTACAAACCTCTTCTCTCTGATTGGAAGCATTACATTTGATTGTAACCCCTCTTTATGAGGTTTGGATGCTCATATGTATTATTGCCTCTTGAGATGACTCTAACTAAGCTTGAGCCTTCTCGTTCTTAGCTCTCTCCATTTCCTCTCTTTGTCCTTATCCTTTTTAGCTATGACTTTTGCATTTGTAGTGTTTTGTAGATTTCTTTTATAGGTTGGAGCTTTATAGAGGGAATGGTCATTACTTAGTCAAACCAAGCCTTGTTGCTGTGGATCTTGCTTATCTTGCTTTCTCAAAGGAATCATGAACTACTGCTAACTCATCCTTTTACTATTTTCAGGATTTATTTTAGTCTTACTCTGTGTTTTTTTCTCTTATGCTTTTTAGCTATTGTATTCGCTCTTTTATTTTCTTTTCTTTTTCTAATGTACTTAGATGGGGGTATAGCTCTTTAGGTTTGTTGTAGCTTTGAGAGAAGTAGAATTTTAGAGCTTTACCCTTTTTAAAGACATTGTATCTTTTCCTTTTATAGTAAATAAATTCTAACTTTCCCATCAAAAAATCCTAAACAACCCTAAACTGTAAACCCTAAACCCTAAACCTTAAAGCCTAAACCCTAAAATCCTAAACCCTAAACCCTAAACTGTAAACTGTAAACCCTAAACCTTAAACCTTAAACTCTAAACCATAAAATTGATTAAAAAAACTTAAACTAAACCAAACCCTATGCCTAAACCTAAAACTACCATACCTAAACCTAAACCTAAACCATATGCCCCAAACCTACCCCACCTAAACCCTAAACCTAAACCTAAACCCTAAACCCTAAACCTACCATAAACCTAAAACCTAAACTTAATTAAAAATATAAAATAAAAAATAAAACCTAAACTAAAACCTAACCCTAAACCTAAAATAAAATAAAAAGATATATAAAAACTAAATTAAAATAAAATAAATAAAGACCTAAACTAAACTAAAAAAATAAAATAAACTTATAAATAAAACCTAAAATAAAATAAAAACTAAACTAAAATAAAAATAAAATAAAGATAAAATAAAATAAAAAACTAAATAAAAACTTAAACCTAAAAAATAAAGCTAAAAATAAATAAAAAATTACACCTAAACCCTAAAATAAAACAAAAACCAAAACCTAAATAAAAACATAAAATAAACCAAATAAAATAAACCTAAATCTAAACTAAAAAAAACTAAACTGAAATAAATAAAACTTAAACCAAAACCTAAAATCAACTAAACCTAAACCTAAACTAAATAAAATAAAATAAACTAAAAATAAACCTAATCTTAAACTAAAAAAATAAAACCTAAAAATAAACCTAAAATAAAAACTTAAAACCTACCTAAAAAAAAATAAAATAAAAAACCCTAAAAATAAAATAAAATAAAACTATCTAAAATAAACCAAAACCTAAACCTACACTTAATAAACTAAAATAAAAAAACCTAAACTAAAATAAATAAACCTAAAATAAATAAACTAAACTAAATAAAAATAAAATAAACCTAAATTAAAAAATAAAATAAAATAAACAAAATAAAAATAAACTAAATGATCTGGCGTGGTGGTTTATTTAAATTTTTTTTTAAAACCTAAACCTAACCACAAAACCCCACTAAACCTACCCAACTCTAAACCCTAAACCCTAAACTGCCCTAAACCTAAACCTACAACCCTGGACCCTAAACCCTAAAGCTGATCCTAAAATACACTCCTTAAAACCCTAAACCCTGAGCCAAACTCACAAACCTAAACTCCACTAAACATTAAAACCATAAACCCCCCTATAACCCTAAACCCTAACTCTCCACACCCTCACTGACCTAAACCTTAAACTATATATCCTTGTAACATTAAACCCACCATAAACCTAAACCACTAAATGACCTAAACCTTAAACCCCACCCTAAACCTAAAAACTTTAAACCATAAACCATAAACCCTAAACCCTAAAGCCACCCTAACCCTATCCACAAACCTAAAAAAACTAAAGCTAAACACTAAACTGTGCACTAAATCCAAACAGCCAAACCCTAAACCCAAAATAAAACCTAAAACCCTAAACTAAAACTAACCCTAAACCCTAAACCATAAACCCCAAACCAAACCTAAACCTAAAGTAACTAAATAAATTAAAAAATAAACCTAAAACCCAAATCTAAACTTAAACCTAAACCTAAGCCCTAAGAATGGATGGAACCTGAGAACATCACCATCAAAAGCTCAACCTAGGTCTATGGGTGGATGATGGTGGTGGTGGTGGGGATGGAGGTGGTGGATGTGGAGGTGGTCATCGGAGCACTTGTGGTTATAGATGCAGGAGGAGAGATGGAGGTTACAGCTGTGGTGGTGAATAAGGGAGAGATTGGGGATATGATGGTGGATCCCACTACTAGAGCGGTCGGGGTGGTTTTGATAGGAACTAGAGAAATTGAATAACGGTCAATCAAATCTACTGCTTATGAAACAATGTCTTTACAGTAGAAATGATTCTAGTTACCTAGGGTTTCTGATTTGCTCTATGCATGCTCATTTTTTATCTAAGTTGTCGCTTGTGTCTTAGAAAACTTGGTGTGTTACTTGGTTGATGAAATCAAAAAGAATAAATGTTGAATCTGAATTTGTTCTCTATTAAAAAAAAATCCAAAAACACTAAACCCTAAACTAAAATTTGAACCCTAAACCTAAAACCTAAACCCTAAACCCTAAACCCTAAACTTTAAACCCTAAATCCTAAACCCTAAAGCTTAAATACTAAATGCCAAACACTAAACCCTAAAAGCTAAGACCAAAACATAAACTAAATAGAACCAAAAAAAAAAATTAAATAAATAAACCTAAACAAAAAAAAAACCTAAACTAGAACCTAAACTTAAAACTAAAATGAAAATAAAATAAAAAGTAAAAACTAAAATAAATAAAATAAATTAAAACTTAAACTAAAGTAAAAAAATTAAAAAACCTAAATAAAATGAAAAATAAACCTAAAATAAAAACTAAATAAAAACCTAAACCTAAAAGTAAACCTAAAAATAAATAAAATAAAATATAAACCCTAAACCAAAAAAAACTAAACCAACAATAAAAATAAAATAAACCTAAACCTAAACAATAATAAACTAAATTAAAATAAATAAAACCTAAAATAAACTAAACCTAAACCAAAACTAAGTAAAATAAAAAAAATTAAAAATAAATTGCAACCTAAATTTAAAAATTAAACCTAAAAATAAACATAAATAAAAATTTAAACCCTAAACCTAAAAAATAAAATAAAAACCTAAACCTAAACCTAAAAATAAAAAATAAAATCGAACCTAAAAAATAAAATAAAAATAAACTAAACTAGAAAATAAACCTAAACTTAAACCTAAAACTAAAAAATAAACTAAACTAAATAAAATTGAAAATAAACCTAAATAAAAATAAAATATAATATAAACTAAAATAAATAAAAAATAAGCTTAATAACCTAAACCTACTAGTTTACTAAATTTTAAAAAAATAAAAAAAATAAAAAAAGTTAAACTAAAATTACAAAAACCACTAACCCTAATCCCTAAAACCCTAAACCCTAAACTGTAAACCATAAAATCCTAAACCCTAAACCCTAAAGCCTACATAAACCCTAAAAAAAACCTTAACCAAACTAAATAAAACCTAAAATAAAATAAAGAGAAAAGTTAAACCAAAATAAAATAAAAATAAAGTAAAATAAAAACCTAAACTAAAACCTAAACCTAAACTTAAACCTAAAATTAAAATAAAATTAAAAAATAAAACTAAAACTAAAAATATATAAAACTAAACTAAACTAAAAAATAAAATAAACCTAAAATTAAAACCTAAATAAAATAAAAACTAAATGTATAATAAAAATAAAATAAACCTAATTAAATTAAAAACTAAATAAGAACCTAAACCTAAAAAATGAACTTAAAAATACAACCTAAAAACTAATAAAAAATAAAACCTAAACCCTAAACTAAAAATAAAACCTAAACCTAAAATAAACAAAATAAAATAATCCTAAACCTAAAACTAAAATAAATAAAATCTAAACCTAAACCTAAAATAAACTAAACCTAAACACTAAACTAAATAAAATAAAATAAACTAAAAATAAAGCTAAACCTAAACTAAATAATAAAACCTAAAAATAAACCTAAAATAAAAACCTAAAACCTAAACGTAAAAAAATAAAATAAAAACCTAAACCAACCTAAACTAAAGAAATTAAATAAAAATAATACTAAACTAAAAATAAACCTAAAATTAAACCTAAAACTAATAGATAAACCTAACATAAATAAACTAAACTAAATAAAAATAAAAAATAAACATAAATAAAATAGAATATAAAATAAACTAAAATAAATAAAAAAATAAACTAAATAAACCTAAACCTACTAGTTCACTTAATTTTTAAAAAATAAAAGAAAATTAATTAGTTAAAATTAAAATTAAAAAAAATAAACCCTAACCCTAAAGCCTAAAGCCCTAAACCCTAAATTGTAAACCATAAAACCTAAACTGTAAACCCTAAACACTAAAACTGACAACGCTAAACCCTAAACCCTAAACCCCAAACCCTAAACCCTGAACCCAAACCCATGCCTAAAAAACCTAAAACCTAAAACCTAACCTATAAATAAAACCTAAAATAAAATAAATAAAAAAAATAAACATTAATAAAAAAAAAAAAAAAAAATAAAAAACCTAAACATAAACTTAAACCTAAAATAAAATAAAATGAAAAAAAAACTAAACTAAAATAAAATAAATAAAACCCAAACTAAACTAAAATATAAAATTAAACCTAAAAAATAAAACCTAAATAAAATAAAACTAAATATAATAAAAATAAATAAACCTAAAATAAAATAAAACTAAATAAAACATAAGCAAAAAATGAATGTAAAGAAAACCTAAAACAAATAAAAAATAAGCCTAAACCTAAACTAAAAAAAACCTAAACCTAAATTAACTAAATAAAATAAATCTAAACCTAAACAAAAAAAAAACTAAACTGATAAATGAAACTTAAAACTAAACCTAAACTAAACCTAAACACTAAACTAAATAAAATAAAATAAAATAAAAATAAACCTAATCCTAAACTAAGAAATAAAATCTAAAATAAACCTAAAATAAAAACCTAAAACTTAAGCCAAAAAAACTAAAAAATAAAAACCTAAACCTAAACCTAAACAAAAAAAATTAAATAAAAATAAAACTAAGCTAAAAAAAAATAAACCCAAACCTAAACCAAAAAAAATAAACTAAAATAAATAAACATAAAATAAATAAACTAAACTAAATAAAATAAAAAAATAAACCTAAATAAAAAAATGAACACAAATAAATTAAAACCTTACAACCCTAAACCCTGAACACTAAACCCTAAACCCTAGGCACTAAACCCTCAAAACCCTAAACCCTAAAGCCTAAACACTAAACCCTAAACCCTAAACCCTAAACATATTTTTACTTTTTTAGCTTGAGCAAGATTATATTTTTGACCTCTTGCTTTTGGGTTGGCCTAGTATTTGCTCCCTGGTGGTTCCTAGCTTTTCAACCTAGGTTGGCTTGGTTTTTTCGGCCTGCTAGATGCTACCTTCTCTACCTTGTTACTCTGGTTGCTGGTGGATGAGATGGTTTCTGCTGAAGCTTTATTCTATTTTTTACACATGTTGGTTAGTTGGCTCTCCTCTTGAACTCAAATTACTTTTTACTAGTTTTTCATGGTTGGATGGGTGGCCTTCCTAGTGGGAACTATTGTTGGATATTCTCTTCCTCATCCTATAGAATTTCCTGACTACTTTTTTGGGGGTTTCCTCCTAGTTCCTTATTATTTATTGTTGGATCCTTCTTTTGCCTTAGTTTTGTGCTTGCTTATTCTCCTTGGATTAACCTCTGCTGGGTGTGTTATTTGTAGCACATTTTATGTTGTTATAATGCTTCCTGTCGGGATAGACTTCGTTGCTGGGGAAGTTTAGTTTTTTGGCTACTCTTGGCTAGTTGCTACTATTGCCTTTCTATGATGGTTGTGCTTCTTTTGGACCTCTATTGTGTGGTGCTTTATTGGTTTTTTGCTTTTTCTTAGCTACTGGCGATGCATCCTTTGTTGGTTACTTATGATGGGTTATTCTCTGGTGGTTGCCTTATGGCTATTTTACTAAGTTATTTTGGTTGGAGGACTTTTAGTTGTCCTTAGAATCTTGGTTGGTTAATTTTTTTCTTTTTTGTGGGTTTTTTCTCTACTAATTGGCATGATTCTACTACTTGTTGATGGCTGGTTCAAGTTTTCCCTAGTTTGGAGCTTGGATGGGTATTTGGACAATGGCTATTATTGGTGTTCTAACTTTATTCTAGCCTCTCTCTGGGTTATTGTGATTAGCCTGTTGTCATTTTTTTTGGTGGTTTGCATGCTAGCTACTTATTGTTTGGTTGCTCTCTATTTAATGGTGCAGGATCTAGAACTCTATGGACTGCTAACCTTGGATGTTTGCTTGTATCAGGTATGCTGTGTATCATGGCTTTGATGCTACTCACCTCTTCTCTCTAGTTGGTAGCATTACATATGATTGTGAACCTTCGTTATGAAGTTTGGATGCACATATGTATTATTGCCCCTTGAGATGATCCTAACTGAGCCTGAGCCTACTCTTTCTTAGCTCTCTCCTTTTCCTCACTTTATCTTATCCTTTTTAGCTATGACTTTTGCTTTTGTAGTGTTTTACAGATTTCTTTTACAGGTTGGAACTTTACAGAGGGTATGGTCATTACCCAGTCAACCCAAGTGTTATTGTTGTCGATCTAGCTTTCTCAAATATATCATGAACTGCTTTCAACTTATCCTTTAACTAATTTCAGGATTTGTTTTAGTCTTACTTTGTGTCTTTTTCTCTTATGCTTTCCAGCTGTTGTATTTGCTCTTTTGTTTTTTTTTCTTTTTCTAATGTACTAAGATGGGGATTTAGCTTTTTAGGTTTCCTGTTGCTCTCAGAGAAAAAGAATTTTAGAGCTTTACCCCTTTTATGGACATTGTATCTTTTCCTTTTATGATAACATAATTCTAACTTTCCCTAAAAAAATCATAAACCCTAAACAGCCCTAAACCCTAAACCCTAAACCCTAAAGCTTAAAAAGCTAAAAGCCTAAACCTAAACTAAATAAAACCTAAAACTAAAATAAAATAAAACCTAAACCAAAAAAAAAACCTAAAACCTATACCTAAAAAGAAAATAAAATTAAAAAATAAGAAATAAACTAAAATAAAATAAATAAGAACCTAAACTAAACTAAAAAAAATAAGAACCTTAATAAAATAAAAACTAAACCTAAAATAAAAATAAAATAAAAACTAAATAAAAATTGAACCTTAAAAAAAAACTAAACCTGAAAATAAAACCCAAAACCCTAAAAAAAATGCTAACCCAAAACCCTAAACTCTAAAACTAACCCTAACCCTAAACCTACAACCCTAAACTCTAAACCCTAAAGCCTAAAACCTTAAACCCTAAACTATAAACCCTAAACCTTAAAACCCTAAACCCTAGGCAAACTCTTGACAAAAAACCTTACACAAACCAAACCCTGACTTTAAATCCTAAACTAACATGGCCCTAAACCTGAGCCTGAGCCTAACCCAGGCCCTGAGCCCTAAGCACTAAACCATAAACCCTAAACCCTGAGCCTAAACAAACCTGATAATAAAATAAAATAAAATAAATGCCTAAAATAAACTCCAAACCTAAAAAATAAAATAAAATAAAAATAAAACTTAATTAAAATAATAATAATCAAAATCTAAACTAAAAGAAAAAATAAAATAAACCTAAAAGTAAAAAAAACTAATTAAAATGAAAACTAAACATAAAATAAAAATAAAATAAACACAAGATAAAATAAAATAAAGTTATATAAAAACATAATCCTAAAAAATACACCAAAAATGAAATAAAAAATAACACCTAAACCCTATACTAAAAAAGCCTAAACCTAAAATAAAACTAAAATAAATAAACTAAAATAAACCTAAACCTAAACTAAAATAATCTAAAAATAAATAAATAAAACTTATGCCTAAACCTAAAATAAACTAAACCGAAACCTAAACTTAAACTAAAAAAAATAAAATAAACTAACAATAAACCTAGGCTTAAACTAAAAAATAAAACCTAAAAATAAACTTAAGATAAAAACCTAAAACCTAAACCTATAAAAATAAAATAAAAACCTAAACTTAATTCAAATAATAAAATATAAATCCTAAACCTAAAAAACTAAAATAAAAATAAAACTAAACTAAAAAATATACTTAAACCTAAACCTAAACCTAAAAAATAAACCAAAAAAACCTGCACTAAAATAAATAAACCTATAATAAATAAACTAAATTAAATAAAAATAAACATGAATATAAATATAAAAATAAAATAAATGAAAATAAATAAAAAATAAACTAAATAAACCTAAACATATCAGTTTATTTAATTAAAAGAAAATCCTAAAACTTAAACCCACACCTTATACACTACTCTAAACCCAGGCTGACCCTGGGCCCTAAACTCTAGGCCAACATTAAACCTTAGGCCCAATCCCTGACTGACGCCAAAAAAACAATACTGAGCCCTGAACCCCTGCTGACCCTGGGCCACTGAGCCCTAAACCCTAAATCCTGGCTCAAAACCCTAGGCCCTACCTAAATCCTGAGGCAGAGCCCTAAACCCTGAGGCACCTTAAATCCAAATCTCACAGGCAGCCCATCTGGGCCCAGGCCTGGCCTTAAACACAAAGACCCTGAGCCTCTAAAATACTCTTGCAACTGAATCCTGTGCCTAAACCTGGACCCTAAACCATAAACCCTAAAGCTAAACACTGAGCCACACCATGGGCCACTGAACTCCACTGAGCCCTAACACCTCCCTAAACCCTGACCTCATCATACCACACCTCCCTAAACCTGACCCTAAACCCTACCTCCTCCCCACCACAACCTAAACTAAAATTAAAATTAAAATTAAACTAAACCTTAAACCCAATCCTAAATCTAAACCTAAAGTAACTAAATAATTTTAAAATAAATAAACCCTACCTTAGAACCTAAAAAAACCTAAACCTAAGAATGGTGAACCTTAGAACATCACCATTAGACTGTGATATGGAGTCGAAGGTGGGCGGCATTCAAGTGGTGGTGGGGTATCTAGAGGTACTGGTGGATATGAAGGTTATGGTCAGAGCAATGGTGGTTATGTATGCAAGAAGTGTGATGGAGGTTATAGCCATTATGGTGGCAGAGGGAGAGATAGGAGATATGATGTTGGATCCTGCCATTAGAAAGGTTGGGGTTATTCTGATGGGAACTAGAGAAATTGAAGAATGATCGATCTGATCTGCTATTAATGGAACTGTGTCTTTATAGTAGAGATGATTCTAATTATCTATGAGTTTTGATTTGCTCTATGCGTGCTTATTTTCTATCTATGTTGTCAATTGTTCCATAGAAAACTTGGTGGTTACTTGGTTGATGAAATCAAAAAAGAAAGAAATGT